>OX243815.1:27949480-28026980 GCA_945859605.1 Lumbricus rubellus | reverse complement strand
CGATTTCCGGTTTACTCATTTTGTCGCTGGGTTGCGCTTTCTGATGGGACGCGGTGGTGTAGCGGTACATATGTATACAGTATACACGTTCTTTGTCACGTAACCGGAGGTCTCGAGTTCAAATCTGCTTCAAGTCACAGCGTATGTACAATATAGGTCTACGACCATGAACATGTTGCTCACCCAAAATGGAGGAAACCAACCCCTCCCTCATAATTATCATTCCCGGGTGCGTGTTTCCAAAAGCCTGTATGGCCCAACGCATACGATTTCCTATTGGGCAGTAATACTGGAAGAGGCAAAGACCGTAGGGGGGAAAAGGTAGTTGATGTTAGCAGTTGTTGGTCAAGCTGTAGTGTTGGCTATTAGCTTGACCAACAACTGCTAAACAACCAACGCAAAAATCAAGAATCTAATGACGACACTAACCCTAACACTAACCCTAACCGACCCTCACGACGCAAAAATCATAAGAATCTAATGACGACACTAACCCTAACACTAACCCTAACCGACCCTCACGACGCAAAAATCATAAGAATCTAATGACGACACTAACCCTAACACTAACCCTAACCGACCGTCACGACGCAAAAATCATAAGAATCTAATGACGACACTAATCCTAACACTAACCCTAACCGACCCTCACGACGCAAAAATCATAAGAATCTAATCTAATAACGACACTAACCCTAACACTAACCCTAACCGACCCTCACGACGCGAAACCTTACCCTATACGCGAAAAACACCTAGGTCTTCTATGTTATAACCATGCTTAAATTTAACGATAAAGAGCGCTAAAGATTACCTGTGCAAAATGTTCCTCCATACGTAGGGTCATTTGTAAGAAATTTTAAACGTTTTACATTGCAATTCGTCAAAAATCGTCAGAGCCTGCCGATCACGCACGTGTTGTTGATAGTCTACGAAGGGATGGGCCAGACATTGGGCCAGACATTGTACTCGACAACCTCCTCCTCTACGGAAATCGCCGCTTCCAGTATTACTGCCCAATAGGAAATCGTATGCGTTGGGCCATACAGGCTTTTGGAAACTCGCTTCCCGGGTGGCATTAAAAGGGTAATGGTCCTGCTTACCGGCAGAAAGTCATCATAATTAATCAGACACTTTTTGCCATCTCGTAGGACTGAACATGAAGACCCGAAACCTGCAGGGAGACAATCTGATGCACTGTGCTTAGCATTTAACTCAGATTGGAACGCTAGCCTAGTGGATATAGAGATCGACCCCTAACGTGGAGAGTAAGGATTCGAGTCTCCAATCAGGTGATCACTGTGAAAGGACCTTGTGCGTGTTCTTTACCCACAGTTGTTTATGGTCATCGATATTTTGTCGTATGGTCGTGTGGCGATTCTAAACTTTTGAAAGCGAACGATATCAACAACAGTTATAATGTATTGTACAACCATGTAGACTATTGTGTGATAATGCATTGTATATTATAGCCATGTATGATGTATCGTATAACCATGTATTGTACGATAATGCACTGTTTATTATAACCTTATAGATCTATTGTTTAACCATGCATTTCAAAACCAAATGTTGTATAACCGTGTATTGTGTAACCATGTATTGCATAACCATGTACTGTATATCTATATATTATATAACCACGCATTGTATAATCGACTGCTGCGAACATCAGTTGCCCTCGTTATCGTATATCATGCGCAGATCGTAACACAGGCTCTGAATGCGCACTTCAAATGTTAATCTTGAATGTGAATGAGTTCAAGGCCGTAGACAGGGGGGTGTTTTGGGTGTTTGAACACCCCCCGAAATGGAAAATTGCAGAAAAAATCTATAGCATTTTCTAGTTCGTGATACAAAAAAAACATGAAAAAAGCCATGAAAACACCCCCGAAATGAAATAATAGATTAAATTTCGATCTGAAAAATTGAAGTTGAGAACAAAAAAAGGTCATCAGAAATTTTTACGGCGAAAAAGGAAATATTTTCAAGAATTTCGACCGGGTCATCAGAAAATTTGGCCGATAAAAATTGAAATTTTTCAGAAATTCAGCCTCCCCAAAACTGAAATTCTGGAAGCGACTGAAAACACCCCCAAAATAAAATCCTGGATACGGCCTTGAATGAGTTTAGTGGGCTGTATACTGTATAGGTGCTCGTCTGTGAATGCCAGTGTAGATCTTTCCCAGCAATGCGAGCAAAATAGAAAGCAGACTAAGTTTTTAAGACCGGTTGCATCAGTTAGAGCTAATATGAGCATCTTTGAGGTACTAAAAGGCATTACTGGCAGCTCTAACAGGTTCAGACTGACTTCCTAGGTCACTGTATAGCGTATATGCCTACCTCTTGATTTTGAGCTGCAAAAGACGTTCAAACATGAAAACTACACTCCAATGGGGCGGTGGTGTAGGGGTATATATCCTGTGGCTTGGAGTCGGAAGGTTGTGAATTCGAATCAAGTCCCTCACTCGCAATTGCTCATGCGCTTTGGCGTGAAACTCCGATTCAGTGTCCGCGCTGTAGTCGGGAGCGCCTTTGAGTAACCTTAAAGGGGCCCTGTATAGCAAGTGCTCATAGGTTGGCCTACATAAGTGAAAGCTTTAATAAAAAACAAAACAACTATAGGTCTACTAAAAGGTGGCTGACGTTTGATTTAAACACAGTAAGAACGTTTCTCTACGAACCCATAACAAAAATTACTTCTACACAAAAACTGAATCTGTTCTGTTCGTGATTTGAGCGTTTGAACTCTCTACATACATGTATAGCAGGCAATAATCAGTCAACTGTTTTGATTTCTTAAAAAGCGACAACGATGCTTAGCGATCAAGTAATACGATTCTGGCGTTAAAGGAAGACGAACAGCCCTTTTATAGGACAGTCCTTTTATAGGACAGTCCTTTTATAGGACAGTCCTTTTATAGGACAGTCCTTTTATAGGACAGTCCTTTTATAGGACATTAATTACCACGGTGCAACTACTACATAATATATAGGATCCGTGTCCAGATTGGTCACGGTATTATAGGCGCATGTCCTGCTTCCTCAAATCTGCACCAACTTTAGTCGTTTTTTTTTTAGTCCGCTGCCTTTAACCTGATTTTGTAGTATCATGATGGTGTTCTGTGTTCTGTGTTCTGTGTGTTCTTAATACAGAACACCATCGGAAAAACAATCCCGGAGTGATCTAAATATGTGATCACATGTAACAGCAAACTTAATCACAAGGTCCTTCGATCTGAATCGGTCACATCATTTTGAAAAAATAGTTAATACAATCTCAGTCGCACATTGCAACTCCTGTACAGTGGACAGAAAGTTATCATCGGGAGGAAGGGGGGGGGGTTTAACCGGAGGCGTCAAAGGACACCCACACAGGAATTGGCGGTGCATGCCTGTGATGCATACCCAGTATTTAGGTGTCCTTCTCAGACGAGTCCCTCCTCGTCTTCTGGGAGCGGAAGCCTCATAACGACGCACTTCATGACGGCCGCAGCCACCAGCGCCGCGTACGGTTGCCACTCCTTGTGTACAGTTCCGTCGCTGTAGTCGGAAATTCCGCGAATGACGAGGAAACTCAATCCATCCTGGTTCTCGAGGGACGTGAGGACCTTCTGGAAGCCTCCGTCGACCGCTCTCACCGTCTGCTGGTGACAGAACTGGTCGCGGATTCCGTCGTCACGCGTCAGGATCTTACCGGAAGCCACAGCGCCGAAGTGGATCAGCGGCAGGGCAGGGCGTCCGTAGCGTGGCGTTCCAGCCTCCACTTCCGGATGGAGAAGCAGGGTCTCCGTCTTTCCGGTCGTCCGGTAGAGCTGGTCGGAGTCGGCCGGGGGTCGGATGAAGTTCGTGTCGCCGATCGCTTCCAGGTCCCTCGTTGCTTCCTCCAGGAATCCGTCCAGCTGCTTCCAGAGCTTCTTCGGAGAACGATGGATCTTTCCGACGACGCTTCGAAGCTCCGAGTCGCCGGAAGCCCACGGTCGGGTCTCCAGGGTGATGCTCGACGACTGGCCGACGTCGTTTCCGGTGACGTAGAAGTAGAGGAACTGGTTCTTCCGGTCGATGCCCTTCGAGATGACGACGTCACCAAGTCGAACGTGGTTGGCGTCGTCATCGTAGGAAGCGACGCCACCACCAACGCCAACGAGAAGGACGTGCTCTATTCTGGGGAAAGTTTCTGTATACACCAAACAGACAAGATATTATAAGTGAATGAATAATTTTTGCCCACTAATTATTTGAATTCAACATTTTTTATTGTAGATATTGAAAGTAGACATATTTTAAAATAATAATACATCATAAAACAATTTTCCATATTTTTTACCCCTAGCTCTCGCCTGTTTTGCCTTCTATCTCTCTTTCTAGATTCCGACAAACGACGGGAAATGAAACCTTTCGTCACATATAGCAACAAGAAAGTAATCATTATTAATATTAATCCTCGTCAGTTTGATGCAGTCTAATGTTAGCAAACAAACCGTTCTTATGGATATGTATACATCAGAACTTGACATCTCATCTCATTGAAGTACAGGATCTCATTAGTAAAGTCTAAGATAACACTGACAATGCTATAGGAAGCGTTTTATCTGCCACATAATTAACTTTCTTTGCTCGTTTCTCGTAAGCGTTTGAATTTTTTTTTCGATTATGCTTCTTAAAGTTAGGTGTTTTTCTATAAATTTCGCCATTATGTAGGCTAGTGAACAACGAGAACATGAGAAAGCTAATTGTCATCCGACCTAAGACCAACAAGTTTTTGAGGGTGACGAACTAACGTCAAGTACTCCACGCAGTAGGATCAGAGCTAATGCTATTAAAGTCCATGCACAGGCCTAATAGTTCTTAAACATCAAAGTTGAATTGATAATACAATTATTAGTTAACTAATAATTACTACCAGTTTAGCAATATGTAAATGTGTGAACCGGGCAATAAAGAGAGAGTTGGAATTAAATGAAGAAATGACACGATTCTCATTACCTAGAAGACGTGGAATGGTGTCTCCGATTGAAAGCTTCGATTCCGATCCACGACCAATTTTGCTGAGCTTTGTCGACACGACTCTGTGTCTATCAATCAATCCAACCGTGTACAGCTGTCCCTCTCCTATTGTACACGTATACAAAACACAAGTAATGCTTTTGTTGTGAAATGAGCCTAATTTAAATGTGTTATAATAATAATAATTTATTGTCTATAGATAACTGACATATTAACTTAATTACAGTGGCGGATCCAGAATTGTTGGAAGGGGGGGGGCCAAAATTTTTGGTCTTGGGACAGGAAACATTTTTGTCATTGGTCGCCAAAAAAAGTTGATGACCTTTTTTTAGTTCTCCGGCCGAAAAACGAACGGAGGGGGCCACGTCCCATGCAATTTTTAATGGGGGCCAATATGCCATGACACCCTATTCATATTGCTCATTTCAAACCAAACGGGGGGCCACGTCTCATGGCATTTTTAAATGGGGGGTATGGCCGGATTGCTCCCCCTGGATCCGCTCCTGCTTAATTACCACATCGTATTCCTGCTCGACCTGATACACTCATGCTTTCCTCGCTCATTATCATCATCAATATTTGTTTTTAAAACTAGACAATATTGCAACTGGCACACCTTTATTAGAACTATATTTTCGACCTATAAATGTTAGATCGCACGAAAGAGAACAGATCATATGGCAGTTTTTTTCCAAAATGTATATTTTCTCACTCGTCCTGTGAATTGACTTTCATTTCGTTCAAGGCATTTTTCTCATTCTTATTATTCTCACCATCTTCTCATTCCATCTCGTTCTACTTATCATTCTCTCTAGCACCGTTACCCATTCTCTCACTCCGCCATCCGACCAGGCGCCTTTGTTACCGCCCTCCGTCGTTTTCCAGTTTCGCTTCCAGCCATTCCTTTCCATGGGTCAATGTTTTTGCACTGTGTCCTGCTTCGGCAGATAGGCTACCGTTTACATTACAAACACTGCGCTTTATAGGTGAACAGCTTTAAAAAATGGATAGACAATATAGGCTAAAGGAAGATTTAATTTTAATATGCAAAAACACGAACTTAACCATGGTGGGCAAAACATTAAGGAAAAGAACACTGTGCACATGGAGAAACTTCATAAGGGCCTTATCGTCAGGAAACTGACGAAAGAGAAGAAAGAAGAAGTTTTAAAAAACGCGAATGATGTAATATTCGACCTTGTGTTTTGTATTTGACGTAGGTGTTCTTAACATCCATCATGGCATCAACGGCCATTTTCTCGCAGTACAGAGATGTGACGATGGCGATGGTCGGTTGGTCCTCCTCAGCAAGGCTTGGAGCACTCGCCACCATGCGGAAATCTTACAACGCAAAGAGATAATAATTACCAGTAAGAAACAGTGAGATACACATCTATCTGTTTGTATGTCTGTTTGTCTTTCTGTATGTCTATCTGCATGTCTGTTTGTCTGTCTGTCTGTCTGCTTGTCCTACCGTCTGTTTGTCGGGTTTTTGTTTCATAGGCATTTCTGCCATTAACACGCATGGACATGCATTTACATTTTAATATTATGATATTATTCCTGCCTATAACTTGTTTTAGATCCAATCAGAGCGGTCGATGAATTCAGACGATGATATGTATGTTGTGGACTACCAAGGAACAGGTAGTTGTAATCGGCGGCTATAGACCCTAACCAGTGTAACCAGTAATTGATAATAGCCTAATTATTTAGTAGAACCACACAAGAATGTATAATATAATACAATACATGTAGTTCTTATTTTGACTCTGCATGTCTATCTGATTGTATAACAAAATGATAGTAGCATTTCGTACGTCAAACGTTTTGCGTATTTTAACCAATTTCTTGTGGCTAAAGCTTTCTATAAGTAGCTTGATATACAGACGATGCTAGATAGATTGTCCAACAATTGCAATTGGAATTTCAAGTGACCGTTCTTTTGAAGGTCGATGTCATGCGCAGAGTGATGTCGATTGTTGTTCTTGGCCGTCGTCGACGATGGAGCGAGTCTTCGCACGACCTGTGTCCTGATCCACATCCCATTGTCCACGTCACCCACCACTCCATATTGTGTCAGCCTCGCCAGCTCCTTCTCCACATCCTCCAACTTCATTCGACTGTGCCTATAATAGGTTATATGCAAATAGTTTGAATGAAGGGTAAAGTTATAACTCATAATAATTATTATATTGATAATATATTATCAGGCAAGGTAGTTTACTGGTGCTAAAAAGAGGTCAGGCTAGGTAAGCTAAGGCAAAGTGAATTGGTGTGTATGGTAGGTTTAGTAGAGTATCACAGCAATCGCCTGCTTATTTAAAATTCATTTTCAGCTGTTTAATTGAAGTTCCTACAAGTCGAACCGATCAGAACTTCATAACTTCAACTGAATCTGCCTATACTATAGTTGGCCTTGTCGTACCTGTCGACCGACCGACCGACCGACCGACCGACCGACTGACCGACCGACTGACTTTGTTGCATCACTTCAGTCTTCGGGAATACTCGAATAAGATGTCATCATATGCTTTTGATCAGGCTCTGACTGGACCCCTTTTGAAGATGCGAGTTAAAGTTGACGAGAAATATGGTTCCATGCCTGCATGATTCAACTTTTCATATTTTCAGCAGACTACATTGCACAGTACCCTTTGAACATGAGGCTGCTGCTATGCTGCCTTCATAAATGCAATGAATATTACATCTGAACATTATGTCATCATTATTTACCTACATAATCTACGGGACTCCATTGTCATGCAACTACAGGTAGACAATGAACACTTAAAAAGAGGAAAATCTTTTAGATGCGTGTACACTCAGTGCCATGACTCCTACCTTGTCAAGTCGGCAACTGACAGCGGTGTTGGATACGCGTCTTCGAGCAAAGCGATTATCTTGCTGTCGCTATAGAAGTCAGACTCCATCCTATCCGGTCGCGTCTTGCTCCGCTTGCTGCTTCCCCGTCGTCCGTTTGCCTTTGCCTCGTCTCCTGCAGGCGGCGACCTAGGGGCATCTGCTCCGACGACGTAGGAGTTCCTAGACGCAGCAGAGACTGGACTCAGGTCGGCGGAGCTCATCTTTGGGTGTCTGCTTGAGCGACGGTTGTCAGTGGATGATGGAGTGATGGGGTAGGACGGTCCGTCGGGTGTGTCACGGCTCGGTCTGTATGGACGCAGCGGGGAACCGCTCACTTCTCTCACAGCTGTGGATTAGCAAAATATGTCAAATTTTCAGATGTTTGTTGTTGCAAAGCAGTGAAGAACGTTGCACGGATTATACATGTACTATTCATGCAAGGTAAGTATAAATGAGCGTATATAGTATTTAATTTTTTAATTTTAAATAGACTGGATCGCTGACCGATTGATGTGCTAAAAAAGGAGAGATGACTCAGCAATGACATCTGGCTACCTATATACACTGTGTCCCAATAAATCGAGACGCCTTTTATAATGTGAATAAAACAGGCAAATCTTAATCGATTAAAAAAAATTTAAACTGTTTTTATCCTGAGATAATTATCTTACACTGATTCTAATATGAAGTTTCTGGCATGAATATTGACGTCACAATTACGTCATTTGCATCAGAGAATTCCAATGTTAAGTACCGAACACAAGGTTTTTCTTCTGGGTCCCTTCATTATTCATATCGACGACATCAATTACAAAGTCTATATACAATATATAATATGTAATATAAATAATATATATAATAATATAATAGTAAAATGAATATAATTATTGAAACTGATGCTTACGACTTGACGTTGATTGGACATCCGTGGATCGTCTGCTTTTCTTTGCAACACCATAGACTAAAAACCATTTCATAACGACATAATAATAATAATAATAATAATAGGATCAGTTGACAAAGCATTTAGCAGCCCACAATAGATATGAAGTATCGGGTGATAAATGATAATGTCTTTGCTGTAATAAATAGCCTATTGGATCAATTTGCGCATGCCAACTGATCAAAGGCAGTAACGGTAACCTATCAAGTAGCCTATATAGGAGACACGTTTGCCCATTTTGCAATCTTATCTACGACTGTTATTATCTCAGATAATGCATCAATGACAGTGGCATCCGGGCCTGGCATCTTTTTTCTATTTCCCTCCAGTCCATATCGGAATGTTTGCGGTCACATGCGGTATATCGGGGACGATCGATAGTTCGTTTGGTTGTAGGCTTTGGTAAAATTAGGCCGTGCTTTTGGTGATGAAAATCAAGCGTCTGCTCTGGGATCGAACGCGGGAGAATTTAGCCTACACAACGCATCTGTCATCTGGCTGCGTGAATCATGTCCATCTATTAAATTCTGAAAATTATTTGGGTCCTACATTTGCATAGACCTGTAAGAAGATGCGAAGCCACAGAATCGTGACCATGGTTATCCATGCGAAAATTTCAAGGCAGGAGCTGTAACCATACTATTTCAGGTTGGCACGGGTAAAATCGAGTATACCCGTACCCGTGAGGACCTACCTGTACCCGACCCGACCTGTAAAATTCGTACCCGACCCTAACCGACCCGTACCCTACCCGCGGGTATAGGTAAACCCGCGGGTACGGGTATACCCGCTGACCCCTGATCCATGCACAAATACACACACACACACACACACACACACACCCACACACACGCCCACACACACAATTTACACACGCAGACACACACACAGACACACACCTGTAGGTTAGGCTACGTGCCGACGTACATGTACATGTAGACATTGTAGAGCACCTTCACGAATCGGAGCATGTATGGCATGGGGGAAATCTAATAGAAACTTGGCTTGAAATTAATGTATTTCCTTCATTATCGGCTCAATCTAAACAGCGCTGACTTGTGTTGTCACATGCATTGATTAAGTTTCCGTCATCAGCATACTACATTGTGAAGTGCATGGGTAGGTGTGTATGTGTCTATGTGTGTGTTGTGGTGTGTGTGTGTCAGTGTGTGTGTGGTGTGTGTGTGTTCACACACCTGGCGTAGGGAAAGCGCTCTCTGATATCTGTGCACCGTACGAAGGATTTCCGCCCTGATGACCTGTCAGAGGCGGACCACTCTTCCTCTTCACCAGTGGCTCAGAGATCGTTTCGATTACTAAGAAACAGCATTATGTATGTTTCATATACATTTAATGTAGGCTACATAGAAGTCTATGTATCACAATATCAGCTAATGCCTTTCACGTAACTAATTTGGCAAAAGATGCAGGCCTGCAAGAAATGTGGTGATGATAATTGGTTCGTAATGTATTGTTACGGTCCTTACGGAGTGCGGTGTCATTAATTTGTAGTGTTCATCTGTTTAGCCTATAATGTTAACCATTACCCTAAACCCATCTCGTTGTAATGTAATCTAATCGGGGTAAACTCAAGAGATGCTTCTTGTTCTTTTCTCTAATCCAGGGATTTTAAAAGAATTGTTTTAACTGCACAGCCAGGAATATTTTTGCGTTTGCAAAAATTTTCCCCCAAAATGTGGCAAGTTTTTCTTAAAATGTCCTAAGTCGCAGCGTATAAAATCTGATGACCTTTCTTTTAGTCATCCGATTTTTCCACTGCACACGCTCTTCGTTCTGCTTCCTTCTTCCATGTTGAACCAGCTGCAGTTATCTTTTTATAATGGTTATCACTGCACAAGACGGCTTTTACAACTGCACAAATTCGTTTTCAACTGCACATTTTGTGTAGAACTGCACGTTAAAATGCCCTGCTGTAATCAATACTAAATGGATTTCAATTTTTAAAGTTTAACCCGTCGTCATTGAGTCAGTTGTGGGATTCGTAATCCCACTGTCTTTAGTAGAACAGATTGAGGAAGAGATGGCAAACTACAAACCGGGGTGGTTGGGACTGTCTCCTCCTCCATTCTGAAACACCGAATCATCCGTCATTGCGTCAAAGTTGAGGTTCTCCAGTGCCTCGCTTCTCACCAAATTCACTTCCTCATTCCCAGCAGCGCCTCCCGATCCCTTAGACTTCTTCTTTTTCTTCTTCTTATTCCCATCGGCATCCGTCGACCCCGGCTCCGTCTTGTAGACGAAGACGGTCGGGACCGTGTGGTCGTCGTGGGCGGCGTCCCTCGCCTTCTCCACCCCGCTGACCGTCAGCCGCCGGACCCTCCGCTTGCCACCGCCGCCACCACCCCCTCGAAGGTCGTCCGTCGATGACGTCTGACGGGCAGTCGGCTTCTCGATCGTCGACTTGGTCTTGAGAAGGACAGGGCGAGGGTCCGTCGAGAAGGTCTGGCCACGGACGTCGACTGGATCGTCCTGCGAAGTGTAAGGTCGCATCTCCAACTCGAGGAACTTGAGGACTTGGTATTTCTGGACGAGCGTCAGGACTCGCTTCACGAACTTCAAATGATCTACAAAGTATGCAATGCAATGAAGTATGACAAAGTGCAAAACAGTGCAACACGGAGCAAAAGAGTGCGGTAAATGCAACACAATAAAGTATTGTATAGCCTACAGCGTTACTATTAAAGACGCAATAGCGTAAAATGCAAATTTATGCAATACTTTGCCAAACGACGCAGTGCAGTTGCGTGCTATAGTGTGACAAAAACCGAGTCTTATCCATTATTCATCTAAGCTTATATATTTGAGAATTTGAGAGGGAGAGTACTATGTGTGACAGTATGACAGAGAGAACAAGAAGGAGATAGAGAGAGACATGTTATGTTATGTATGCTATGCTATGTCGTGTTATACGGAATTTGCATAGCACCCCTTGATCTTCTCTCAAGATAGCAATTCAGAGGCACTCCCGACCCAGTTATAAAAATTACTATAACAAAGTGCAAATCGATTCGGTGATATGATGATGATGATGATGATGATGGTGGTGGTGGTGATGATGGTGATGGTGACGAAAGTATCAAATAATTTTAGAGGGAGAGTATGTGTGACAGACAGACAGACAGACGGACAGACAGTAAGCAGACGAACCTTTCGGAAAGTCTGTTGGGCTGATGAGTTCGCGAAAGAACTGGCTGCTGAATTCTTCCATCATTCCACTGTCTGTGTCTCTCTTGAACCAGAAGCGAATCTCTCGCACTTCCTGTTCACACATCCAACATATAACAACATATAACAACATAATATGTTGTTAAATGTTGTTATATGTTGTTATATGTTGTTATATTATAACAACATATAACAACATTTAACAACATAATTATAACAACATAATAATTTATACCAACATTTAACAATGCTCAGCTGAATAGCCTACACAAACTATAGATGAGATTGACATCTAGAGCCTATCAGAATATTGTTTGATATGCATGGATCACTGAAAATTAAACCGAAGGAGGTTCTCGAGATGAATCGTAGAAAAGGTGATTAGTTCAATCACAGTTTACTACTCGGTATATAAGGATTGTTCTTGTGTCTCTCGATATACCTTTATACCAACACCTCATCTAATGACATCTGTTCTTCCGTCCACACGACTCAGCCATGCACCTATTACTCAACCAACCACTCATTACCTATTGCCCACCCACCAATTTCCACTCGTCTACAAATACACACCCTGTTACTGTACCCACCCTACAATTTCACACATCAACTCAATTTACGACTCTTATTATAAACCCTAAAATTAAATGCTCATAGTTTTACTGGTCACAATTATTTCCACGAATTGGCAAAACAATAATATTGTTGGTGACCGCAAAGTCATGTATTTGGCAGAAATACAAATCTACAAATTTTCCTATCTTACGAGGACTTTTTCCTCGCTTATTCTCTGTCTTTTCTGACCGTATGCGATGTCCGGCTAAATAACAAGACTTCTGACCTTTGCTGTGTCTCCTTCGTCATGAATGTAGGCCACAAATCGACGCAACGTTTCAGGAGCTGTCTTATATGGCCTCACTGAAATACACAGAAACTAATTTAGCCTATTAGTAGCCTAAACACAATGATGCCCATTGCACAATTGAGCAGCGTCTTATTAACCCATATAAGCCTGCATATATAGGCTATTTATTCCACGCAATTGTGACTGTACCATTTGTGTTCTCCAACAAATATAAAAGATGGTAGGCCTACAGATCTTAGTTTCCAGTGTCAGTAGGCATGTAAAAAGCTGCTGAAATTTAAGACTAGATGTTTGTTTTGGGAAGTTTAAGAATCTTTCTAAAACAGCAAAGATCGCACTTGTGTTTTTAAAGACATACGCTGAACAGTGTGAACACTGAAAAAACCTACAAACCTGTCTATGAGCTTGCTTGTGGCAAACGTTTTAAAAGAACAAACTAGACTCTCTTTGTACGTCTTATTGTTTTGCTTCAGTTACGAATAGACTAGGCCTAATAGTGTAGGATGGACAGACAATCAGACATGTTTGTGCCAAACACTGCCAATTTTGTTTGGTATAGATTCCTAAGTAGTAAGTACTGCATGCGCAAATTGCTTACACCTTTAAAAACAATTGGTTGTGGATGCAAAATAATGACAGTTGTTTCTGCAGCTTCAGGCTTGTAATCAACACATTTTGAATTCATCTTGCTATACTACTACATAGACCTATTCATCGTGATAATTAAGTAGCCTAGAACTGATGTCAAATACAAATTTACTATTGGTTTATTTTCAGGACTCTGTCTATAGAGTCTCATGCGATCAACAATGATATAAATAAGATACGCAACTATAATGCATTTGAAATACAAAATAGTAGGCCAACATGTTTTTTTATAATTACAATAGCATAGTTTAAGTTAAGCATATTTACGCAACGACTGCTAGGCAATCGCAGACCAATAAACTCTCTGAAGTCTGAATGATTTCTTTTCACCATTTTAACCATTTGTCGACTGAGGGTATAATTCACTTTCGCATGTCTTATACCGCTCCCTGTTAGCGTATATTAATACATTTAAGTCGGGATCGTAAACCGTTGAGTACACCTATAATAAATGAACTTTACAAACGGGTTGTTAATTACATTGTTTACTTAGCCAAAGCCCGATTTTTACAATTCTCAAGAAATTTATCTAACACGTCCCTAGTTAATGTGGCTATGCATGCACGAGCCCGTGTTGTAGGCCTGAAATTTAATGCCTATCGTACTTTTATGCTCTGGCTATACCAGACCCACGTGATTGCATTTGGTAGCCTGTAAGAGATTTGCCTATGCATAATGCAACTATGAACTGCGGAGACATCTACGGCAGTTCAAAAGTTGAGTACAGTGCGAAGTGCCTACTTGTCATGCTGCAGCATATTTATCACGGGGTTGTAGACCCAACTATGCATTGCATGCGCTTCGTCTGAACTCCTTGAAACTTCTTCAGAAGTGTGCGTTCAAATTGTTCAAGCACCGCTATTGTTTGCCATCGCTAAACCTATATTTATTATTCAATGCCTATAATATATTATGCCAAGAGACCATTACTACGTATCATATCGGTTTATTCGTGTACTGTAACCACTCTAGACTATACAGCCATTTAGTTTTTAAAAACTTCTTCTGTCAAAGTTTGTCGGTTCATAATAAACTTGAAATAAAAGGACTCCCGAAGTCGTGCAGTCCTTGCAAATGTTATGCAATTTTCAACAAAATGCTCCAGCTCGAAGCGCTTGAATTTTGAATAGGCCAACTCTTCCACAATTCACGGTTCCTCATTGAAGTTCATATACTTGATCTCTCTAAGCCTAAGGTAAATTTATATACTTATTGCCTTCACAGACTATTATAGGCTACAATACATGTTTGTATGATTTATTACTGTTCACCTTGTATAAGCATTGCTTGGATTATTTGCCGATAGACCATAAAAATTATATGATTTGAAATCACAATTTTAAATGATCATGAAGTTTCGTGTTCTGCTCTGTTGAATAATTATAAAATCCGCCAGTAAACTGTCTACAGGCCTACAAGAAGATGATCCAGGATGTAGTGGGCTAGGCTCATCGAGGGAAAGGATAAACTCCATTTTGGAATTTGAAAGAGCTGGTGGGGAATATTTCAACACTTAGCATTTTAAAATGTGCCATGTAGTTCAGACACGATGGGGGGAGGGAGAAGCGGTAATGTTTAAATAAAACCGACTATATATATTGTATATAGGCTATATATGTTTATAATAGGCCTATGTATATTATAAATACGTTGAATGAGTATACAGACCATTGGTTGCCTTATTGACGACGATGCCTTTGTATGGACCCTCCGCAAAGTAGTGAACCTTCTTGCCGTCCATGATTCCCGTTGACACTCTCTCCACGCGAATGATCTGACCGGCCTTCGCCTTCAGAGGAGTCATCACAATCTCTGCACACAATACGATAATTACTGATGAGTTATAATAAGCAAAGCAAGGAGAAGCAAAGCAAAGCAAAGCAAAGTAGGAGACTGGACGAAGTCAACCTATAGTCGTATATAATGATCCGTTCAATGCAACGTCTTATCAAGGTCTTCTCTCTAGAGCAAACTCAGACTATACACGAGAGCTTGCATATTTATTCGGTAACAATAATAATAATAATTATTATTATTATTATTATTTATTTATTTATTTATCACATTTGCGCTATAGAGCCTCTTGTAGTTCTATACTCCCGACTACAACATGGACACAGAATCGGAGTTTCGCGCCGAAGCAGGGTCGGCCTTATATAGGTTAAAATTGGCGCCCTAGGCAAAGCATGCCCTTCGCGTCCTCAGATCCGCACTGAAATTCAATTGTTCATCCCACGTCAGAATCCAAAGATGAATCAGCCAGAGCCTCTACATTCAGCTGAGTGCCAGGTCATTTATATTTTTGCTCTATTTTTAATAGTAGACTGAAGGCTGGATAAAATTCAATTTCGTGCACAATGCAAAAGTTAAAACAGGCTACAAACATACATTTTTGTGCAAATGACTCCCCCGCTAAAATTTTATCGCCCCATGTAACTGCCTGCCTTGCCTGTGCCTATAAGGCCAGCCCTGAGATTGGGCGTCGCGTAACTAGTATAAGTTGCTTTGTCTTTTTTGTCAGTCACTATATGTTGATTTTTTGCAAAGACTTCGTCATGGCCACCTCACATCGTCAACTCAAGATATTAGTTGGTGTCCCTAGACAGCGGGATTTTTTAAAATCCCTTTAGGGCCTCCCTTTTTTGTGACCAACGTGCAAGATGTGTGAACTTTTCATGTATACTGGTTGCAAAATAAAAATATTTGATTGATTGATTGATTGATTGATTGATTGATTGATTGATTGATTGATTGATTGATTGATTGATTGACTATAGGATATATCTGACGACTGGGCGCTAACATTGACAGATAAAGTTTTCCCGTAGGTATTGTTTTTTTTATATTCTAACTTCTGTCTTCTGTTTTTTCTTACGACTTTGGGCACCCGATAACTTTGGGGGCGTCATGGAATCATAGATGGTGGTCAATAGGAGGAAGGAAGGTCAGAAACCTGAGTCTCATGACAAAGATCCTATCTGAGAATGAGTGAGTAAGTGAATGAATGAATAAAATGAAGTTTGAGTGTCATAATTATGCCAATGCATAACTGAGAACTAGATGTCATAGTGCTTGTCTCTACGAATGCAGCCATAATCCCAAAAAAGATTCAATCAACAAAACGCTCTGTATACACAAATAATAAGATTATAATCTTCATATTATATACATGTGCATGTATAGTCATGGTGTGGAGCACCACTGCAGGACCTAACACACGCTGCCCTGGATAGACAAACCTGGCGCGGAATAACGAGAATGGCATCGGGCACCTACGGGCACTGGTCCCTTGGTTGATGATGATGATGATGATGATGATGATGATGATGATGATGATGATGATGATGATGATGATGATGATGATGATTATGTAATCATGCATGTGTCATATCAGCCGGTCAATTAAGAGTAACTGCATGATGTGCTCTATATATACCTTCATGGTAGTCTGCAAGTTCCGACTGATCAGCTGTAGAACTGGCTGAAACCGAACGTGGTCCAGGTCGCTTAATCCTTGTCGACATTTTTCACTGACAAAGCTATGCTTCCTCTCTCGTTATGATTTGACGATAATAAGTCGTCTTTTGTTGATACACGAGATTTCTAAACGACACAAAATTGCAGATTATAATCTTCAAGCAATCGCGTTTTTTGACAATCATGTCGCCCTGACCGGTGCTGCAGAACCGTCTACTATAGTCCGAATGCCGCATTATACTATTTTTAGATTTCAGGTACAATGGCGTCTCGTTACAACTGTACATTTATTATAAAGCGACAACATAACACGTAGCTACTAGATCTGTGTGCATATAATATTTAGAGAATAGATGAATGACTGACCCGAACAGTGTTGTCTGTAATATGTCATAAGCGTGCGGGTCGCGAGCTTTTTAACGGTGTGCATAGGCTAATATCCCGAAACCACAATGTAAACTCCAACACTACAACTGAATTATAGTAGACGGTGTGCTCTATGAATCCAGGCGCACCTGCGTTGTCGCACCTGTCCTATAATACTGCGCATGTGCTGCAGCGTAGCCAGCAACTATAATAGAGGGGGACGTTGGCTGCCAAACAGGCCCGATCGGCAGCCAAGGCAGAATAATTATGTGAAGTATGAGTGAATAGACGAGATGTCGATTTTAAGACGACGGGCTACTCGAGGCAAGTTTTGAGTTTATGGACGATGCGAGCAAAGTGCATATGGGGCTGCGAGAGGAGCTCACGCCGACGTAACGTGCAATCTTATCAGCATGTGTAATTGTGTGTACCAGGGTCTAGGTAGGTAGACAGGTCAGCCGTTAGGTCGTGAGTGATAGGAAGAAAGAGTCGATGAATATATTAAGAGGGTCGTGAGACTTGTGTTGCTTCATCCAAATGATAATTCATCTCTGAACAATCTCTTGACTTTAAAAGGAACTCAACCGAGTTCTCTGCTATCTGTGTTATTGTCTGTCTATTTGTCTGTCTATGTCTGTCTCTGTTTACCTGTCTGTATAGCCTATGTCTGACTGCCTGTTTCTGTCTGCCTGCATGGGCGACCGTCTGTCCATGTTGTCTGGCTGTCTATTCAGAAAGTCTGTCTGTCTGTCTGTCTGTCTGTCTACTTCACTTTTTGTCTCACTGCCGCTGTAACCTTTGGTATTTTGTCAATAACTTACTGTCCTACGCTGATCTGCCTACGTCCGCTTGTAAATCTTTGTATCTTCCCGTCCTATATTACTTTCTTAATCTTGTACTGTTAAATCTGAGTATGCGTGCTTCGCTTTCAGATTTTCTGGTATGGCTATCTGTATAATCGGTTTTGTTTAAAAAATTACCCTGTCTAATTTTACCATTCACTCAGGCCAATGTGCATTCGTAAATTGTAAGTTTCAGAAAGTTTCTGCATGCGCATGGGTAAGCCCAGGTGACAGAGGTCTATCCAGTTCTGGACCAGAATTTGACAGCGAGACTAAAAGCCTCGCGAGAAATTTACTAAAGTCAAATAATCTATGAACAAACAAATAATTGGACCTACACACTATAGCGTGTTCCTATCACCCAGTTATAATGTGTTTGCTTTTTCAATAGGCCCTGTTTCACTTTCATCGAAATCTGTAGAGAATTTCAGTCATTTGAACCTACATTTGTATGTGCAACTGCATCTAAATGTTTTATCTTTGTCCATCACAACGAATAATTTTACTAAGTCAAAACTTTTAGTTGTACAACCTATAAAAACAATGCCATCAAGGTAGGCTAGGTGAGAAAAGTGAAGAAAATTCGTCACGCCTATACATCAATGCATAGGACTATAATTCTAAGCTTTAAATTTATGGCTGCGAGTTGCAATTAGAACAGTCACGTGAATGTATATTAACAATAACATGTAACGTGTACCTGGTACAACAAAGTGTCAATGTATAATTAAACTCCATATAGCCTATTATTTATGCTAATAATTATCTGTGCGTACGTGTGGGTCTGTATGTGTGAAAAGCAACATGAAGAAAGTTTTCATCGGTTTACTATAAGAAGTAATTTCTGTGCAGCACCCTAGCTATAGCTTGTGGATGTTGCACTTTCCACATTTAAAAGGACAATATGAATGTCGCGAGCCACTATACATGATAAGTTTGCGTACACAATGATTACTATTCACTTGCGTAGGATCTCAGCCTACGTTGAAAGCTCTTCACAGTTGAGAGCTAACCGTCAAGTTTATTACGACACAAGATAATCCTTTAGGCCTAATGTTTAAAATGGGTATCGACCACAACAGACAGTTAGACATACAGACAGACGGACAGACAGACGGACAGACAGACGGACAGGACAAACAGACAGACAGGCATACATACAGACACACAGACAGACATACAGATAGACAGACAGAGAGGCACGATTGCAGGTATGCGCGCAGGCAAAGAATCTATAGTAAGAAATATCATAAGTTGGATCTTAAGTATATGACCCACAGTGCAAAGATCGTGTATCTCTGTATAGACAATATTAGACATGCGTGAATATAATAGCACTACATGCATAATTGCATATATATATATATATATATATATATATATATATTTATGTGTGTGTGTATATATATATATACGTGAGTCTTCATCTGTTTGCAAAGAATTAAGGTTCTTGTTCATAAGTGGACATTGGTATTTGAGCAACATGCCTACAGGTGTGTGTGTGTGTGTGTGTGTGTGTGTGTGTGTGTGTGTGTGTGTGTGTGTGTGTGTGTGTGTGTGTGTGTGTGAGCGCGAGCAATAATGAGCTGCAATGTTTGCCTCTCAGACTCACATATCTGAACATCTGTAGGCTATTCATACATGTGTAGTTCTCTATCGACGTGACCCAGAACCCTCAGACTATAATAAAACCGAAGGCCGGTCAACAGCTCAAACATAGACTTGAGGGTATACGTCAATTAACAGTACATTCACGCTAACAATAAATGAATTAAAGTTTAAACTGAAGCTGAGAAAGAAAATACGAGTCACGCAAATAAATTAAGATTCTTGAGACCAAGTTTCTACTTCCGACGAGGTAGCTCATAAAATAAGGACCATGAGTCCTTTCGTTACAAGAAAAGTCTCTCTGTAACAAGTCTTATAGTTTGTCAAAATAGCTATAGATCTATAGCAATGTTTGGCCTCTTATGTTTCTGGTTTTATTTTCTTTTTTCTACGGATGTAGAGATAACCAGAAGATACACAAAAAAGTTGTATAAAGTAAAAGAACACAATGACTTGTGGTCATTTTTTCCAGAAATGGTGATTATCAATATTTTGTCAGGATTTCCAGGGGGGGTCACGCGACCCCCCTTGACCTATGCTGCGGGCGCCCATGGTGAGGCCCTAGGCAATTTCAATTATGAGGCCCACTTAAGGATAAAAACAGACAAAATGCATAAAATTATTGCTAGATTTAAGTATATTCCTAATGCATATTGCGCCAATAATCCATGTTTGATCAACTACTGATAGTCTCTAACGCAGTGGTTCCCAACCTTTGTTGACTTCAAGGCCACTTTTTCTAAGTTGAAGGACATTAGGGGGCCACATGGCTAACATCCAATTAACTAAAAGTAGCCTATGTAAGGCATAGGCCTAAAATTGTTGTAATTGAATCAAACTTGAATGTCTCGTGTTATTTATATTTTCTATCCTGTACAATTTGTTAATATTTATAAGTTACAATTTATAAGCCTCTGAATTTTTTTCTTTAGCTCACTTTTGGAGGCCCCCAGATTCCGGAGGCCCTAAGCAGTTGCTTAGTTGGATTACATGTAAATCCGACCCTGAACCTAGCCTATATACATGTACTAGTGCACTGTCATGTTTATTGCTGCGTTTTCTTCGAGCTCTACTCGTTAAGCGTGCCCATCATTGAACCTATTTACTCTCTTTGTTATCTCACATTCTTGTAATTCACGTGATCTAATCATATACCATGATGCACAATGCACATCAAGTTAACGGAATTATTCAGACAGTTAAGGAGTATGGAATATGCTAAACACGCGTACGTCAAACATGTGACGAGGTGGCCGAGTGGTTAAGGCGATGGACTGCTAATCCATTGGGGTCTCCCCGCGTGGGTTCGAATCCCATCCTCGTCGATTCGATTTTATGTTGACTTACTAAATGCATCCAACACAAAGAATGAGGTTGTAGAAGCTACAAAATACCAAAATAAAGTCAAAGTACCAAAATAAAGTCAATAATATTCGCAATTGTGTTTCATGACATTTTAAATAATATACCGGATAATGAAAACAACGAGGAGAAATCGCAGCGAATCGTCCAATTGTATACACTATACACTATACACTATACAGGATGGTCTTAAACTTATTCCCTGCATATTGTTAGATGATATTTCACTTTATACCAAACTGCAATATCAACCTGAGGACCAAACAATATGGTTCAAGGTAAAAAAAACAGAAGGCGGAGTAGGACTAGCGCATGCCCATAAAGCCATCCCTTAATATTGAGCATAGCATAATATGTGCTTCGTTGTCTTCGTAAATATATAAATATATAATAGACTTTAAAAGACTGGCATCCTTTCCCTCGGGCTGTGGTAGTAGTTTTCATTTAACGACGCTTTCATCCTTTATCTAGGCTTAAGACTTGCGTTGAGGTCTACCCGAAAAAGTCAGCATCCAACTTCCAACGTATACTCGTAACAGTGAACTGTAAATTCCTAGAGCCCAACACTGAGGCCTGTAAATATCTACATCATGGTAGGAACTCGTGACAAATGACCCAATCTGGTTAACTAAAAAATGAGCATCATCATCATCGAAGACATACGGTTATTAGTTTTTATTCGTTACAGAAACATTTTCTGGACATTAGCTACAATGCTACGTTAATAACATTTGCATTCATTCGCTAGGGTGTCAATGTAGCCCTAGCGTCGTCTAGCGATTGCTTTTGAAATTCATTTGGTTCATTTATCAATAGAAGCGACCACACTGAAAACAAAATTATATAAGAATGATTCTTTGAGATTTTAAAAAGTATGTCAGTTAATTTAAAAACAGCGAAAAACGCTGATAAGTATGCCTAGGCTATTTTATATCAGAATTCTTATAATGACCTTGCATATAAGAATTCTGATATAGGCTAAGCTTAGCATAATATAGCCTACTGACCAGCGTTTTTACCTAACATACTTTTTTAATGCTTATGAATTCAGTCTTAAATTTTCATATAGGCCTAAGCATGTATATGCCTATTGCATATATTCAGAACAGAGCATAATAGGCAATGATCATTTAGGCCTAGGCCTACTTCACATTTCCTCAGCTCCATCATGGCTGCAATTTTGATGCTGCTGGGCATTGACAAATCGATTGAAATGTAGCCTAGGTCCTGTGCTAAATTCTCGGCCGCTTCTCTTGACTCTCTTGAGGTGGTGCCAGGGTGAGAATTTCCGGGTGGTTGGGGTTTCCACCCCCCAGTCTTTCTTAGAACCTCATGTTAAAGTCTTTTTTACACCCCGATTCCAAGTGGATAATGGTCCAACCTCCCAGTTATTTTTACAAGAAGTAGCCTACAAAAGGAAGACCAAGAATCATAATGTAGGCTATAGCGTTGAATAATGACCGAATTCGACTGAAGAGCGGGCATAAAGGTATACAGTAGGCCTACTCGACGATAGAGAAACAAAAAAGGTCATCAACTTTTTTGGCGGATACAAATTTTTTCCCCCAAATTTTCCGAGCAGGGCCCTCACATTTCTTAATCCGGCCCTGGTTTTCGGATTTTCTGTCGAAAGTTCACGGGTAGGCTACCGAAAATATTGAGAACTAAATTCACTTCTCGCAATATTCAAGAAACTTTGGAGGACTAAGCTCAAGGCGCATATATGGCATCGAATTGTGGAAATGCGGTTCTTGATAGCTGTTTTCAAGCGTTTGACTTAATGCGTATACGTATAGGGCTATATGTGCCAATATCAAGGAATACCCTCCAAGACGCTGGCCAGCGATATAGGCTAATTATTCACTTTTAAAGTCATTTGACCACATTGCACATTGTAGCAGACGAAAGACTATACATAGAAAAGCAAAGACAGACATTGAAGTAAACTCCGCCACTGGTTGCATTCTGCCAGTGCCAGTCCCAAGCCTGGATAAAGGAAGAGGGCGTCGCTAATGGTTTTTATCACCGCACAGTGTCGTTAAACTGCAACTACTACTAGGCCTACATTGAAGTAAATACGAATACTTTTCTCATCACTGCTCTAACATTAAAGAACGTGCTGCAGTATAGGCCCACATTTTACAGCATTTTCTTATTGATATATTGAGCTGCGTACTTTCAAAGTAAATCCGTCCATGCTTCTGCATGTAAACCGTGAACTGAACTGCAGGTCAATCAGAAAATGAAACCTGATGCGACAACTGAAACGAGTGGGAAGATGGCGCCGCTAATCGTCTCTCACCTCCGTACACATAATTATCTCACTTTCGCCAACCCCGAATCTGACGACCCCTCGACCTTTGTAGAGGCGCCCTGCGTCGCTGCACAATAAGACGGGAAGGAGATTGTGGGTGCTTGGGAGGGAACTATAGGACGGCGGGAAGGAGACTGTCGCTGTGGGTGCATGGGAGGGAACTATACGACCATCCCACACGATTCTTCTATGAAGGAACCCCGCTGAGCGAGGGACGATTTCCAATCATTAGATAGAAAACACCGCCAGTGCTCATTGATGCATTGATGTTCAGCGCCCAATTATCAATTTTGCGTTGGGTGACAATGCACCATTTCAATAGTTGTACGGAGTCTTAAAGACCCACAACCTATTACTGGATGATAATTTGAACTAACGAAACGCTGAAACCAAGTTTAACACTCCAATAATTGATATTAGGGGGCCTATGTGGAGCTGCAGTCTCGAACACCGATTTGTTATATCGAAAAGGCGCCATAATATAATAATTGTAAGAATGTATTTTTCACGGTTAATTTTTTCCATCAAGTCTTCCGGTATGCTATTAATAGACGGTGGACTTAGCGCTAGCAGGACTGTAACTATATACTGTATTATAATACACACAAACTCGTTTCCCACCTTGAATTGTTGTAATAATTATATCAATTTTTTCAACTTTTCAGGCACAATAATATTAATTGTTATGGTGCATGGGTCAAACTTCTTGACATGCCACATTCAACTGTTGGAGGAATCGCTTACTATAGGCATGCATCTAGCTATAGGCCTATAGCCCTATACTATCTAATCGTATTATTGTCTTGATAATATTACGGCTAAGGGAGGGAGATCCTGTATACAGATTAAAACCAGAATGCAGGCGCTTTATTTTTATAGTATAGCCTGGTATCATTATTTTGACAATGTCCCGGAATACATGCATGGTCCTGTGACGTCGATAACTATTAGTTTAAGCTTATATTCTGAAGGTACACGGTGTATATTGTTTATAAACGTCAATGAGAAGGCGATTTTTTGCACAATTAAGTTAATGTTCCTACATAAAGGAGCTCAACGTTGGTATGATAACTACAATACCAAAAGAGTAGTATATTAGCTTAGGGAATTTGCCTTTCAAATAAATTATGAACATCTAATGTGTATTCAATGACGTGCGGAGGAGATCGGTATTATAATAGGCCTATTATAATCTGTATACATGATATAAGCTTACAGATGCGGCCTATTATCTATTGTTTTTTCTGCGCATCTTCTGGCATCTTCTTCAGGTAGGTCTACTAGGTGGAAACCTGGCCGAGGACTGCAATGGCGGCGGAGGCTGAATGGCCTTCATGCGATGATGCTCTGCAGCGGCACACTGAAACGACGAGATGACAACACCGCTGGGGTCCTTGCTGTAGGGTCCCGCCGAGCCCGCCGTCATTCCCTGAGGGAGTCCAGCGCCGGTGATGATGTGATTTGGGTTCCGGTCCTGTCCCTCCTCCTCTCCCTCCTCTTTGATCATATCCCCGTCTCCTCCTCCTCCACTGCAGTGCGTCTTCACGTGCTTGTTCAGGTGATCGCTTCTCGTGAAACGCTTGTTACACACGGAACACTGGAACCGCTTCTCTCCTGTGTGCGTTCGCAGATGTCTCTGCAGCTCGTCGGAGCGTGTGAAGCGCTTTCCGCAGAACAACCAATTGCAGACAAACGACCTCTCACCTGTATGCCAGCGCAGGTGAGCCTTCAGGTGAGACGTCTTCCCGTACACCTTGCCACATCCGGGAACGTGGCAGCAGTGCTGGATCGTCTTCCGCAGGTACTCCCCCGCCGGACCAAGGCGGTCGATCTCCTGGCAGTTGGGGCAGTCGCAGTTCGGTCGGCCAGTCGAGTACCGTCTCTGGGCGCGGGTGCTCGACTGGGTTGACCCTCCTCCTCCTGCTCCGCCTGATCCACTGGTGCTCAGCCGAGACGGGTACGGAGTGTGGATCGGGCTGTCCATCAGGTACCCCAGCTCGGCACAACGACCTCTGGTGGTGGAGAGGACCGTCTTGTACCTGTCGCTTGAATCACTTCCGGTTGTCGGGTCGGCGGACGGAGAAGCAGCGGCAGACGACACCTGGAGAAGGGAGGAGATGTTCGACGACGGTAGGTTACCGAACATGGAATGGTCCAGGCCGATGCACGGGGTGGCGAAGCTGCCGGACAGTGCGGATATGTCGGACAGCCAGCCACCGTTACACGTCGTGGGATACATGTCCCAGAGACTCGGAGCCTGGTTCGAATTCATCGCTTCCTTCTTCAGCGATGGCGAGGCCGATGCGTAGCCGCCGGTGCCTGCAGCAAGGTGGAAGGGCCAGGTCTCGTACAGGTGCCCGGCCGCAGCAAGGCGGGAGTAGACGGCAGGGTAGGAAGGCGGTGGTGGCGGTGGTGGAGGTGGACACTGCAGTCCTAGGTTCTTAGGTGGAGGGTCATGGGTGTCGCGGGAATAATCGATGTGGTAGGATGAAGATGAAGACGATGACGACGACGTGGAACAGTTGGTTGTTGGTGTTTGGTAGGAGGAGTCCGTGTGACTGCAAGGAGTCTGGCTGAGCTTCTCCACGAAGTTCACTCCGTCCACTGCTGCAGAGAAGTCGATTAGTTTCTGTTCGCGTTGAGAAGTCTTCCAGAGAGGAAACGGTTTGTTGAGAATGTCATCCATTTCTTGCGAATAGAAGATTTCAAAACCTTTGTTGCTCTCTAGTAATTGTTTAGACTCTATTCGGTTTCTATTCACCGATTCTTTTCTTTTCTAGCCTCCTAAGAAGAAAAAGCAGAAAAATCCAAACTCTTGTTATAGCCGCAACTTTAACCCTCGTGTGGATAATATCATCGTCTCATGCAGGTTTGTTAATAACTCCATTTTACACATTCGACCTTCTAACTTTGCTTTTGCTAACAATTTCTTTTTTTGGATTTGAAAATTCTTAGATAGTAATAATTATTAATAATTGGCGAAATAGTCTAAATGAATTGGCGCTTCATAAATGTTGCACTACAATTACACTTACAATTACAACTGCAATACAATTACAGTTGCAATAAAATTACAAAGCAACTACAATTACAATTGCAATTAGAAATGGTTTGAAGAAGCGAGACTTGATTCGCTGAGTGTAATACGATAATATGATTATTATTAAGCAGCCCAATGTTATCATTGACTGCATAATAAGTAATGCGATCTGATTTGAGCAGCTCAATGAGCATTGAGCATTGAGCAGGTGATGCTGGTGATCACGGCAAAAGCAGACGAGAGAATGAGATTCGTATCGGATCATCATCATATATATTGGGGTCGTTTTCTGCATTAGTATTCAGTGCGATTGGATTTGGTGCTATAACGGCGATAACACTCCGTAATTGATTGATTGCAGCAGGTGCAGTGATTAGAATATTGCTTATTAAGGAGTTTTATTTTTCACGTCGTATCAAATCGTTACCGCAATGATGAAATTCAAGTAATGGAGATGAATAAATGCGTGTAATAATAATAATAATAGATCTAAATAACAATCTTTTCTTTGATGAAACGCCTGCAAGACGCACTGCGCTTTACATTTACAAGTTATGCAGTAATCTTAATTAAACTTAACTGTCAACTGAGCAGACTGCAGCTTTGCAATTACACGGCGCTAATAGCAGCAAAAATCAAATCCGCCAACGGGGGGCACGAACCTGCTACCTCTCGCACACTTGGCCAGCGTGTTAACCATTACTCTACCGTATGGATGATGGATGAATGGATGGATGGATGGAGAGATGAATAGATGGAGGAATGGATGAATGGGTTGATGTATGGATGGATGGATGAATGAATGGATGGATGGATGGATGGAGGAATGGTTAGATGGATGGAAGATGAATTGAAGGATGGATGAATTGATGGATTGAAGGATGGATGGTTAATGGATGGATAGATGTATATGGAAGATGAATTGATGGAAGGACGGATTGATGGATGGATGGTTTGATGGACGGATGGATAAATGAATGGATGGATGGAAAGATTAAGGAACGGATGGATTGATGGCTGGAGGATGAATTGTTGTACGAAAAGGACGGATGGACGGACGGAGCGATGTTGGTTCTGTATATAGTGATCGATATCGAGTTGATCTAACTCATCAATCTGGTCTATATGGGTTTTATGTCTATATATGCTCATGCCAAAACTTCATGTCCTGAGTTAACCAATTTCTAACTGCTGCAGCATTATGAGAATCGTAGAAAATAACTGAGGGGTCATGACACGTTGATTTATGTGTAGGTTGGGTGTGCAATTAAGAAAGCTTTCAACTGTTGGACCTAAGAAAAATAGGAGAATCGACTTCTTATAACCTCCCCCGGCAATCCCCATCCTACATGAACAGACAGCTGCATGTTGACGAGCTATATTTCAATCTCTGAAATATATGAAGCCTTTGAGGCACTCATGAGGTTCATTCTGAAAGGCAGGAAAGTTTGAACTCCATGCGCAGCCGAAATATTTCTTTTGTGTTGCATATCGATGAACTGATGCATGAGATAAGTAGAGAGATTTCGAGAGAGGGAAGTGGACGGAGAAGGGGGAAAGAAGTCACTCGCATATGCCTACTTTCATCAAGTTATCGCTGTATAAATTAACACTGCTTTTTGCTTTTAGATATAGACCTATTACACTGGCTTTCTACTCGCCAGCGCATTGAATTTAGGATCGCTGCTCTATAGTTAGGCAAGGCCAGCTTGGAATTGCCTCAGACTATACTTGCGAGAGCTTTGTTGCTCCACGAGTATACCCAAGGCCACCGCCCCTCCGTTCTGCACAGAAGGGATTGCTATTGATCCCATTCGGTTCCCACGAACTGCAACGATGCAAAGTATAGCCTTTTCTGTGATCGGCCAAGTTGTCTGGAATGGACTCCCACAGGAGTTACGTCTAATTTCTGGGGTATATATATAACTGAAGATTTTTTTATTAAATTCAAAACTGTCCCTTTTGCAGTGCTAGAGTCGGGAGCGCTTCTGAGTAGTCCCCTTGAAGCAGCGCTATATAAATTCTTGAATGAATGAATGAATGAACATTTATCAGTGAAGATCAACCAAAAGTAGCTTACAGTGATCTTTTTGGACACCGCTAAAATTTTAATTTGTCGGGAGAGGTTGTTCCGATGATCATCTTATGCAATTCTCTTTCGATGTTGATTCTGTGATGACGATTCGTTGAATACAGCAGTGGAATCGAAACGACTCGAACAAAATAATCTCTGATCTTTTTTAGTTATTTCAAAACTAAACTCATATAACTAAACTTCTATAACTAACAGAATCAAAATATTTTAATTCGTAGACTTAAAATCTTTTAAACGAATTCAAGACTAAATCTTATACTATACTGCGGGTAGAATCGTTTCACAGATTGTCAAAGGAAACAACTCCCATATCTTAAATCTAGATTTCAAATCTTCGTCCACGCGGTTAACTACCGAAATGTTATTCAAGACTAAAATCTTACACTATACAATAATAATTGTCTGACAATCTTTTGACAGATTGTATAAGCCTAGTTAGTAAACTTCGAGTTCTTAAATCTAGATTTCAAACCTCAATTCGTCCGCGGTTAGCTGCAGCAGTCAAAATGTTATCGTCCAACGCCCTGCAGTTCTCTTGATGCCCCTTCCTTATCTCTCCTCCTCCTTCTCGTCACAGAACCATATAACAACCTAAGACTGATTCCTGATGTCGTCCGTATATGATGTCAGGACAACAGGATCGTCCGTCCTTCTGCGAGATGCATCTGCTGTTCAGCCTCCTGCTGCATGCGCTCATCGCCGCACGCCTATTAATCTTCAACGTGACTCCGTTCTGCCGGCGATGGCTCGTCACTCAACGGGTCATGCAGCCAACCGGGAAAGCCGGTCTATATGGGGAATAGTTGATCGTGAACGAGTGGGCGGACACGCCCCTTCGTCCAAACAGACTCCCATCAAGTTATAGATCTATGCATTGCAGATGACGATGATGATGACGATGAACTGTGTGTAAAGGAGAAGCTGCTCAACGAGATACTGCAATTGATGTCTGGACTGTATGCAGACAAAATAATTCAGTGTGTCGTTGACGTGAGTTGAATATTATGATGGGGGGAGGGGGGAATCGAATACTGCAGGTTTCACTCGAATGCAGGATCAGTGCATTGCATGAGCTATGTTATTTATTTATTTACTGAGAAATTGATATAGCGCTCCTTCAAGGTTTCTACTTAGGAGCGCTCCCAGTCCAACGGTCTCCAACCCCGGTCAAATAAGACAGTCTTAAGAAGAGAAAGAAATGAAGCAGAAAGGCCAATAGGTATTTGACGAAGGATAACAGTGAGCTCATTCCAGGTCGCAGGGCCAGCCACGGAGAAAGCACGGCGCCGTCTGATTGCAGTCCGTGAGCGTGGAACAATAAGATCCGCTTGTGCAGCTGAGCGCAGCGGAGAGAACGAAGTGGATGTGTATACTTTAAAGAAAAAAGGTAAAAGGCTAGATTGCGTATATTTTTTTGGTAAGGTCAGTGAGATAGACCAAAAAAGTCGTCAGATTTTTCACAGGTAGATCTAACTTCTGCCGAATGACTAAAAAAGAAGGTCGTCACAATTTTCGGTCCAACGGGATTATAATAATAATTATACACGGTGTCCCAATTGAAGTGAGCCCCTTTTTGTTTTGGCGATATACTTGTCAATTCTAAATGACACTCTATAAAATTTCACAGCATCTAAGAGGGATAAATTATCAATGCTTCCTGAAAATTATATCCAATTCTACGAACAACGTCCAAAGTTATGCACGTTCAAATTTGGGCAACTAAAATTGTAACTTTCCAACATGTAAAAGATAGGAAATTAGTGTTAGCGCTGTTCTTCAAAACTGATGTTCAAAATGTCCTCCATTAGCTCGAATGCATGCTCTAAGGCGATTTCGCCATTCATTGATTGCATTGTCAACAATCTCTTTAATCAAAACGATTCCATTCTTCCACATTTCGCTGTTTGAAGTGATCACTGATGAACGTCACGCGTGTGCGAGTTTCATAAGGCTGCGATGGGCCAGTTTCTGTTAGAAATTCCTTTAAAAATCTTTTGCAACGTAATGTTTTTCTTCTATTAAATTGTTTATTAAACCCAAATCATCTTTGCTGAAAACCATTTTTATTATTGTCCCCTAACATGGAGATGACGGAAATATGACGGAAATATTTATTAAGCTTAATTCATAAAGTAAGGCGTGCAGTGCAAGCAATAATTTCCTATCTTTTACATGTTGGAAACTTGCAATTTCCTTTGTCCAAATTTGAATGTGCATAACTTCGGGCTCTATTCGCAGACTTGGATAAAATTTTCAGAAAACATTGATAATTTATCCCTCTTACCTTCTCTGAAATTTCACAGAGTTTCATTTAGAATTAACAGATATATCGCCAAAACAAAAAGGGGCTCACTTCAATTGGGACACCGTGTATATAGATTAAACATTGCTGCATGGTTGTGCAGTTCCAAAATTTCTTTTAAAGGCCCTGCATATAATTATTGCCTATACTATTAATTAATCAATCACATAAATTTATTTAGCGCCATTTATATTTCACTACTCAGAGGCGCTCCCAACCCACCCTATAGTCTATATGCACTTCCACTTGAATCTAATTTTCCATATAGATCTATCAGAGTTCTTTCTCTTTTTCTCGATAACAATGTAGAACGTTGCATGTGCACTCAATTCCACGAATAAGCTCTCAGCTTTGTCTGAATATTATTCTGACCTAATTATGGCTTTCACGTTTATACATACACGAGTGGGTGGGTTTAGAATTAACGGGGTTGTTGTGTTAAAGGGCCACCGTGTAATGCGATGTGCTGACAGGCGTCTATTTTATTACATACAGGCAGAGGCGTCTATTTTAGATATAGGCCTACATGTGCCTCTCTCCATAATTTCTTTTTCTCCACGTGACCGGAACTCCGATAACCAATCATTTGACACGGACCAAAACCGGTTGTTGTTCTAAGCCGCTGACGTCAACGGAAACACAATGCCTGTCGGGAAAATTATGGCGTCGTGCAGCCGACTTTTTCCAGGATGGCTTGCCCCGTCAATTCTCTTCCATCGGGAAACAACCGGCGGTTTGCTGGGTCCTCTTTCGCCACAGCGCACACCGCGCTCTAATTGATGGTTCGGGCGATAATAGGGAGATTTGACGTCCGACTGTCAGCCATGCAGGGGAGTCGAATTGCCTTCGGAGTGTATTGTTCCGTTGGTTCAAACATGCAATTCGTAATCTTGACTTCTGCAGTTTGTTTGAGAGATTCAACCCAATATCCAAGAGTCTCTCATCACTTCAGAATGCATTGTTTATTTGGTTCAAAGAGTTCGCCATCTTAACTTTTAATCCGTTGACAGATTCATACATTGCAGTCCAAGACCCCAAAATCCTCAAAGTCCGTCTCTCAGGATCCCCTGCAGCGGTGACGAGAAATCCGGTTCTCGAAGATTCTCTCATGATGATGAGGGTTCAATTCCTGATGCACATGAATTAATGCATATTAATGCATATTGAATTAATGCATATTAATGCACATGAATTCATCTCGTCTCATGCTCCTTCCAGCATGCATGCATTGCTATAGATGCATGGTGAAACCAGATTGTAATTGTAGTGTAACATTTATGAAGCGCCACTTTGAGCACATACAAACAAATTGAGCGTGCACCGTTGATGTTGTGAAATGCGTGGCAAGTCCTTCATTCGCATTTGCTCAGCGCTTCGGCGTGAAACTCCAATGCAGTGTCCGCTCTGTAGCCAGGAGCGACTCTGAGCGATGAGGTGAAGGGGCGCTGTAATATATATAAGTGCACATACAAGTAAAATAATAATAATAGTCTATATATATGGCCTGCAGTCAGTGCAGTGTATAGGTGTATATGTACATGTAGGTCTACGTGTAAATTATCGATCAGATGCACTGGAAGTTTTTGTACGGAATAAAGTTTCTTTAATTTTTTTTATTGTGATAAGAAGTTTGGACAATACCTTTCTTTTTAAAAGAAAATTTGGCAACTTTACTGACTATAAACAATTACACAATTACACAAGCATTTGACCTGCTGCATGAGTGCTTCTTTATAATAGTCTATGTCGTAATTGGGGATCTCTGATCCTCTAACGTCGCCATCAAAGCCTCGTGATCGCATTGTTTTGCGGTTCAGTTCTGCAGCAGCAGCGTAGCTTGTTCGGAATCATCCGACTTATATATGCAGCTACATTTGCGGAGAATATCAACGCGCATACATATATGCAGCACATGCATATTCTTCAATGCAGTCCATATTGTTTCTTGCGGTCCACGAAATTTCAATATTTATTGCCAAACTCGTAGTAAGAAGCCACTAAATTGATCAATTTTTGCCAATAATCTGACTTTGCGTCTGATGGCAAGGCATCTCGTATACACGGTCTCTCCCGTCAGCCGCTGACCGGCAATTATGCCTGTCCGAAAGAATTATCGTATCCGATTAGAGGCCAGACCAGCGTGGAGATCGCCTGCCGGATCACCATCAGCTTCTCGCAATTGCCGCCATTACGTCGATTCGATGCATGCCACCCAACCCTCCTCGCACGCTCTTCCTTCCTACACTCGTCACCCTACGCCGTCGTCATCGTAATTCCTTGAGTGATTTTGCCCAGTTCATTAATCTTCATCGAACGATATATAGGGGCCATCGTCATTGTAAATTGACCGGCTGCTGATGAGAGAGAGAGAGACACACACACACAGAGGCAGTCAGACAGACAGACAGATAGATAGAGACAGAGAGAGAAAAATCCAGAGAGAGATCGAGAGCAAGAGAGCAAAGGATTATCAAGCTGCATGCGCTATATAAAGACGTTGGGACAAGAACCCTCCATGCAGCGTATCGTCAAAAGGATGGATGAAATATACATTCATTCCATAACTTATATTGCGCTAATCCACACCCCGACCCTAACCTAATAAAATCTTTTATGTCACTTTTTTTTTATCACGTTATGATTTTGGATTGTCACTAAACAGTGGGTGGACTCAGTAAAAGGCGATATAGCTTTTGTTCTGTTTAAAATTTCTTTTGTGAAATTTGACTGTATAGTACGAATAGGCCTATAGATAAACAACTTACTTTAAAATTCTTACTTCTGACCAAGATATTGGGAAAGAACATCAGAAGTAATTTTTGACCCACCCTGTGTACGAGTCGGTGGATTAATTATACGATGCAAGTATAAATGACTCCTCTGCTGTTCCTGTTGCTCTTCAGATAGGTGTGATTCGACGACGAGGACTTTTCAAGAATGATGTCTCTTAAAATCTTTTTATATGTAGGCTAAGCGTTTAATTAGACATCTAATGATCTTATTACTATGATGTGCAAGCGTCTTAGGAATAATGGCGGCACCAACAAAAGAGGAAGGCCGCATCGAGACTGGATGGATGCTATTAAAGAGTGATGTGGAGCAGACCTACATGCAGAAGCTGGGGCATTCGGCCCAGAACAGACTATAGAGTGGAGAGACATTGTGAAGAAAGTATAGGACACGTTAACGGGCATTTATCCCCCGGTCACTGTTGTGACATCATGACATGTAACCTTTTTCGTTAGCGCATGCATTTGGAAAGCATAGTGGCATTGCTGCTACTTAATAACGTGAAATTGCAAAAATAGGAGAAGTATATATGAAGCAGTCATTGTGTTGAAATCGCTTGAGTTGCCATACTGGTCATAGACTCATAGTGGGAAGTAATTAGCAAGGCAGTGCCCACACGCAGTACATAGAGACGAGTGCCGCATTGAAGCCAGCCACTGCGACTAATAACACGTTTGTCATCAGTTGGTTTAAGAACGACACGAGTTTTACCCAGCATTGTATTTATCTTGCCAGGTCGATTAGCGACCTTTCTCGACCGTGACCGCGCACCAACTGGTAGACGAAGCGTGATGCGTCGTATCTAATGAAGCGTGAGGATCCAATAGAGCGAAACAGCCAACAAATCGGATCGTTAAAGGGGGCAGTGATATCCCAATGGAGAAGGAGGAAGACAGCAGATGTGTGGCGGTGCTATCGTAAAATCCTGTAGTTAAGTAGACGGGGTAAATTACAGGGGTGTGGTAGGTCTTTGTCGTCTTGCAGGGTCGGGTGGAACCGCCGCGGTGCTCCGGGGCTTTTCCCCATGTTCCTTGCGCCCGGTTCCATTTTCGTGGTGGCGTCGGTCAAGGGTGTTATTAGAAGAGTTTGCGAGGCGTTTGAGATTGTTTGAAGACGTCAGTCGTGGTTTCTCGTATGACAGTCCCAGGTGTAAAAGAGATCTGCAACGGATGGATGATGACGCGTCGGGCTTAATATGTCCTATTATACTCAAAAGATGCGATGCAAACGAATCTGACTTCATATAGCGTCTTTGTTTATTCGCGTACGCAGAGAAAAATGTCTTAGGTAGGATATTTAGGCATGTATTTGAAAGAAAATATTAGTGATGAAATATCAAGTTGATTTATTTACAGTTGATCGTGATCGTGATGGCGATGAAGATATAAAATTGTGGGGCCCCATTGTGTCCGTTAAGTTGATTGGACACGTTTACACGAGCAGGCTGACTATCAAATCAAACAGCCTGCAGCTGGGAGCATTTCCAAAAATATACTTTAAAAATACTTACAAAGGTATTCTTAAGCACTGATTTAATTTGTTTTGTTAACTTTGTTTCATTGATGCTTCATTTGATCTGAGTTGTTGCTCTGGTTGCCGAATAAATGACTTGAATTGAATTGAGATGAATTTATATTTAATAAACAAAACGGCAAGAAAGGCAGACACATGACCACACAAAGGAAACATTCAGACTCTATGTTATAGACAGAGTGACAAAGATACATCGAGACAGTCATCGAGACGGACGGATAGGAGTAGGACGGATGAAGAAGAGGCAGTTGTTGTTTTCATATATAGCATCCTCTTCTTTTTCATGCGGTCATCACAAGTCGTTTTCGTTGTCGTTGTCGTTGTCGTCGTCTGACCGATTGACCATCATCGCTCGTTAGCTTCTTCACAGGCTGACCACTCGACAAATGCGTCGTAATATGGCGACTAACAACAGCACTCTGCAGCAGCAGCATCAGCATTAGCAGCAGCATCAGAAGCAGCAGCATCAGAAGCAGCATCAGAAGCAGCATCAGAAGCAGCATCAGAAGCAGCATCAGAAGCAGCATCAGTGGCAGCCGAGGTTAGATGCCGCAGAGAAGAGACGCAGTGAAAAGGACATGCAACGATGGCCGAAACGCCAGAGAGAGAAAGAGAGAGAGGCATGCACACGCAGAGAGACAGAGACACAGAGAAACACAGGGAGGCACACAGAGGGCCGGAGAGAGGACGATTTTGACCTAATAGTGGGTAAGTGGGTCGGCAAGTAGAGTCGGTGTTTTCCGGTTGGAAATTGCGGCCGACGAGCGACGCAATTTCGGGCGAAGACTGATCGTTAGCGCGTCGAGTAATTGACCGACGATGAAGCAGAGAAGATGGAGAAGAGGAGATGGAAGAGAGGAGAGGAGAAAGGAAGGAGAAGAAGAGAAAAAGAGAAGAAGAGAAGAAAAGGTGAAGAGAAGGAGAAGAAGAAGAATAAGAAGAAGAAGAAGAGAAGAGGGCAAGAGGACAAGAGAAGACAAGAGGAGAAGAAAAGAAGAAGAGAAGCCGAGAAGATGGAGAAGAAGAGAAGAAGAGAAGTAAAAGAGAAGAGAAGAAGAAAAGAAGCAGAGAAGATGGAGAATATGGAGAATATGGAGAAAAGAAGACGGAGAGAAGAAGAGAAGATGGGGAAGAGAAGAAGAGAAAAATAGAGGAAGAGAAGAAGAGAAGAAGAAGAGAAGAGAAGAAGAGAAGAAGAGAAGTAAAAGAGAAGAGAAGAAGAATAGAAGCAGAGAAGATGGAGAATATGGAGAATATGGAGAATATGGAGAAAAAGGACGGAGAGAAGAAGAGAAGATGGGGAAGAGAAGAAGAAGAGAGTGCCATCATCATCGGTGATGCTCAGAGGACAGGCAACGGATGCAGAGGCTGGAAGGGACGAACGGACGGATGGATGGATGGAGGGATGGATGGAGTGATGGATAGATGGATGGATGGATGGATGGATGGATGGAGGGAGGGATGGATGGAGGGATGGGGTAGAGATGGATGGAGGGAGGGATGGATTGATGGAGGGATGGAGGGATGGAGGGAGGGAGGGATGGATGGATGGATGGAGGGAGGGAGGGAGGGAGGGAGGGATGGATGGATGGATGGATGGAGGGATGGAGGGATGGATGGATGGAGGGATGGAGGGATGGAGGGAGGGAGGGAGGGATGGATGGACGGAGGGAGTGATGGATGGAGGGAGGGATGGAGGGATGGACGGACGGATGATGAATGGATGGATGGATGGATGGCCGCTGCTTCAGCTGCTATACTGCACTGAATTCATTGCAATGAAAACAGTTGAAGACGTGGGACCATTGTAATGTAAATCTCCGTGAATTTCTCGGCGCCCCCAAAAGTCACGTCAGTGAAACTATATATAGCTTACACACCGGCGCTATATAAATCAAATCCGCATGGACCAAAGTTGTTCGTTTCGTTCAGGTGCATGCAAAGTAAAGAATCCGCGGAGGTCAAGCCGAGGAGACAGAACTGTTCTTCTCCGTGTTAAGGCGCTCGACCATGAATGACCTCCCTTGATGTTCCGCTTCCTTTCTATTCTTCTATGCATCTTAGGACGGCAATGTTTAATCCTTTGAAGAACCCAATGTTCTTCGCAATTTTATTGGCACCAATTAAAATAAAATTATGATCATTCCAGTCTGAGAAGCGAGTGGAATAAAGTTTCCGTGGTGAGGACCATGTACCTCTCCCAGTCTCCCATGCATAGACGCCCGCAAAAGGAACATAAGGGGCACTTACCCCTTCCCCACCAGAAAGTTGACACCCATTAAAAAAACAAAAACCGTTTTTTTACAATTTCTTCACATTAAAGCAATAAACTACAATAATAATACTAGTAATGATACACAAATTAATATGCGACTATAGGCCATTATTTCCACACTATAATTAGATCGACTGAAGAATATAATTATTGATGTTATTTTTTACCATGAAACTCATAAATTTAATTTACAATTAGAAACCTCTATGAAAAAAAATGACCACGCATTTCTTAATTTCCTGCTGCAGTGCATTCTATAAGCTCTTGATAGAACATTGTTTTTGCCCTAACCATGCATTGAGCTTTCTTTCTACTCCACCACGCCTCTTCCCCTTCCCCTCCACGCCTCTTTTCCTTCTCCGTTTACTCCTCTTCTTCCTCCTCATGCTCTTCTTTTTCCTCCTCCTCCTCCTCTTCTTCCTCCTCCTCCTCCTCTTCTTCCTCCTCCACCTCCTCTTCCTCCTGCTCTTCTTTCTTCTCCTCCTGCTCTTTCTCCTCCTCTTCTTCCTTTTCCTCAACCTCCTCTTCCTCCTGCTCTTCTTTCTCCTCCTCCTGCTCTTTCTCCTCCTCTTCTTCCTCCTCCTCCACCTCATCTTCCTCCTCCTCCACCTCCTCTTCCTCCTGCTCTTCTTTCTCCTCCTCCTGCTCTTTCTCCTCCTCTTCTTCCTCCTCCTCCTCCTCCACTTCCTCTTCCTCCTGCTCTTCTTTCTCCTCCTCCTGCTCTTTCTCCTCCTCTTCTTCCTCCTCCTCCACCTCCTCTTCCTCCTGCTCTTTCTCCTCCTCTTCTTCCTCCTCCTCCTCCTCCTACTCCTCCTCCTCCTCTCCTTCTTCCGCCACTCGTTCATTGTCTCTGCACAGGCTTTACATGAACCTCTGAATAGATTTGAATGGATGTATGGACAACCTCTCGGCTGCAGCAAATTTTGTCGGAAGTCAACAGGACATCAAAGTGAGACCGGCTGACGTCCGTTCCAACTATAATTCTGACGTCACTTCCTTTTCTTACTCTTCCTCTTACAAGCTCCGGCGTTCAATTCGTTCCCTGCCAATTATCATCAGATTCTATACTGCCTGCATGCCTGCATGTCTGGGACAGCCATGCCAAGGACTTCTGTCCATAATCGTAGCGCACTGGAATCTCACAAAGACATTTAGCCATGCAGTCGACGTAAAATTCGTTGTTGCACGCGTATAATACATTGTGGGAATTTGTGGGGTGCGTAGTGGGTATGTTCGTCGCCTTGCAGCCGAAATTTGCAGGTTCGAATCCACCTCAAGTCGCCGCGTAGGGACCTTTGGCAAGTCCTTCACTCGCAATTGCTCAGCGCTTAAGCGCTGAACTCATATGCAGTGTCCGCACTGTAGTCGGGAGCGTATTTGAGTATATAGAGCTTGAAGGGGCGCTATAACCAGTGCACATATACAAACCTACACACATATAATTTCCCGTTCAACTGCTAGTTCATAGAATTCCACGACGAGCAGAGGCCATAAAAAGCGAACCATGCATGCATGGAAGAGGGTCTATGAACTGTCGTCGCACAATAATTCGGAGCGTTGTCGTCGTCGTCGTTGCATTGCTGGCTGGAATTAGGCGGCACTTGACGACGACGACGACGACGACAACGACGACGATGATGATGACGGCCGATCGCTTCCTGTGTCGACCTTTGCGACCAAATTAAAGACCGGGGCAACTACGTCTGCAGTTCTGAGACGAAGAGCGACGACGACGACGACGACGACGACGATGATGACGACGGCGGCGACTTCAAGAGACAACTGAAGCACTTGGAATGAATGGAACCGGAACACGTTAGAGGCAGATCGATAACAATTGAAGAAGAAGAGGAGGAGGAGGAAGAGGAGGAGGAGGAGGAGAAGGAGGATTAGGAGGAGGAGGAGGAGGAGGAGGAGGAAGAAGAGGAGGAGGAGGAAAAGGAGGAGAAAGAGGAGGAGGAAGAGGAAAAAGAAGAGGAGGAGGAGGAGAAAGAGGAGGAAGAGGAAGAAGAAGAAGAGGAGGAGTAAGAAGAGGAAGAGGAGGAGGAGGAGAAAGAGGAAAAAGAAGAAGAGGAGGAGTAAGAGGAGGAAGAGGAAGAAGAGAAGGAAGAGTAAGAGGAGGAAGAGGAAGAGGAAGAAGAAGAAGAGGAGGAGTAAGAGGAAGAAGAGGAAGAGGAGGAAGAGGAGGAAGAGGAAGAAGAGGAAGAAGAAGAAGAGGAAGAGTAAGAAGAGGAAGAAGAAGAGGAGGAGGAGAAAGAGGAGAAAGAAGAGGAGGAGGAGTAAGAGGAGGAAGAGGAAGAAGAAGAAGAAGAGGAAGAGGAAGAAGAGGAAGAAGAAGAAGAGGAAGAGGAAGAGGAAGAAGAGGAAGAAGAGGAAGAAGAAGAAGAGGATAAAGAAGAAGAAGAAGAAGAAGAAGAAGAAGAAGAAGAAGAAGAAGAAGAAGAAGAAGAGGAAGACGGAGGGAGATAATGGAAGACGGAGGAAGACCGGAACTGCACAAGAAGGACCAACGGAGACTCGTATTGGCAAAAGTGAAAAGAAGATCAGGAGCTGCAGAACTCACATACATGTATACTATATATAGTCGCAATATATATAGGCGAAATATTTGGATGGTGTTATGCATAGCTTGACCAACCCTCAAAAAGTTCTCAATTTTTTGTTATTTTTCTATTATAATATATTATCATGATTCATAAGGCAGAAGACAGTGAGAAGAGAGACCATGCATGGATGCAATTGAGGCAAAAAATGATCGATGCTGCTGAGCCCTGGCAGTTTTGGAGCAACCAACCAATAATTATTGGTCGCCTGTTGGATTAACGAAGTGGACTGTGGGAGAAAACAGAGTGAGGACGAAGTATTTCATCAGCCAGATATTTCGTGTCAAGACCATGCTGACTCATGCTCAGTCTTTCTACATTGATCACATGTAAGGAAATGCGCTTCTATATAGCCGAGTCTAAAGGCTAAGCGTGCTCGTCTGTCTGAGGCTCTAAATAATGCATGCTAAAACAGTAAGTCAGTTAGTTAGTCGGCCAGTCAGTCAGTCAGTCAAACCGTCTCTCAGCCAGCCAACCAACTAGTCAGTCAGTCAGTCGGTCGGTCAGTCAGTAAGTAAGTAAGTAAGCAATCAGTCAGTGAGCCATGCAGTCAGGTTCTCAACCTGGCTGTCTGTCTCCCATAATTCTATTTTAGTCCTACCGCTGTGTGTATGCTATGTCTGTCTTTCTGTCCGTCCACCTGTCTGTGTCCCATTCTCATTCACGCTATAGACTACTTCTTAGCAAGGAAAAAAGAAATGGTGGTGGTGGTGGGTTGGGAGGGGGGCTGTTGTTGTCGGCTTCCTTTGACAGTCGCAGGTTCAAAGCGTTCTGCAGAGGGTTCATTGTTTTCAGTCGCAAGAAAACCATGAAAGACATGAAACGATTCTAACTTCCTGTAGGTCGGCAGCCGCGCATTCATCGTCAGTCGAATGAGACCGAAGAGTAGACGGGTGAGGACGACTGAATGGCAAGAGCAGGTCATTAGACCTTCTCTAGAATCATGAATATTCTATACTGAGAATAATTGTTGCTTCGTTATTGTACGATCGAATGATCGCTACACGACTTGAGCTCAAATAGCGTAGGAGTCATATGGGTTCTAAGAACTGATTTTTATGTAGGCTATCTTTGTTTGCAAGAGTAGGTTTTTGATCTGTGTAAAACATTATTTGCCTATTTTAATAAATATGGGAGTCTTGAATTTAATTTCAGCTGTGTTTAAATTAGCTGCTTATTTTGTGAATCTCTGCAATAATTATAACCTATTGGTAGCCTAATCGGCATAAAATTTGAAGACTTTGTAAATTAATCAAGATGACAAGACGCTACATAAAATTATAAAGCAGCTAATTTAAAAACCAACATTCAAATTACACCATTTCTCATAGCATGAGCTATATACAAAGCTGATTACAACAGTATACAACTCCTATTAGAAACGTGTTTTTCGACAGTACTGTAGCCTTAACATAAGCATGTGTGACTTATTTGTTTAGGCTTGATTTAGACACTGGAAAAACGTACAATTCAGAGTGCAGGCTTATTTAATGCGTCAATCTAATTGATTGCATTGTGCGTCGACATTTGAATTCCAGCAGACATACTGACATTTTCAAATTTCATCTTTACTTTGCCACAGCAAAAACCTTTTAAAGGTTTATCTGCAGTTGATTCATTTTTATTTTTTCAACGCTCTTTTGCTCTTCAGATCTATTTGCTGTCTTTCTGTGCTTCATCCTCAGCTTTCGTTCTATTCTCCATCATGTCCTTTCTTTTGTTTGGTAGGCTTCATGGGCGGTTGCTCGACCAGCCCCTGAAAATGCCACTTATCACAATCGCACCTAATGACGTCCATTTGCAACTGTTTCGTGCCAGAAAGACGGAAGCTCTTAGGAGGCGCCAATGATTAATTACGACGCCATTCGGAAGGTGGCAGCACAAACGGCGTTCGCCATTTTCGGCGTCTCAAGGATTCTGCGCTGAATCAAGCAGGATGTGACCGATCGGGAGATTTTGAGCGCTGTAAAAATTCAGTCGCATACAATAATGTCACTGATGAGGCAACAATAGACTTACATTCCGACTCTTTTGTTGTGCGTCTCATAATTATAGCAACAGAGCCACATTGTGTTGCCACTGGTAGACACTTAACTGAAGTATAAAGTCTAGACCGCGCAGTGAAACCACAAAACAAACTTCCTTAATTGTTGTTGATTATGATGACAACGACGACGACAATGATGATGATGATGATGATGAAGATGATGATGATGATGATGATGATGATGATGATGATGATGATGATGATGATGATGATGATGATGATGATGATGATGATGATGATGATGATGATGATGATGATGATGATGATGATGATGATGATGATGATGATGATGATGATGATGATGATGATGATGATGATGATGATGATGATGATGATGATGATGATGATGATGATGATGATGATGATGATGATGATGATGATGATGATAATGATGATGATGATGATGATGATGATGATGATGATGATGATGATGATGATGATGATGATGATGATGATGATGATGATGATGATGATGATGATGAAGTCGATGACGATGACGACGACGTTGACGACGGCGGCGACGACGATGATGATGACGACGACGATGACGATTATGTTAATTGATAATTCTTCGGTGTAGGCCTACAGTCAATCGATGCAATTGCATTGCAACCAATTAGTCACCAGATAATAATGAGCGTCCAGTCTTTTGCATGCATCGTGCATTAAAGCAGTGAAACTTCTTTAGACACAAGCAACACAAGACGCGTTTTCTCCTTTCTTCCGGATGTAACAGCAGCAGCTTGTGGCCGCGCTTCTTCCACTCATTCAGTCGACGATGCATCGAGATTTGCTTCCCTGCGGAGCTCGAACCCTGCGAACCCTTTGACGCCCGGCGAGTTCAAAGGACCGACGTCATAGCGTCAAGTGAATTACCGTCAACGGTGGGTATATTATTGAGCCCTAACGAAGGACGTATACAAGTGAAAACACGAAGGGGATTCCCCGAGACAAACTGTCTGTCGATAGCAGATGTTGGAATAAAACATAAATCAGTTGGAGACTTGATTGACAGAGTTGATTGGAATGATTGGCAGTTGAGAAAGATATCTGTGTGTATGTGTGTGTGGTGTGTGTATGTGGGGTGTGTGTTTGTGTGTGCGCGCATGTGTGTGTATGTGTGTGTGTAGCGAAGACTACAAACTAGGAGGCAGTTGCTAAAGAATATTTCCTACCAGCGCAAGAGACCCGCGCACATAATTATTATTATTAATTTTACTGACTCAAGCCAATGTCGTCGAACGACCAATTTTCTTATCATTGCGGACATTGAAAAACCAACATAAAGATAAATCGTTATTATGTCAGCAGAACTAAGAGACAACAGTCCTATCCAACCGTCATTGTCGTCAACAAAATATTTAGATTCTATACAAAAATGGTATAGGTCCTATAGACTTCATGCTGCGCTTGAAAACAGGACCATAGGCCTGATTATAGGACTGCACATCAGAAAGGGCACATCCATGCAATTAATCGTGATTACTGACTGATTATAGACCTACGCGTGTATGCGTATACAAGTGAAGAAGGCCTATACAATTATATTCGTGATTTGTCATTCATTGTTTCTGGGCTTATGCTAATACGATTGACCTGAACACCTTATGCATGCGTATATATATATATATATATATATATATATATATATACAGCGATTGCCTTCTGTGTTGCCTTGCGGCCGGAATTGCCTTCGGGCAAAACCTCAAAGACTTCAGTAGCAACATCACCACAAGACTACCTCGTGGCAATTTACAAATCAGCATCTACCTGTAGCCTATATGTGGAGCCTGATTTACATGTGAATCGACAATCAAACTTTTGCAGCATATTTAGCGACGGTAGACTTGGTTAAAGATGAAATACAAAGCCCGGCATAATTACGAAGAACACACTAATTGGGGGATTTGCGGGTGCAGGCTGCTTAGTGCAAATTAGAGCATGTGCCAATTGAATACTTCGATGACTTGCATGCATGCAGGCCAGCAGCACATATACGTATGTGTCCAAGTAGAGAGTGTCTCGATGTGTCTGTATGTATGTACAATGTATGTATAATGTATGTATGTATGTATGTATGTATGCATGCATGTATGCATGTATGCATGTATGTATGTATGTATGTATGTATGTTTGTATGCGGCACATGCTCTAACGGGGCAGGAAGAAATGGAATCCATCATCAGAAGAAGGCGACTAAGGTGGGCGGGACACGTGTTCCGAATGGAGGACGAAAGAAGAGCCAACCAAGTGATGTCGTGGAATCCTGGAGGAAAAAGGAAGAGAGGAAGGCCGAGAAAGAACTGGCCGGAAACCATCAGGGAGGATCTGAAATGCCTGGAGATGTCGTGGGACGAGGCCAGGGAATTGGCGGCGGACAGAGAAGAATGGAGACGATGCGTTGCCCGATGTGCAGATCTGCACGGGATGGACTAAGTTCTAAGTAATGTTTGTATGCAACATGTATGTGTGTATGTATGTTGTATGTATGTATGTATGTATCTATGTATGTATGCAACATGTATGTGTGTATGTATGTTGTATGTATATCGCCATCAATTTTATTTGCTCAAAATAATATTAACGATGTAGCATCTTATCGAACTAAGGTCAAGTATTCTAGTGGTCACAAAAGAGAACCAAGAAGGAACAAAATGTACACTGGTCAACTATACAAGTTTGTTGCTTGATGATTAATTAACATAATTAAATTTATGTTGTCTAGTTAAGTTTTTCACATAATCAGTACCTTAATACAGGCACAATTAGGCCTATTCACATACTAGTATGAAGCGTCATATTTAGACCAAGGAATCAACGGTAAAATAGCAATTGCTGTCGGTCAATTGCAGTTGGGGTGCCACATGTAGGCCTACATGTAGTATAGGCCTAATATACTGGCATCATTTTTCTGTATAAATGATAATTATTATGGTTCCGTCTTAACCACAATTGATGCAAAGCGTATACAGGCGTTCTGACTCTATTATCTATAAGCAACATTCTTGTTCTGCCTAATATCTTTTGCGGTTCGCAGAACATTGCTGCATTTTAATAATGATTTTTCCTGCTTTGTGTTCTAGAACATTCCAAGTCTGTTTTCAGTACGACCAGCTTTTCGTGTTCTCACTCTTTTCCGTTTTGTTTTATCGCTCAATGTCTCTGTTTTCTCGGGGTGTGGGAGAAGACTGTGGCTTTGAACTAAATTGTCTTCTTGTTTTCTTGAGGGTATATACGGTAGGAGGAAGTACGTTGAGTTAAAAGAGACCCATTTCCCTTTCGCCTTTGGGGTGAATTACTTGACTTCTGTCCGGTCAATAGTGTTCGTTGCAATCGGGGTTTCTGAGAATTTTACGACGCAATGCAATTGCCTATTCGAGGCTCATTAGGGTTCGGGATGACACTTTAAGATCGGCTACTGATGGTATCGACGGCTGATTGTCCGGTAATACTGACCAGATGTTGACCAATACACTGGACGTTCATCAGATAGTCGCCTTATTAGTGAAGACCATATAGTAGCCCGAAGGCAAAGAAACTCCCGGGGTAAATAATAATTGCTCGCAAGATGGGACTAAATGAAGAAGCCCCGGTATACAACAATACGCGAACGTGTCCAAGCCTAAATGTTATCTATCACTGTAACCGCGCGAGTCAAATGCCTTGCGGGGGTCAATTACGCAGGGTCCGACAAATCGCTGCCGAAGTGCGGTGCAAGGTGCAAGGCTAATCGCACCAAGAGAGAGTCGATGGTCGACTCATGCATGGGCGGCATGGGCGCGGCATGGGCGTGTATGCCACCAAGGAGCTGGTCCTTGGTCACGGATTGACCAAGTGGGCGTTTCTTCAGCTGCAAGAAGGCTGCAATTTGCTCCTTTGTGACTTACTCCGTGTCTACACATGTATGGGTGGAAGTGGTCATTAGAGTCAGCTCTAACTTGCACCGTAGAGATCAACTTGATTTCTCCTTCTGCTTGGACGATTCGTGCAAATTCGATTTTTTCAAACGGTTCCGCGTAGTAGGCGTATTATAATATCTATAGCTGAGTTTGAACGTCAATCTGTGAGCAGTGCAAAAAAGCAGTGAGTGCTGCAAGCATCACAATTAGAAAATAAATCAAGAAATCAAGGTCATCATAAAACCGCCTCAGCCAACGCAGGACTGGCCATTCGAACAGGTAAGCACTTACAAACAACGATAAAGAAATCATAACAAAAGCTGACATTTTTATCTTAGCGCAGAGAGTGCATTATATTGGTTGAGCGGACAGTGGACACATACCGAATTTTCATCCAGAATATTATTTTTTCTTCCATATTTCATGCGGACTTGTCGAATTGCTCTTAGATCGAGTTGATTTTGTCTGTGTGTGCACTTGTTATAGCGCCTCTTCAAGCTATCGCTACTCAGAGGCGCTCCCGAATGCAGAGCGGACACTGCATCGGAGTTTCACGCCGAAGCGCTGAGCAACTGTGAGTGAAGGGTTTGCCCATTGCAAGGTCCTTACGCGGCAAGGTGGATTCGAACCTCGAATTACCTTCCGGCTCCAAGGCAACGACGCCACCACTACACCACCGCGCCCCAGATTTGTATACAGTATAAGGAGAAGAGATTGCTAATTAGACGAACGCAGAGAAAGAACTTTATCGATATTGAATTTTTTATAACTGTGAATAATTATAACAGGTGTTTCACAAGCCTTATTTCTTCCACTCATCAGAAGCGCCATTTTTAATCTAAACCAAGAACGAAGGAAAGAATTTCGTGGAGTTTTCAGTTTCAGGGGTCCCATTAGACATAGTCGTAGGTCTATTGTTTTACATTTTTTGTGTCCGATTAGAGTAACGCATTTTTGCGTGGGGCTGATATAATTATTAGGCTTTAATTATTTAATTTTGTCTAAGAAATTTACCAGCGCAGTTACCAGTCTCAATTGACTTTGTTATGCCATGAAAAATCGTCTGAATTATTTTTCTATTGTTCATTCGTGTTTTTTATATATTAATTATGAAGTCTAATAGATTCTGCTCTCTGACCGCTGCATGCAGTTAAACTCAGATGACCTGCTCTCCACGATTCCACCGCATCCTCCCTTCATTACTTTTCGCATTCGAATGTCGTGGTTGCTCCACTGCTCCCTGCCGGTGTGTGGGGGAAGGCGGGTGCGCCCGGGTTCGGACCCTAGTCTGTAATTAGACGGGCAAAGTCAAAGGTTGTTGGTGCCCTTGCTATGCCGTGCCCTCACCCGCCGGATGCTGTCCCTTAGACTGGATCAGGTGTCACGGTCCACTGGAAGCCCGGTTACCATGACGATAGGTATATCTGAGGGGGACCCCTCTTCCTTCTCCTCCTGTCCAACACATTGTGTTCCTCAACGTCGTCGCTCTCCATCGGACGCCGACGCTTGTTTTCATGTTCCACGCGGAACAATGCACTGTCGTCTTCATTGTGTTCCGGTGCGGAACGTTCCGCCTCTGTGTAGATTCGCCGCCATGGCAGACGCAATCATCCCTGCAGCGACCCCCGTTGATGTCGTATTCAGAACCCTAATTAGACATTTATGTAGGGCCGCTATAATAGAAGACGCACCCAATGAGTATACGTGGCTTCTTCATTTTATAATGTCCGACAGAGTTGTGTTTGGTTCTGACTTGATGTCATACTTGTTCTCTTTAGCGGGACATAGAGCCTATAGGATAATAATTTAATGACAATTATGACTTAAAATTAGAATAGTCTATTGGACTAATGAATGATAATGTTCGAGGATTTAGCAGTTCAATTGATTGCTGAAGAACCGAATCGTATAGACAGAGAGAATGCAGAGGTCTAGAAGTTAATATTTGTGCGCTGCTTCGGCGTGAACTCTGATGCAGTGTCTGCGCTGCATTCGGGAGCGCCTCTGAGTAGCAGGCTTCAAGGGGCTCTAGAGCAAATGCGAGAAGAAAATAAAAATACAGATTACTCTGCCAATTATTAAGCGAGGCATTGGAGTGAAGGAAGGAGTAATGTTTGGTTATTGATAGACTATGATTTTGTTTTCTAAAGGTTGACATTGAACTTCTAAACTATTCCATCGGTTGACAATTCGCGAGTTACGGTAAGACGGAAGAATAGACAATTGTTACAAATTATACCATTAATTCATTTAGATATAATCATTCATTCATATAATCATTCATTCATATAATCATTCATTTATTCATATAATCATTAATTCATACATATAATCATTAATTCATATAATCATTCATTCATATAATCATTCATTCGCACATTGCTCGTGTCATTCAGGCACTCGGTCATTCGGTCATTCATTTGAGCACTCAGCCATGTTGTCCCTCAATAATTCGCCATTCAGTCATTAAATTTTTGTAAATCAGTAAATCTTCAGTCAACCAATATGTACAGTCATTCATTCCGTCCCTTTATAACTCAAAACATTCCATCATATGGTCATTCTGTCAATCCGTCAATCTGTCAACCCGTCATTGAGTTATTCCATCATTTGGATATTCTGTCATTCTGTCAATCCGTCATTCTGTCACACCGTCATTCTGCCATTGAGTAATTCTGTCACACCGTCATTCTGCCATTCAGTCATTCTGTCAATCTGTTATTCCATCATTCCGTCAGTCATTGTGTCATTAACGTAATTTTTCTTTATTCTGATGATTGAAGGACAAAGCGTTCTACACCTGGAGTCAGAGTTGAAAATGAAAACAAACGAAAGTCAAACGTCGATGGCACATCATCATTCCGATGACGTGAAGCCCTTCATTCTCCATCCGTGGCACAACACCTTCTACACGACCAATGCACAAGTGAACAGTGATCAACCACCATCATCCAACGCTCATTCATTTCAACCGTCTGCTCCTCATGCTCAACATTCAAGATCACCAATGCTCAACTTCAACTCAGATGCATTTCGCAAACACCAAGACAGTTTCTCATCGACAACACTAGGGGACAACAGTTACCCCATCATTCACCCTTCTACCTCTTACAGCTTTTCCAACAGAAGAGGAGCAGCTACGTTTTATCCTGGATTTGGTCAATTCGGTATTCCACTTCCATTTAGTCAATCGTCCGATCCTATTTCATCCTGGTCGGCGATTGGCTCTCACGATCTGTCTCAGGCCACCCGTGCTCTCAATGCCCTCTCCGGTGTAGCACTACCAGACATTCGTTCACCTAGTAGCCACCTTCTCGACTTTCGTGGAAGCCATACACCCCGACTTCCCGAAATGCCAAGCGAATCAACTTCCGGTCACAGCAGCCAAGTACCGTACTACAGAACAGAATATTCAAGCAACCTGTCTCTCCCTGTTGCTGCGTCGCCATCAGAAACCATTCAATACACCGCATATGATCAGCAGCAGCACCAGTCAAATAACATCCGCCCATCATCTTCCCTCTTCATGGTCGAACCCCCATCTCTGTCGCGTCCTGTAACAAAGCGCTACATGGGACGCCCCAACTGCGACTGCCCCAACTGCAAGGAGGCCGACAGACTCGGGCCACTGCACGCGGCCGGCGGCGACATCCTGCGGAAGTGCAACGTTCACAGCTGCCACGTGCCCGGATGCGGCAAGGTGTACGGAAAGACGTCGCACCTGAAGGCTCACCTGCGCTGGCATACAGGTGAGAGACCCTTTGTCTGCAACTGGCTGCTGTGCGGGAAGAGGTTCAACCGTTCGGACGAGCTGCAGAGACATCTGCGATCGCATACGGGAGAGAAGAGGTTCCAGTGTTCCGTCTGCGATAAGAAGTTCATCCGAAGCGACCACATGAAGAAGCACGCCCGTAGACACGACGCCGATCAACTGGGTCTGGAGGGGAGACCGGGGGAGGAGGAGGCTCGAACGCCAGCTGCAGGGTCGAGCGACAAGACGGAAGACAAAATTCCTGGACATGGTCTGCAGAGGGAGAAGAAGATACAGCGGGGAACACGTGATGAAGATATGATCTACCTTCAACCGAGTTCGTCGATATGTCGTAAATAGGGCGACGCATTTAAACTGTTTCCATTCATGGACAGAAAAGCTTCAGACGTTTTCGGATAAATGAGTAGTTGAGCTGTCTTGTACGTTTCCGTTAGCCTACATTTTTAAAAAGAATAATTAATCTAATCTGCGCACAGCCATAATAGTTTCTTTGCAAAAGATAATTATGCAATTCATGTGTCTTTTAATGCGTTTCTGAAAAGCAATGATTAGGCTATTGGAGGCGTTTTTACATAGACCTACAATTTTTAGGAATACCATTGGTAAAAGTCCATGCGGATGCCGTGAAGAAAATAGCGTCACCAATTTGATTCCAAATTGTTCGCCAGGTGGCAAACTCGACTGCTGAGGCCGCATAGACCTTAGTCACTGCTCGCATTCTGGTAGTGCCAGACCCAGGCCTGCGTAAGAGCAGAGGGTGTCGCTGATCATCTTTGTTATCGTCTTTGTAAGTGACTAATTGAAGCAAGTAGGTTTTACCAACTCCTGGCTCGTAATGACACGAAGACATTAACTTAATGACTTCATTGACCTACAAATTATGTTCTGAGAAATGTCCTGTTCTCTCGCAGAATCCTTCCTTAGTGCTTACCACAAAACGAAAGCCCTACGCTGCATAATACCGTTCGTTATTAGGACTAAAAATTAGGTCTATTCATATGCTACAACTCTACGCGTCAAAACAACCCTTAATATTAAAAATCACTCATTTGATCATTAGCCCTATCAGTGGAATTTGCCAGAATTATGCTACAACTCTACGCCGGGGCGAATTTATTCCGAAGCAGATCCACCGAGGAAGAATCTATTTCGAAATAAAAATTTTAATATTAAAAATCACTCACTTCATCAATAGCCCTATCAGGGGAGTGTGTCAGAATTAGGACTACAAGCAATTATGTTACGATTTTTACGTGTTTTGCTCAGCAGGTTGGAAAGACGCGATTAAAAATATCAGGCTGTTGGTGACGTATTCGGCTTTAAACTTGTCATTACCTGAGGACTTTTCGCTTCATGAGAGTGTTTTCTTGCACCTGAAAGAGTATACTATACCTGATGATGCCAATTAGATGGATCTCAGCGTTGCTCAAGAGCTAATCGCAGCACATTCTTGATTCCTTTCATCCTGTTGTGCAACTCTTTCCCCCCTCTCGTTCTATGGGTTCCTACTGTAAGCGTGCTTCGAGATTCCTCTCTCTCTCTGTCTCTGTCTGTTTCTGTGTCTGTCTCTGTTTCTGTCTCTGTCTCTGTGTCTCTCTCTCCCTCCCTCTCTCTCTCTCTCTGCTCTCTGTCTGTCTCTGTCTGTCTGTCTTTCTGTCTGTCTGTCTGTGTGTGTGTGTCTCTCTCTCTCTTTCTCTCTCTCTCTCTCTCTCTCTCTCTCTCTCTCTCTCTCTCTCTCTCTCTCTCTCTCTCTCTCTCTCTCACTCTCACTCTCACTCTCTCTCTCTGTTCTCACAGAAGCGACATATTGTAACGCCCGCCCCCGCGTACACTCCCGGAGTCGCCACTTCCGGTCCCGCGTGTGAGAGGGCCGCGTGCGGTTGCAGGTCGTAGTTCAGAGAAATAGAGGGAGGAAGGGAGGCGGTAGCTTCGGGGTTCGAATCCCGTCGGGTTCGGGATGGCCAGGTATCTCGACCTCTTAGCTCTCCGTATGAAACTGGGGCCTTACTGGCCAGTCTTTCACTCCGGCGTAGGATTCCGGGGTTAACCGGAAGTGAAAGGTCCTTAAGCCTAGCCCCCGAAGCTCTTCCCAGGCCGATGGCTGAGTGGTAAGGTCTATCCGCGGTGGTACCAAAGGGAAACATTGTTTCTGGGTTCGAACCTGCAACCGGCTTCGGAGATGCCCTGGGCGTCGTCTCTAATCGTTCTATACGCGCCACGACTTCCGTCAGCGCTTCCCTCACGTTAGAGTGTACCGCATAAATTTCCTCTCTAACATCAATTTTCACTGAGGAAATTGCCTCTTCAACATTGCTTTGTACGACGGAGATAGCCTCTTCAACATTGCTTTGCACGACGGAGATAGCCTCTTGTGTGTTCCTTACCTCACCTCGCACAGAGGAGATAGCCTCTTGTGTATCTCTAGCGTGTGACTGCACGACATCTTGTGTGGACTTGGCGTTCGACTGCATTGCCTCTAGCAATATCCCCATCTCAAAGGCGGAGGGTGGTCGGGAAGGTTGCAGGGGAGTCGATGTTCTGCTCTGCTCCATGGCGCTATATAAGTTTCAATAATCTAACTTCCTAGGGCTAGCAAGAACTAAGACGGTAAATTTAATTAGTATTTCTTATCAATCTTGAAGACAAAGATTATTAAATATTATTCAATGCAATTCAGACATTGAGCACAATGTAGAAAGAAAATGTAATTATGCAGGTCAATGTCCAAAAATATAATTATTCAAGTCAATGCAATGACATATAATTATACTGGTCAATGCAAACACCCTAGATCGGAGTATGTCTAACTTTTATCCCCAATTTAGCTCTCAAGTGCATGAATGAATTTCCAATTCGCCCAATATTTCTACACCGCCCATCGCATTATACCCTTTTAACTAGACTGTACCTGTTATCCGAAGACAAGGGACTAAGCAGGCGAAGTGCGAGGGGTGACGACAAAGAGTGCGACGAATCCAGGAAAGCGTCGAAGAATATTGGGGGACGTCGACGGTGAAGCCCCGGAAGAAACCAGCGAAGACCAACGCAGGTTTGACGCTAGAACCGAGATGGCGCGACGAGAATGCGTGATCCACTTCGCGATTAAAATAACAAATTGACGCCACTTGGGCCACAAATGCAGAAAATAACCACTTGGTAAATATTTCCAAGTAAACAGAACAGATGTCGCTCCAGCGAACCGGAGAACAGAAGTCTGACGTGGTAGGCTTAATTCCAAGAATGAACCGCCGTGGAAATGCGCAGCTCCAATCACCACGTTGACGATTCGACGCTCAGAATGAGTCACTCCATGTGACGATGCAGGAAATAATACAGCGGCACTAAATCCTGGCCTCACTTCGAATACAATCCGGCTTTGAACCTAACACTTTATTATCGAGAGTCGCACCTAAGCAGTAACTAATGTAGCGCCACTAAAATCTGGCTTCACTTCAATAAAAATCCTCAGTTCGAAACTTAATATTTATCTTGCCAATAATACGTCTTTACTCCTTGAAGACTCGGTCACGACTGCCTCGATTGCGCGATCTTCTTCTATATGGCCTTGACTGACGTAGGACGCTATCTACTGCGCATGCGCCAAAAGCGCTGCACGAGCTAGTGATCAGGCAGGCACAGTGTGCACAGACTCAAGCGAGCAGCGCAATGGCCGACTACTGTACACGCCTGTCCTGCATGCACAGCCTATACACCGCCAGCGTGTCCCGCTCTGTCCGTCTGCTTAACTGTGTATATGGGCTGTTGCTTCACCCTCTCTATCAGCCTGGCTGTCTGCCTGCGCGTATCTGTCTCTCCTATCGGCCGACTCCTCTTCCTCCTTTTCGGCCGACCCTCCATTTCACGCAAGTGTGTGAAAGACTCGATCAATAATGTGGTAGCTATGGCGACTGCTTACGTCATTGCCTTAAAAGCGTCTCGAGCACGATCTCAATATTAAAATCTAGGTCACCAATATTATCTAGGTCACCGAATGCAGCTAAAAAAATAATATAATATATAATATATCAGACCCCGAAAATACCATAATGGATCCAAAAATATATATATGGCAACCAGAAATAAACTCCGTAGCGTCAAATTATATGCCGCGCTACAATCTCTCCGACCATCCCTGATTTCTGGCTCTATTTAATTGGACAAATGGAGCCGGAAATTGTATATAAGGCCATACTCCGATTTTAACCTTAAAAGTTTAACCTTAAATGTCTAAATCAAAAATATGCAATTCAGTTATAACAGTAGAATTGAACAGCGTTAAGCGAAAAGCATTCAACCGAATTCACAGTTCATTGTCTTTTCAATATCAATAAGAGTCACCGCGTTTATGTAGCGCCGATGCTACGAGTTCCGTAGAAAATGTAAACATTTATAAGCTTATATATAGGTCCAGTTTTATTGCAAGCCTCTATCAGTTCAATACTATGCAGAATATTCTATGGCAAACCCGACTTAAATCACAGACAGCAGTGTAATCTTGACCCCAGAGGTCCTGAATATTATTACTAGCCTAACCATAGGCCTATAACGGCGTTTCCACACACACAAGGTTTCTTAGGCTTATGTGGTAAATCCTGTGGATACAGATATAGCTTACCAAACACTTCGCCGAAACCTCCACTTAACGCCTAATTACAACTCTAGTCTCTAATAACGGCCTTTAACACCATAGCCTATAATATCACACAGCTAACTGCAATGATTATAACTGCCTGTCCGTGTATTACTATTAAAATCTGCCATAGAGAAATCAGCATAATATCCATCTAACAGTAGGCCTAGACCAGCTTCTTACATAACATCTCCAAAATTCCAATAGGCCGAGCTTACTAACTCAAAATAGAGTAGGCTGCTTATTAAGTCACACACACAACGTTTACAAACATCCATACACAATATAGGTCTAATAGGCTGTAACACTAAGCCTATATCCTATGCGCCACATGTCTATGTCCCAGCGATATTAATTTTAATTAATAGGCTCCATTAGCCAATGCACAGAACACTTACAGTAACATAAGGTTAATTAGGTCAACTTAATATAGTTCGATTTACACTAAAGTACAAGGTTACACTGTAATCTCGTTCACGGTATCGCGTAATCAAATATAATTATCATAGGCCTATGTCTGTAATTATCAGAGGCTCATCATGATTATAAAGCTAAAATTAAGCATACAGTCTATGCACGAATCTATATACTATTATTATTAATTCACAGTCATTGCTGTCTTCTTATTTTTCGTCTATATTTTAATCATAATATTATGTGTTAACTTAGCATGAATATAGTGTATCTAGGTCATCCTTCTTTCCTTCAGTCACTCTATCATCAGTGTTGTTGAAAGTATCGGGCAAATGTACTTAAGTAAAAGTAAAAGTAAAGTGGATTTTAATTACTTAAGTAAAAGTAAAAGTACTCATCACAAATTTTACTTAAGTAAAAGTAAAAAGTATCCCCTTCCAATAATACTTTTAAAGTAAAAAGTAAAAGTACCGAGCCTTTCTATAACTCAATCGATTATTAACCTTCAAAAATACTAAATTCTCGAAATGTCTCTTATCGTTGAGTCTAGTACGCACGCTTCCGATTCATTGTTAGCAAAATGCAAAGCCGAAGAGCACTTAGTCTTCTGCTGCAGAAATGGCAGCGTATCCAGCGTGCACCACCATCGAAAATCTATTTTTAGGCATGCAAATTTGAATCAGTTGTCGAGCTTAGCGAAACGAAATGTTAATTAACGCTTTGAAGTAACGAACATTGTAACGAGTGTCGCATAAATTGTAACGAAGTAAAAGTACTGAAATATGGGTAAAATTTTACTTCGTTGAAAGTAAAAGTATTTTATTTTTTCGATACTTCGTTACATGTGAAAGTACTCAAACTTTTACTTAAGTACAGTAACGCGTTACTTTTACTTCGTTACTGTACAACACTGTCTATCATTAATCCAATGCACAGTCTACAGGACCACCCACCGACGTCGCTATCGTGGGAAAATAATCATTAAATTTATCGGCTTCTCAGAAGTCAGGTTAAACGCATCGCACTCCCCCGCCGACTGCAATAGCATCTGCAGAACGTGGGAATTCTAGGCGACCAGCTACTTCGACTAAGTGAGCCTATAGAATAGTCAATGTCGCCGTACACATAGCATTATTATGCACAAATAAACAAATCAGAAACTAGGTCACTCATCACGACAGATTAAAACCCTACACACAGATAATGAAAAATAATAAGGATAATAATAATAATAACCAGTTCAAATGCATGCTGCAGATTTAATGCGAATACTATAAGCCACCAGTTCTACAGTTAGTAATATAATAATAATATAAAACCATAGGTTAATGTTTCGGCCCAATATTATTATTCTAAGCCGTGAATCTCATTAGCTTTCAATTTCAATCATTAGGCTGACCATCAAAATTAATGTAAACATTATACGGCTGAATTATTATATAAAATGCAGCGATTTATCAACACTGAACAGCCTACCTATAATTAATTATTATAGCCTAATCGCTTATGCCTTAGGTGTCTAGGCCTACTCGCTGTATATCTAAGGTAAACTTAATAGGCTTATTATTTGCAAAGGCAGTAGTTAATCAACATTACAATTAAGTATTATTATTGCTTACAGACCTACCTTAAGCCTATAATTAAATTATATGGCGCCTCGCAATTTGTGCATTAATGCAGTTACACAGCGGCGCAAGACAAAACATATAGGCCTATATATGTCATAATCTTATCCATGCAACCTATATATAATTATATCGCTGCTACAGTATGACACAACGGCCCTCTAGAATTTTTATATAGCGCTATTTTAAATCATCAATAATGCCGCTATCAATTATTATTATTTATCTGCTGTGGCCACAGCTGAGCAAGAAATCCCAAGTAGGCTTCCTTCTGCATATAAATCTAACTAAGTGAAGCTCTTAATATTATTCTTAGACAAATGAATTAATTAATCATGCTATATATAGGCAGCAAAAAAATAAGCCTACTATTATAATTATAAAACAGGACCCCTAAGGTCATATAATTATTATCATCCTAGCCAACGCCTTAATGAAAACAAGGCGACCTTAGCCATTACAATATATATATCTCCTCAGGTCAGAAAATCATTCATATAGCGCCTACTAATTGATATAGCGCCAGACCATAATATATATCATCCAAAGCAATATTAAAACCTGTCCATCGTTATAATGCAATGCAATGCAATTGTTACTCTAGGCAATTCAGTACAAACACACAGTTCAGTCAACCTACAATACAACATTACAGCTCTTACATAGTAACTCACACATGTAAAACCGTTACATGTAAAAATAACTCATTTTCATCACAATTGAACCAAAAAAATGTTACAGATACTTCTGCATTCAGAATCTCCGCCATTAAACGGTCACCACAAAGGTCAGTCAGTTGACCGTCAGTTCTACCCATCGGGTAGCGGACAAGACTTCAACCGAGGAGCTTTGTCGCTCATACTGACCCAGCGGCGCCCCTCCAGTGGTGCGTACTGTTCCCACCGATCCAACCGGTCCTGGAGATGATCTGGGGCGGGCGCGCGTACGGCGAACACACGACCAGTGCTAGGGTTGTCCTGATTATCGCCCACCGGTCGATCGGGATTGTCACCAGGTGGATTCTGTTGCTGCTGCCGAAGTGGACATCTGCTTAGCAAGTGCGAGCTAGAGTCGCAGTAGAAACAGCGCCGACCCTCTCTTGGCGAATTCCGACCAACGTTAGGATTGTCGGGATTATCGCCCCCAGCCTGACCAAGATTGTCGCCAGGTGGATTCTGCTGCCGTTGTCGGAATGGACAGTCCCGCGCGACATGATTTGTAATTCGGTTGCAGGCATAACATCTCCGCTCGTTTCGTCCAACTTCCGGTCCCGCCGCCTGTCGGTACCAGCAGACGGAGCTCCAATGGCCTGTTCTATTACAGACTGAACAGCGTTGGTTTTTCTGCCAGTTATTTCCGTTACCGTTCGACCAACCATTTCCGTTTGAACCGTTCTGATCTCTCCACGACCCGCGATTATTGTCTCTGTATTGAGGCGCCGACACCGGTTGTTGCTTTTCCACCTGCTCCAGTCGTCGTAATATATCCTTCATTAATATAGTATCCTTCGTTGTAGTATCCTCTTCTTTAACTGCATAGACACGTCCAGGTCGTCGTTCTTGTTGCTCATGGCCACCGACTTCCGCTTTCTGATAGCCGTCCAATCGCATAGCTACCTTGTACGCTTCGTCGAGAGATTTCGGTTCCCGCTCGCGGATCTTCAGAGCGAGATTTCGGTCGCTCAAGGCATCCACGAATGCCCGAATAGCAATGGCTTCACTATGGGCGGTCGACACACCAGGATATGCTCGCGACGACAGAATCCTGATATCATCAACCAAAACTCCCAGATCCCCCTCAGCTTTCTGCTTCCGGGTGCTGAGCTGCGTTTGAAACAGGGCCTGCTGCTCAGCGGTACCGTACCGTTCCCGAAGTCGTTGGACCAAAGCCGTCCATGTATCCAAGTTCGACTCGCTCAGCAAATGGGTCGCCGGTTCGACTAAAGAGACGACCAGTTGATTAAATTTCTCTTCGTCCGACCAGTCATTGTTCCTAGCGCATACCGTGAATTTGCGCAAAAAGACTTCCACATCCGTCCTTCCGCTGTACGATCCAAGTTTCGTGTATTGCCTTTGTTTAGGAGGCGCAGCCGACGACGGTTTGACCTCGGCCGCTTTCACGGTCGTAGACGCGGTCGTTTCCGATTCCTTGTTTGTTCCAACAGTGCTACTCGTCGGAAGTCCCCAGTCGCCGGTTGTCTGCGTCGCAACGGATGTCATAGGGACTGTTTTGGCGGGGCCGACGGAAGCGTTGACAGGCGCCAGCACCTTCGTCTCATTTACCGCCGACATCGCCGCTTTATTGTCGACGGTTGTTTCACCTTTATTCAGATACGTCGGTTTCAGAAGCGCTTGACGAGGCAGTTCGACGTCACGACTAAATCCAAAATTCTGAGCGCCGAGGCATGAGTTCATCCTCGCCGACTCCACGACTGTTGGCCACCGAGGAAAGGCGACGTCGCTGGTACGAGGCGGGTTGAGACAGCGAAGCGGATCGAGCCACACCCGGTTGTCGATGCTGTTGTAGAGCGCGTTCGGAGCATAGTTCGGAGCAGCCATCCATGACACGTATGGATGCTCAGGGTGTGCGCTCGGTTGCATCCAGTCAACCGCTGTAGTTGCCACTGGACCAGGTCGAAGGTCAGGTCGAGCGTAGTCTCGACCAACCATGGTCGAAGTAACCAGCCCATCGTAGTTGGGCCCGGAGTGATAGCTCGGCATTCCCGACGTGGATTGGAAAGCGTCGACCCGATTTGACGTTACTTCCGTTCTTGGCTGACCCGCGTGCACGAACGATTCATGCATTCTCAATTGCGGATCAGGTCGAGGATAATCCACGTGAGAGGGCGAAGAAGAGGCCAAAGGAACTGGGTTGACCTTATCACCCCCCTCCCGCAATTTATGATCAATCGGTTTATTTATTTCAAAATTTCTAAACTCCGATTGCTGTGCTGCTTGCATTCGTTTATCAATTATTTTCACAGTTTTAGGTCTAAATTCCATTATTTTGCTAACTTCAATGTCTATGCTACCATCATCAGACATAATCTCAACATTATCAACAAATTCCCTTTCCTTCCTTCTTTCAAAAGATAATGCAGTTTCTCTTCTTCCGGCATTTTCCGTTTCCTCTTCCTCGTCAAAATCTCTAGAACTAATTCGACCCCACTGACTGGGACCAATTGTAACGCCCGCCCCCGCGTACACTCCCGGAGTCGCCACTTCCGGTCCCGCGTGTGAGAGGGCCGCGTGCGGTTGCAGGTCGTAGTTCAGAGAAATAGAGGGAGGAAGGGAGGCGGTAGCTTCGGGGTTCGAATCCCGTCGGGTTCGGGATGGCCAGGTATCTCGACCTCTTAGCTCTCCGTATGAAACTGGGGCCTTACTGGCCAGTCTTTCACTCCGGCGTAGGATTCCGGGGTTAACCGGAAGTGAAAGGTCCTTAAGCCTAGCCCCCGAAGCTCTTCCCAGGCCGATGGCTGAGTGGTAAGGTCTATCCGCGGTGGTACCAAAGGGAAACATTGTTTCTGGGTTCGAACCTGCAACCGGCTTCGGAGATGCCCTGGGCGTCGTCTCTAATCGTTCTATACGCGCCACGACTTCCGTCAGCGCTTCCCTCACGTTAGAGTGTACCGCATAAATTTCCTCTCTAACATCAATTTTCACTGAGGAAATTGCCTCTTCAACATTGCTTTGTACGACGGAGATAGCCTCTTCAACATTGCTTTGCACGACGGAGATAGCCTCTTGTGTGTTCCTTACCTCACCTCGCACAGAGGAGATAGCCTCTTGTGTATCTCTAGCGTGTGACTGCACGACATCTTGTGTGGACTTGGCGTTCGACTGCATTGCCTCTAGCAATATCCCCATCTCAAAGGCGGAGGGTGGTCGGGAAGGTTGCAGGGGAGTCGATGTTCTGCTCTGCTCCATGGCGCTATATAAGTTTCAATAATCTAACTTCCTAGGGCTAGCAAGAACTAAGACGGTAAATTTAATTAGTATTTCTTATCAATCTTGAAGACAAAGATTATTAAATATTATTCAATGCAATTCAGACATTGAGCACAATGTAGAAAGAAAATGTAATTATGCAGGTCAATGTCCAAAAATATAATTATTCAAGTCAATGCAATGACATATAATTATACTGGTCAATGCAAACACCCTAGATCGGAGTATGTCTAACTTTTATCCCCAATTTAGCTCTCAAGTGCATGAATGAATTTCCAATTCGCCCAATATTTCTACACCGCCCATCGCATTATACCCTTTTAACTAGACTGTACCTGTTATCCGAAGACAAGGGACTAAGCAGGCGAAGTGCGAGGGGTGACGACAAAGAGTGCGACGAATCCAGGAAAGCGTCGAAGAATATTGGGGGACGTCGACGGTGAAGCCCCGGAAGAAACCAGCGAAGACCAACGCAGGTTTGACGCTAGAACCGAGATGGCGCGACGAGAATGCGTGATCCACTTCGCGATTAAAATAACAAATTGACGCCACTTGGGCCACAAATGCAGAAAATAACCACTTGGTAAATATTTCCAAGTAAACAGAACAGATGTCGCTCCAGCGAACCGGAGAACAGAAGTCTGACGTGGTAGGCTTAATTCCAAGAATGAACCGCCGTGGAAATGCGCAGCTCCAATCACCACGTTGACGATTCGACGCTCAGAATGAGTCACTCCATGTGACGATGCAGGAAATAATACAGCGGCACTAAATCCTGGCCTCACTTCGAATACAATCCGGCTTTGAACCTAACACTTTATTATCGAGAGTCGCACCTAAGCAGTAACTAATGTAGCGCCACTAAAATCTGGCTTCACTTCAATAAAAATCCTCAGTTCGAAACTTAATATTTATCTTGCCAATAATACGTCTTTACTCCTTGAAGACTCGGTCACGACTGCCTCGATTGCGCGATCTTCTTCTATATGGCCTTGACTGACGTAGGACGCTATCTACTGCGCATGCGCCAAAAGCGCTGCACGAGCTAGTGATCAGGCAGGCACAGTGTGCACAGACTCAAGCGAGCAGCGCAATGGCCGACTACTGTACACGCCTGTCCTGCATGCACAGCCTATACACCGCCAGCGTGTCCCGCTCTGTCCGTCTGCTTAACTGTGTATATGGGCTGTTGCTTCACCCTCTCTATCAGCCTGGCTGTCTGCCTGCGCGTATCTGTCTCTCCTATCGGCCGACTCCTCTTCCTCCTTTTCGGCCGACCCTCCATTTCACGCAAGTGTGTGAAAGACTCGATCAATAATGTGGTAGCTATGGCGACTGCTTACGTCATTGCCTTAAAAGCGTCTCGAGCACGATCTCAATATTAAAATCTAGGTCACCAATATTATCTAGGTCACCGAATGCAGCTAAAAAAATAATATAATATATAATATATCAGACCCCGAAAATACCATAATGGATCCAAAAATATATATATGGCAACCAGAAATAAACTCCGTAGCGTCAAATTATATGCCGCGCTACAATATCAAGCAGGTCCTTGCGTTAAATGATCAACAAACAACCCCCGGAAGCTGGATTTCAACGATGAAGTTCTTCTTAACCGTGTTGAAATATGGAAATTTACTGGGTTGATATTTTTCATCTATGTAGGCTAATTAATGTCATTACTAATTGCTATTCTGTTCTATGCTTACATCGTTTGCTTGTGAATGATGCTGTTATTGTCGGCACAGCTACTGATCATTAATAAAATCATCATTAATAGCTGAACATTATTTTCTTTGTCAGTCCAAGTGCTTAGTTGTTTTTAGTATTGCCAGGCATGATAATGATGATCAAATCTCAACATGAGGATCATATAATTTATATAATTATCGCTGCAGATCAAAGGCTCAGCATTCAGCGTATGGAGAATGATGGATAAGATGATCGTTTGACAGTTACAGAGAATTCTTTGGTTTGATGAGTTGCAGTTTCTTGGATATTTAGGACGAGATTTGGTTTGATTAAAGTGGGCCTAATCTCCTGTCAACAGGCAAATGTCTGCTCGGTGTCTTTCTCTCACTCTCACTGTCTCTGAGTCTGTATCTCTCTATGTGTCTCTGTCTGTCTGTCTGTCTGTCTGTCTGTCTGTCTGTCTGCCTGCCTGCCTGCCTGTCTGTCTCACTCTCTGCGTAATTCCGCATTTATCTGAGCATCACGCATGTCATAGCTGCTTAGCTAGGCGTCCTTGTAACGGCAAGGCCGTGTTACGGCGCCAAATAAATTGTCGTAATTATGATTATTATTACATTGTACCCAGTTCTCTCACTTAGTGACCAATGCAATCGTGTCTTTCAAACATTCTTCTATCACCTACTCCGCACCATATACGTCGCCACTCGTTCTCCCTTCACACGGTCACCCCACTGTCGTCCCTTGCATGCACTAAGCTATAGATGGTAGGCTGTATGATCGTTTGGCATCTCACACTAAAGCAGTATAGGCTTGCTGTATGTACTCATTCAACATAGATAAACACGACATTAAAACAAGAAGGGCGGATTGTCAGGTACACAAACTACTACACATGGCGTGAGCATTATGATAATTATAATAACCGAATGCACGATATCGATGACTACAGACGCTGACGCGCGCCACACACACACACACACGCACACACACACAAACACACACACACGCACACACACAAACACACACACACTGCAGACACCTCCAATAATTCTCCAGTCAATATAATATGATGCGCTGTATTCTGTACGCAAAGCTCAGTTCGACCCAGTTATCTGCTCGCATTGTACCGACAGTTAGTTAGTTAGTTAGTTAGTTAGTTAGTTACTAGGCCAACTCGCCTTCAACCTTCGAAGTTACAAAGCTAAAGCATGTGTATATAAATCGTACTGCAGCTATACCTATAAGCATGCCATGGTCATTTCCACGCATCCTTGAAAAACAGCCATAGGCCTAAAGACAGTTATATCATAATATACACGGTTTTCGTATTCTGCGTTTTACGTGAATTTATTTAGCATTCTATGGTCCATTACCATGGGTTGCTCGGTCAGCACTGGGCATTTATCGACGGACGTGCTTCCGGATCGACGCAAGAACCCACAATCGAAGGATGATCCAGTCAGAGAGGCGTTCTTGAACAACGAACTTCTGGTCGACTCACGCTGTCCGCTCAAGTCCCGCCAGCTGTTCAGTCTGACGAAATCGTGGAAAGCCATCAACAAGAATATGGCCGTGACGGCTGTAAACATGTTCGTTCGGTATGTAAATAAATTAAATTCCTGTTTGTGGTTGCCCATGTTTATAGCGGGATCACTTCTTTTCTTGGTACCGGTAACCCTTTCTCAAAGATTATTTATCTGATTTTTGATATTATTAGATTCCTATTTTCACTGCACATTGTTATTTTGTCATTTTGCTGAGCTGATTTGTTTTGATCTCTCTGAATAAACAAGTTGAATTGAATTGAAAAAGTATAATTCTCCCATGACTCAAGCTAATACAGTTCATCCTAAGCTATAGCGAAAACGATACAAAGTATTTATCAAGAATTTTATTTAGAAATTAGCAAACATGCCATGGAAACAAACCTTTTTATTATGAGAACAATGTTCGTTATAAACAATTTTATTTTTCATCTAATCTGACTTTGACATCTTAACTTTGAAGTCGAATTTTCAATAAACGACGATGCCACAAAATTTACATTAGGCATTATAATGTCGAAGTACATATACGAAATATTCCTACAATCAGATTTTTAAGAGGACAGAAATTTGATAATTTTTTGATGAAATTTATATCGCGCCCCTTCAAGCAAAAAACTGCTCAGAGGTGCTTTATCGCTTTTTTTATCGTGTAACCAATTCTAATAAATAAATTTTTCTTCAATGAAGACCTATGCCTTAATTATAACGCACTGTAATAATATTATTGTACTGCATGTTACAACAGACTGTTTGAGGCAAGTGCCGGTATTCGAGAGATGTTCGCCAGTTTCAAGCACATGACAAACATCGCTGATCTCAAGTCAAGCGCCATCTTTGAAGGTCACGCGATGAAGGTTCTTTTCACGATCGATGACGTCATCGCCAACTTTGATGACGTCGATTACGTCCTGAAGAGACTGGAAGACGTCGCGCACTTCCACAGCCGTACACTGCAGTCGTTTCAGCCGCACTTCTTCACGGTGGGTGCTTCTCTCAGATCATTGTATAGGCTAATATGCCTTGGGTTGGGAGTGCTCCTGAGTAGCAACTTTATGGAGCGCTATATAAATATCCATAATGAATGAATGAATAAAATATTACACTTTTTGTTCCAATGCAAGACAGGCGAGTAGTTGTCTGTTCGCCCAAACATTAATTATAGCAACAGAGAATGTGTCTTACAATTAATCAATATTTAAAAGGTGAGCAAAGCAGTCAAGAGGCCTACTTACATGTAGGCTAAAGCTGATCATCTGAGCGATGCCTTTGCAGTTATAATTATGGGCCGTATTGTAGCCTTTTTAGACCCTTGTGCTCTGAATTCTATTGAAGTTCACACTCCATAAGCTTAGCTGCATGTATTAATTTTCTTATTTTGCTATTTCATTTATTTATTTATTTATTCATTCATTCATTCGGTTGTCTATTTATTTATTTATTTATTTATTTATGCGTAAAAGACAGTAGATATGAATGTGCGATCAGATAATTTTAATGTTTTGGGGGGGTTAAGATGGATTCAAAAAGAGGTCGGACTTATCAAAATAATGTCAATAATTTATATAGTTCAATCATCTGTAGCCTGTAGGCCTATTAGAGCATTGTAAATATGAGGCGCACAGAAGCTGAAAGAATTTTATTCTGTCATTGTCCTGCGACGCGGTTAAAACAACAAGCCAGTGCGTTGACATCTGGCGAAAGACTGAATGCCTGCTGCGAAATATCATTGTGTGGTGCCGCCTTGCGATTGAGATTGAACCTATCCAATGTGTTTTAATCATGGATAAGCAGGTCTTAACAGTAGAACCAGAGCTCTGAGTAGAACGTAAAGTCTGTGCTGGCGGTATGGTAACACGTAGCCTATCAGCAATCATGAGCAATGTACGAAACTGTTATCTTGGTCGTATAAAATGGTAAGGCCGCATCATGATAATGTCATGAGATCGTAAGCTTAATATGTAATTCAGCAGGAAGCCAATGAAGTTCACGAAGGCGTTCGAAAATCCCTTTGATAAAAATGTACGGTACTACAGTAGTCTACATGTAACAACCAGCGAGCTTCCCACTCAATTGTTTCCAAAGACTTCAATGACGTCAGCCCTTCATCATCCGCCATTAATTATTGTCTTCAACGAGTTTGTCTCACTAGCGTTGCAGTGGTTAGTGATACTTATTCCGCCACTTCCGCCAGCAGAATGATGCTAGGAGACGAGAGATAGGAATACTGTGTCCGCAGCCATGTTCAGTGTTTGCCTGCAGGCTGCAGGTTGTTTTTGCAGACCCTAACCAATGTATGCAGCTCTCGACTCGATAGGCAAAATCTGCTACACACAATCTCATTCTGCTTTGTTGCTGATTTTGCATGATCATTTAAAATTCAACGGCTCGCTGCCACAAAGCGTTTACTTGACGCAGGCGAATGTTTCTGCTAATATTATAATAATATATTCATTGTTATCCAGTTAATAGGCCTATTTGTAAAGACTGTTTGTTACCACCTTTAGCTACTTGAAGAACCGTTCATAGCGGCCGTTCAAGAGGAATTGGGCGATCTGTTCACCGTTTCCATGGAGAAAACTTATCGCACAACAATTCAGTTCATTCTCGTCACACTCGTCAAGGAATTCAACAGCCACCTGGCGAAGAACTCGACGGAGATTCGTCATCAATCAAAAGGTGGCGCCACAGACGAAGAGAAAAATAGCTTATTGACAACTGTGTCTCTTCGCGAGAAATGACGAAAAACTAACTGATTATCGGTCTTATGGCGTATAATTGTCTGATCTGTGTCGAAAGAGATCAGAAATAGGTTGATAACTTGATAGTCTGACCTATTCAGAGGAGCAGCGATAGATTGTATTGTGTCCTGTAGAATGTATTCTGACCTATCCAAATGTTGAGTGACAGATTCAGGACCTATCCAAAAGAAACAGTAGGCTCAGGGTGAGAATTGTCGGTGGTTTGGGGGTTTCAATCCCCCAGTCTTTCTTAGATCTCTGCAGTAAATCTGTTTTTCACACCCCAATTCCGAGTGGATCCTGTTTGAAATATTATAGGCTAGTTGTGAAATTTGGCCAATGTAGGAACACCTAAATAAATATGAATTGCCTGTAAAATTACATTTGAAAATTCTTACTTCTGGCCAAGATATTGGCAAAAAACCTTAGGGGAGTACTTCTACGGCCCACCCTGTAGTTCAACCCACCACAGCGATTTTCCTTTTAATCCTTTTACACGCAGGCATGCCATGCTTATATGGTGCGGTCCAGTCCATTCTAATCTAATAAATCTAATCTAATTCCATCCAGGTCGACCCGTGTACCAACACGACTCTTTTCCTTCCGAAATCGAGCTAATGCAAATCAATTTACAAGTCTCTCTGCTGGCCAAAGATGATTACATCTGAGATGCAATTGCAAAATGACTGTCCTGTTACATTTTAGGCTTTGACCCCTCTCAAGAATGCAGCCACACATAATGTATACGCAATGCAAAAGCATTGTGAAACACGTGGAAGATGGCTTAAAATGTCGCAGTGGACTAATTTTCATAATAATTATTACAATCTGTTTCATATTGTTGCTAGTGTGTATCTTTATATATAAACTCTACAAGCGCACAATGTAATTTCTGCATTCATCCGTGTCAAGTATACATACAGGCCTATACAGTTCGTCAAAAATATTTAACTATTATATACATGTAGTTCTTGAGACTGGATTTCGATTCTATTACTTGGATAAGAATGGATTTTTAAATGAATTCTACCATATGGATGATTACGATTTGAGAATGAATTCTACAACATCTATGGAGAAGCATGGCTTGAGAATGGATTATATAGATATACCATATGAATGAGAGTAGGCCTATATAAAATTATTTTGCAGATAAGCCTGCTGCCAAGAATTTTTTTATGTCTTTGGAGGCTTTGGTATAAAATTGTCCTTCTGTGTCTGTGTAGGACACTGCATACGTCCTAACTCTTTATTTCGCCTCACATTGATCCATAAATTATGGTTATTCCATATCATTGTCTGTTGCGATATTAGCCTATACAAGTGTTAATTTGTGGGCGGGTGTCTGTTCCGCAACAATAACAGAGGAGTAAGCTTATTTATTGAAAGTCTTTGTTTCGTAATGGCGGTTAAAACTATATAGCGCCCCATAATAGGCGCAATAATAATATTTCATTAGCTGCATGGAGATCATTCGCTGCAGAGAGCGGTGACTATGGTTACGAGAGGGTGTTGCTGGTCTCACACGTCAACTGGTCATCTGTAGTGGACACTGTATGGACAGTCGCCTGTTGACCAGTGCGATTAGAAAATCACGTACACCGCCCGACGGACGGACGGAAATCGGGGTGGAATAATTAGCCGGGGATCATTTATAATTCAATGGAACGGTCGCCTCATTAGTCGCTTTGCTCTGACGGATCGTTGACACCTCCCTGCCGACCCTGCAGCGGTCAAGACCGTCATGCAGTGGACGCTGCCGATAACTGACCACGACTGAACAGTGAATGGACATCGGTCGGCTGCAGATTTCAAATGAACATCCGGCTGCTGAGGATGCTGATCCCCGGAGGTCAAGAGAGGTGGCGCGACCTCTGGTCGGGATGAAAGCGACCCTGGACAAAGGATGATCATGCATGGTCAGTGAATGGCCGGCGCTTGACCACATCCTTTCGTTGATGCGGATTACTGAGATGGAAACACGACTGGTGGTGGTGGTTGTGGTGTTGATGATGATGCGTTGCTCAGCAACCTCAAGTGCAGTAGCTGATATAGGTCTATAGAATGCCAATCGTACAATATTAGAAAGAAAAAGTGCATTGCAAAATAATATAGATTTTGTCATCTGTCGAATGTTGTGTTTAGAATAGTCTACACAACCATAATATTTATGTGAGTCTGTATATGTCTGATTGTCTATCTGCTAGTATGCCTGTCTGTCTGTCTGTCTGTCTCTCGTATTTTCATCGGTCGTCTGCGTATTTCTCTACCTGCAGTGTATGTATGTCGATCGAACTGAGACAGTAAGAGAAAGAAAGAGAGAGAAAGAGAAACATACAGGCAGACAGAGAAACACAGACAGACAGACGTACAGACAGGGACAGAGACAGAGACACACAGAGAGCGATGCAGAGGATGAAAGACAGTGGGAGAGGAAGAGAGACAGACAGACAAAGAAGACAGACAAACAGAGGCAGGGACAAAGACACAGAGAGATGCAGAGAAAGAGAGACAGGCAGACAGACAAAGAAGGAAAGAACGAACGAAAGAAAGAAAGAAAGAACGAAAGAAAGAAAGAAAGAAGAAAGGAAGGAAAGAAAGAAAGAGAATGTGTGTGTCAGTGTGTGAGAAAAACTGTTTGTTGTTGCTTCTGTATCTCTTGTCGTCTTCCTCTTCTTCCTCTTCATCGTCCAACGGAAACAACAACAGAGACTGTTGCAGCAGCGACCACCTGTCGGCTGTTGCCTCATGCAGAACATCCGTTCCCATTCCCAGTATATGTACCTACTTCTCCCAAAGCTGCACCCTCTCTTCCTTTTCCCCTTCGTCACCGTCATCGTGTGTGGCGGATGCTAGGAGGTCAGAGAGGGTCACACGATGTCTCGCCCTCTTATCATGTCGATTCATGTGCTCCACCCTCAGCAGACAACGACGACGACGACGATGACGACGACAACGACGACGTCGGCCCTTTATCAGATATCAGGCGATGACCAGACGACGGCTTCATGGAAGGGTAGGGATGGAGAGGGGTGGAAGGGAGGGAGAGTGGGAGAGAGAGGGGATGGAGGGAGGGAGAGTGGACAACGGACGGACGTGATTCATTAGACTAATCGCTTACGATGACCGATTTATTCAACGATTTATTTATTATGCGTGGACGAGAGTTGGGAGACAAAGAGGTGCATGGGAAGAAGGAGGAGAGGATGGGTGGAGGAGGAGGAGGGAGAAGAAGAGGACGAGAAAGACGAGGAGGAGGAAAATGATGAGGAGGACGAGGATGAAGAGGAGGAAGGAGCAGAGAAGCAGAGAAGCAGGAGCAGGAGAAGTTAAGCAAGAGGAGGAGAGGGAGATGGATATACAAACGGAAACAAAGACAAAAGATCGAGTGATGTTGAAGAGGAAGATTCCGCGGATGGAAAAGGAGGATGGTGAGGAGGATGGAAAAGGAATGGTGAGGAGAGGGTGGAGTAAGAACAAAAGATGTAAACATGCATGTATGAGGAAGGACAAAGAGAACAAGAGAAAGAACAAAGAAGACAGAGAACAAGGCAAAGGAACGCAGCGAATGAGTTGGAGAAGAATGTGAAGGATAAGATGGATGAATGGGAAGATTGGGAAGAGTGGGAAGAGTGGAAAGAGTGGGAAGAGTGGGAAGAGTGGGATGAGTAGGAAGAGTGGGAAGAGCATGCATGGTCTTTATGGAGCGGATAAATGGACGACGGTCTGCACTGGTCAGATAGAGAGATTAATTGGCCGGTGAAAAAGTCGCCTTTCACAGATGCCGTCTATCGGACATGATCTGAATGATGTTGCTCTTATACATCTTCTCATGGCTGTTTTAAGAAATGTTCAGAACTGCACAACCCATTATTTCCTTTTCCCATCCTCCATGGTAAACTACTTCAAAAGGGTGAAAATTTACCATTTTAAACTTGTTTTAACGGCACGTAAGTGCTTTCATAACTGCACAAATTCATTCAGAACTGCAAATTTTGTGTAAGCTTACAACTGCGCGTTAAAAAAAGCCCTGCTTCTGTTTCTTCTCCATCTCCATCATCATCGTCCTCATCATCATCTCCGTCATCATCATAATCATCATCATCATCATCATCATCATCATCATCATCATCATCATCATCATCATCATCATCATCATCATCATCATCATCATCATCATCATCATCATCTTCATCTCCATCATCATATGCGATGTTTAGTCGTCGATGGAGATGGTTTGCTATTATGATCTCAACCTCATGCATGTGCAAAGAGTAAAATTTTAAAATGGACGTCAACCGTGCACGTGCTTGTTGGAATGCTCAAACGATTTCTTCTTTATTGGATGGATGCTATTAGCCTATACAGGTAAATGTGACATAATATCAGATCATCCCATGAAAAGATCATTTCATATCATATCATATCATATCATATCATATCATATAATAGTCGTAGATAGCAGAATGAAACAGAAACAGTTTTTAGTCAAAAGGATCGAAAGAGCAAACATGACTAAACAACATGTACATGTATAATAATAATAACATAGATCTACAGAAATCCTGACAGCATGACCTCCGCCGCTCTGCAGTCGAAGTCTATCTGCCCGATCCTCCTTTCCATGACTTACTAGACATCAACCGTCAAAGTTTACAACACGGTAGGTCAGCGCGATCCGCCCATGAGTCGGTCGGTCGGTCTACCACTAGCGCCACGGTGTCGGACCCCTGCGCTGCCCGACTTGGCCGTCCGGCCGACCGACGGACCAACTCCCGCCTGGACGGCCGTCCTCCGAACGCCGTTAATTACTGTTTTGGCGGCTGAAGGGCGATCGCGTCTCCACCAGGATCGGACTGCCTCCAATTGTCGGGGCGCCGGGGCGGGCCGGGATGCTGCGAAGATCAGAGGGAGTCAGGATGGGATGGATGGATGGAGCCGTGTCGTGCACAACGCTTATGATAGAGAGGCGATGGAAGCGGTGATGGTGGCGGTGATGGTGGTAGTGGTGGAGGTGGTAGCTGTGTTAGCGGTGGTAGAGGCGGCATCTTCATTGCACGGTCCATCAAACTAATTGCGATAACGGAGGCGATTGAATGCCGCCTTGCAACGCCTCCACGGCCGACCGACCGACTGCATGCATCATGAGGACGTCGAAGGTAGAGGCTCCGACGGTGAAAGGGAGAGGTTCTGACTAGTCTATAGGTCTATTGTTTTGATTTGGTTGGTATACGTGAGTCGTATCAAAGCAAGGAACAGTCACGATGATGCGATCAGTGATCACACACTGCAACGAAACACCATTTTCTTTAGATCGGCTGATCAAACGAATGACCCATTCATCCACCCGTTCAGCCATCCATTCATTCATCCATACATCCATTCATCCGTCCATCCATTCTATCCATCCATTTATCTATCCGCTTATACATCCATTGATACCTACATCCATACAATTATGCATGCATCCATCCATCCATCCATCCATCCATCCATCCATCTATCGAACAGACGGCTTCGACTATTATCTATATGTTGAAATACAATATATATACGCACTATTATAATAGTTTAAAGTTTAAACGCATGTGTCATGTTACATGATTTCTAAGGGCTAAAAACCGTAGGAGATTACTTTTTTGGCGCACCCTGTACATAGAAGCCAAAGTATACACTTTAAGTTTAGCAGTGCATGTTTAGCAAAAAACCCTATGAAACATTTTGCCGACTTCAGGCCAAAATTATTAACAATAGAATTTTAATCAACATGTATCTATTTCTCAGGTCTGTTGCGTGCACAGAGCACATAAAATAGTATGCACCAAACGAATTCAAATCATAAGTCACTTCTTTATTTTTAATTCTTATTCGCTATAGGCCTATAGCCCATTACGCATGGCCGCCAAAATGTATACCTTTGTCTGCGGCCGACAAAATGTTTTGAACGGGCCTGATTAGAACCCATGCATATAAATTGCTTGATTGATTAATTGATTGATTGATCGATTGTTTGTGACAGTGATTATAAATGTCTCTAGCTCTGACACCTCTGAGAAGCGCTCCCGACCTGACATGACCAGCATCGCTCGACTGTCAAATTGTATAAACGCTGTAAAAAAAAGCCAGACCAGACGTCTACGCATCTGCATGCCATGGTGCCTCAGTTACCAAGCTGTATAATTGATATCGGGTGCGCGTACTGTATAAAACGGCGTCGGTCGAGGGCTCAATAATAACCCCTCATGAGCTTCAGGGTGGGTATAACCTATACTATACACACTTAAATTATGCGCAAACCGATTGGCATTATAGTATATCATGTATATTCAGTCTACATATCCAGACCCTCTTCCTATCTGATGTACGAATCATAAACCACACACGTATAAATACTCAAGTGTCTTATTTTCCTATATGCATGCATTTTCAGAACATTGATGAACGTTTGCCCTTTGAAGCGTATAAAGTTTTTTTTGTCTGAAACGATAGATACTGGCTATAAACTTTCTTTTAAATTGTACTGTTTTTCTTATAATTCTCATTTTCCTCCCATAATATATCCTATCTATCCGCGAAATCCTACACTGCACGTAATCGATATTCATTTTTATTCTGCTTTTTTACTGCGCAAAAGTAATTATCGTAAATTTTACAGCACTGAGATGGTTGCTTGGTTTCCCCTACCACCCCCACCCCACCCTCCCACCCCCACCTCCACCCCCACCTCACCGGTAATGTTTTGTTTGTCGCCCTCCCCGCCCACCTTGCGGTCGTTCGACTCTAAATCTTTTTTCTGCAGCATACCTACTATCTACGCGACGGACGCGTATATTTTAGCGTGACGTGAATGGCGTTTCCGCGTGACCCGACCCGTGTTTTCGGTGACCCGGTCTATTTATAATATTGTTGCGAGTGCTTGTCGTTACAAGCGTCGCTGCCTTGTGAAGGCGGAACGCCGGGTCGCTTACGGCTCGACGTGGGGTTTCCCCGAAGCTGTCTCAGGAAACTAGACAACTGCATCGCGTGGAATACGATGTCGCAGAATTGTGTTCTGTATGCCTGCGTTTGGTAAGTGTTCAGTTTGTAAATACCTTTAACGCTGTACCTAGTAAAGGCACATTGTCAGCGCCACGGCAGGCAGAATATAATGCATAAGACTATAATATAATCGAGCGATACAACATATATGAAGTTTATATCGCAATTACTTTAATTAATTAGATTTAACAACAGAACTCAGGTCAAGTAGAGACCTCGTATTCTTAAGGTCGAGTTTTATTTATATTTGGTGCTCAATAGCACATGATTGGAAGTGGAGAAAAACCTTTTCTGCTGCACATTGTAATTGTAATTGTGTTAGTAATTCACTATTATAGTGACAGTCGGTCAGTGCTACACACACACACACACACACACACACACACACACACACACACACACACACACACACACACACACCACACACACACACACACACACACACACGCCACGTGTGGATTTAGTCAGTCATGGAACTTATAAGAGATGGGCACCGTTTTGAAGAATACGATAGGCATATGTCGCAATTGCTCGTTATAGACTATAGCCTACCTTTAGAGAAGTGCACTATTAGAGCATGGTGATTATTACCTTTAGGACAGGACGCCTGAACAATAATGCACATCGATAATCGTTGACTATACGCGGTGTCCAGTAGTAGTTCTCGAAAGTCACAGCTCTCCGCGAAAACCGGTAATTACAATCAAGACTGTTGTGATTGACGTGAAAAACGATTCTTACCGGAGGCGGTGTGATTTCGCCGTTTCAGTTGCTCCATTATAATCGGTCCGTGCGTCGCGCGCGGTGTCTGAGGGGCGACGGACGGGCAGATCACCGGCGGCAATTAGGCGCTGCAAGGACCGACGACGAGGACCGTCCGTCCACGACCGACCGACCGTCCATCGTCGCCGTAAAACGTCTAGACGCCAGACGAGAGACTCTCTCCCTTCTCTCTCTCTCTCGGAGGAGACGATGCCGATGTCCGATAACATCTGCGTCGTCGTTGTCCCTCTAGCGACGAGGGAGGAGGCGACGGTGGCGGCCTGGTCGATCTGATTTGAACGATGAACCCATGCAGCACCATGGCACTGCTCATGTCCTACCTGCAGTAGGGTGGTAGTAGGGGACAGTGGCGTCACAATGCGACGTCCATCGGTAACCTAAGACACGGTGGATTGAATGATGATCGGACAGATTCGTCTGTCAGATGTCAATTGCAGACGACATTGTAGCATCGATGTTATAAATCTGTGTGTGAAGCCTTAGAGGCAAGACCAGTCAGTCATCCAGTTAGTTGAAGTCAGTCAGTCAGTCAGTCAGTCAATCACTTAGAGTCAGTCAGTCAGTCAGTCAGTCAATTAGTCAACTAGTCAATTAGTCAGTAAGTCGGTCAGTCGGTCAGTCGGCCAGTCGGTCAATCAGTCAGCCAGTAAGAGAGTCAACTAGTCAATTAGTCAATTAGTCAATTAGTCAGTAAGTCGGTCAGTCGGTCAGTCAGTCAATCAGTCAGTAGGAGAGTCAATCAGAGATTCAGTCAATCAGTCGGTCAGTCGGTTAGTCAGTCAATCAGTCAGCCAGTAGGAGAGTCAACCAGGGATTCAGTCAATCAGTCAATCAGTCAATCAGTCAATCAGTCAATCAGTCAATCAGTAAATCAGCCGGTCAGTCGGTCAGTCGGTCCGTCTTAAGAGAATCAATCAGGGATTCATTCGGCCAGTCAGTTAGTCAAATATGAATAAAATCAGCCATGGAGTTATAGTCAGACATTAAGTTAAGACAGTCAGACAGTCTTTCTGACTCGTTCAATCAGGCAGACAGACAGTCTAAACACTCAATGCATGGCTCGATAGACAGACCGTCATTATAATGAAGCGCTTCTATATTATGCGGTTTCGGGCCTATCGCTCCTGTATAGGCAACGCATGCAGATTGCAGAATGATATATATCTAATCCTTTGTCATGGATGGTCTACGTAATGGGCGAGAGCATTTAGCGGAGTGCGTGTTTCGGATAGCATCTAAAAGGTTTAAATGTCGTCTTTTGAAAGTCGCCAACTTCAAACGACGTCTGCATGCAGAAGACTGCAGCGAAGAAAATACGGGTTTTGGCAATGCATGCATGTATAGTATTGTATAGTATTGTATATATTCGGTATATATAAGAGTCTCATGGCAGACTCAATCTGCCGAACACATGCACGTTCCTGACTATCATTATAAGAGGAGACAAGAACAAGCTCGAGTTTAAGGAGAAGTATAATATATATGGCGGTTTATGATTTACAAAGAAAGACCATTGCAGGGTGGCCTCACTAAAAGTGATATAACTTTTGATGTGCTTGAAATATTTTGATGAAATCTGGCAATCGTGTGCAGATATAAATTGTATTTAAGCTTGTAAAATTTCATTTCGAAATTCTTATATATGGTCAAGATATTGGCACAAATCTAGAGGGTGTCTTTTTTGGCCCACCCTGTACAATAACATGAACAATGACAAGATTTGGATTGAATCCGAGAATAACATGAAATTTTACATATCTATATAGGGCATAATGCAAGCTGGCTTAAATCTAAATCGTTGCAAGAACGCATCATACTCATGACTTCCATATATCGATTCATAGATTGCTGCAGGCCACTATAGAAATGCATTAAAGAATCTGCTAAAATAAATGCTGACGATTGTCTGTGTGGGCAGAGGGACGTATATGTGTATGTGTATGTGTGTATATATAATACATGTATACATGTATATACATGCAACGGATCCGAGGATTGTATTAAGTGGACGATTACTTTTGTATATATAATTAAGAAGAAACTCTGTGCCCTCCATGCATGCAGTTTTAAACCATCTTATAAACGCAACAGTTGCTTCAGAGCTTGTCTGCGTAAGACAACAGCGTTTATGGTCTGGCTAATGGACACAATTGGCGTTCCCATTGCTGCACAAAATACGCCCGCATGTATTGCATGGCCATGCGTATAGCCACATTATAAGGTCTGCTATAACTATTTGGCCATCTTCTGTGTATAGTACTGCAGGAGCAATGTATACATGCTTTTCACTTCATGGACTGTAGAAGCCGACAGGCGGATGTCTTGTATGTTTATAAATCGATGCAATCTGGTCAGCGTGTACAAGACCGTGTCTGCTGCCGCGTTCTAGATAAACAGATACTTAGCCATGTGTCACTGCGACGTCAAAGCTTTGGTCTTTCTCTCTGTCTGTCTGTCGGTGTTCTGGCAGTTGAGTGAGTGAGTGAATGAGTTGTTGGGTGGGTTGGGTAGGAGGGTGGGTTGGTGAGTTAGTTAGTGAATGAGTGAGTGAGTGAGTGAGTATGTGAGTGTGTGAGTGAGTGAGTGAGTGAAAGAGTTGGTGGGTGGGCTGGGTAGGAGGGTGGGTTGGTGAGTTAGTTAGTGAATGAGTGAGTGAGTGAGTGAGTGAGTGAGTGAGTGAGTGAGTGAGTGAGTGAGTGAGTGAGTGAGTGAGTGAGTGAGTGAGTGAAAGAGTTGGTGGGTGGGTTGGGTAGGAGGGTGGGTTGGTGAGTTAGTTAGTGAATGAGTGAGTGAGTGAGTGAGTGAGTGAGTGAGTGAAAGAGTTGGTGGGTGGGTTGGGTAGGAGGGTGGGTTGGTGAGTTAGTTAGTGAATGAGTGAGTGAGTGAGTGAGTGAGTGAGTGAGTGAGTGAGTGAGTGAGTGAGTGAGTGAGTGAAAGAGTTGGTGGGTGGGTTGGGTAGGAGGGTGGGTTGGTGAGTTAGTTAGTGAATGAGTGAGTGAGTGAGTGAGTGAGTGAGTGAGTGAGTGAAAGAGTTGGTGGGTGGGTTGGGTAGGAGGGTGGGTTGGTGAGTTAGTTAGTGAATGAGTGAGTGAGTGAGTGAGTGAGTGAGAGAGTGAATGAGTGAGTGAGTTGGTGGATGGGTCGGGTCGGAGGGTGGGTTGGTGAGTTAGTGCGTATACGTGAGGTGTGTGTGAATGGGTATACAGGTTGGTTTGGATGGGTGGTTGGAAGAGGGATTGGG
>OX243815.1:27916980-27944480 GCA_945859605.1 Lumbricus rubellus | reverse complement strand
AGCTGATGTATGACAGAGTGCGCCATCCTGCTCAACAAACAACTTTCGTTGCATGACACTGCCGTTGTCATTTTCTCTCTCGAACGCTCGCTTCATGATCTGCTCGAGAATGTTGGTGATGCATGTAGTACTGCGAGTTCAGTCTAGTAGGCCTATACCATTTGGCACAAATTGAGGTTTAGTGAGACCCCTGGCAGTCATCCCACCCCAAACCATCACCAAAGGACTAAACTTCATCTTTGGAGCAGGCGAAACGTATAGGCTTACTCTTTCTATGCTGGATAGAGTCAGTGCCGTCATTAGGCCTAAGCAGAAAGGAGATACTGTACACTAATAGCCTACGTCTGTGTATGTCATATATAGGTAACAACAGTGTCTTGTCACGCTTGTATACGAGGCTAGGCGTATACACATTTTCTTTACTGTGTATATTTGATGAACGCCGTTTTTTCCGAAAAAAAAACTGGTCGTCTTTACGCTTTCTTATAAATAATGGCGAACACGGACCGGATCATAATCAAATTTATACCAGTATCTTTCATTTGAACGGTGCATACACTGACCAAATATTATAAAGAAATATGAAGCCGTTACTGAGATAACGCATTTTGAAAACGGTGAACGAACTTTTGTGTCACCCTATATATATATATATATAATAGAAGAAGATAAGATTTTAATTCAAAGAAATGCAGAGAAATATTCGACAAACACATATTTAAGGTGATAATCCAAAGGTTTTCAAAGGTTCACCCCATTTTTTATTCGCTCAATTTTGGAATCACCTTGTCACCTTGTGCTGTCAGTTCGTTGAACTATATAGCGATCGTCAAGGCCAGCCTTGGAATCAGTTTCTAATATCTCCTTAATTCGTCTGCATGGTATAATGCTGTTCCTTTGCTACTTCTTTCGTCGATTCAAACTCGAACGAAAACAATGTCTATATAAGACCGTTCGAACAAAAGATAACCGAACATTGATGACTGAGATACAGAGGGAGATAGATGGCTAAATAATGACGCAGAGACTGGAAAATAGAGATATATATAGGAATATAATTTTTATAGGGAAAGGGTTATGGATAAAGATATAAGAGACAGAAAGAGACCGATAGACAGAAAGTCAGAGATATGGAGAGACAGAGACAGACAGAGACAGGCAGAGACAAACAGAGAGAGACAGAGAGACAAAGACTGAGAAACATAAACAGAGACATGCAGACAGAGAGAGCGCTCGGAGTCTTGGAGACAGGTATACGCCTATATACATGTATATCAGAGACAGATAGCGACATACAGAGACAATCAGACAAACAGAGACAGACAAAGACAAAGACAGAGAAACATAAACAGAGACAGACAAAGAGAACGCTCAGAGTCTTGCAGACAGGTATACTATATATATATATACAGCCTACAAGATACAGGCAGAGACAGACAGAGACAAACAGAGACAGACATACACAGAGAGCGCTCTGAGTCTTGTAGACAGGTATACATACCCTACAGGCCTATATGGTAGACAGCTTTTAGACCTGCATGCACACTATATGCACTCATTTTGAGCATTTAAGGCTCCTACAGCCGAAACCAATCCTTCTCTCTCTCTTTGAACACAGAAACGTTTGTCTTCCGGTGAATTAAAACTCCATCGATCTCATCCGTCCGTCAGTCATTCGCGCATCTTCATTTTATATAGCTCCTATTCATCCCATTAAAGATAGCGGCTCTTTGAAACGGCGACCAAACCATTAATTCGGTGAAGATGGCGGCCAACCTTCAGCTCCCTAATAATGATAATCACCACCCGAATCATCATCTTAATCGCCATGATCATAATTCATAAATCATTCCAGTCGCCATCCCATAACCTCTCTTCTTAACCTCTAGCACCGTTCAACCGATACTCGGCCCGACCTCTTCACAGGTTTGTGGCCTTAGGGGTAGGGTTGGGGGAGGGGTTGAGGGGGAAATCATCATTAGCGGAGGAGACCCTGAAATCTCTTCCAGACTCACATCTTTAGCACTCAGCAGGTTCCAAACGACCTCAATTGCTTCCATCCCTTTCTGCACGACCTCCATTTAGATCCCTCTGCGCATGCACATCACCAACATCGCACCACCCCTCTCACCACCACCTACACCACCACCACCACCACCACCATCACAACGACCACCACAGCAGCAGCAGCACCGTATTGAGCAGAGGGAGGAGGGACTCGCTAGCTCGGTGGTATCGCCTATCAGACGATTTAATTACCGATGATAAATGATAATATCAAGATAAACCAATTACTTTTGACAACGGCCGCCAACCGATATGGTTGAAGGGGAGGAAGGGAAAGAGAAGCACTCGGCCCCGTTTAATGCAATTTCCTATTTCCCCTGATGAACGCGACGCCCGACGGAAAGCGACAAGAAGAAGCCTCAACGGACGGGAAGGACCCGGCCGCCATCGCCGAAGCCCCTGCAGGACGAAGGCAGGCAGGCAGGCTGCAGGCGGGGGCTGCCACCCACCCCATCCCCTGCTCCCACCGACCGACCGACCGGGTAAGAACGGGACACATCCGATTGATCCGGCTGTAATCCGTTTAAACGGGTCTATCACACAGACCGATAATTGAATTATTCGCGCGGTTAATTTTATTGTTACCCGTTACTCGACACTGCAGCATGGATGCGTGGCGCTCGCGGTGCCATGGCGACGTCGACCGGCGCGAACATTGTAAGTGGCCGCAGGAACACGTGTAGCGCCCCAAGTAATCGAGTCGCGGACGCCGCCGCCGACGACGACGACGAGGGGTTGAACCCGAAACCCGTCTTCATCCGTCACACCGTCCGCCCGGTCGGTTGTAAGTCGCGGCTTGACGGATTAAAGGGTAATCCGCAAAGCCGAGGCGTCGATTCGCCGTGTAGGAAGCTGGAGCGCCGACGAAATCAAATTAAGACATGGTGGTGGTGGCATATACATATTATACAGTCGTGTATGTAGACCAACGACACGATATATGTATGTATGCATGTATGTATGGTGTTGAAGCAATTCCCAGAAGTCTCTCTGCAGTCGACTTCCGTTCAATGCAGCGAGCGACGACCGGATCTGTTAAGGATCTGCTGCCGCAGCCGAACAACAACAGCAGCTGCACATGTACTATGCTGTGATGCGAGAGTTTATATAGCGCTATATAGGCTACACTTGTAAGAAGTCAATGAAATCAGTCGCGGATCCGTTTCTTAAGCCGACAGCAAATTGATTGATTCGTTGATTCGGTGTCATTGATATACCACAAAACAAGAAGCTGTTGTTGTTTTTAAACTTCCTTTCTTCTTTCTTTCCTTCATTCATTCTTTCATTCTTTCATTCCTTCTTCTGCATGAACGCTCGTTTGTTCGTTCATTCTTTCGTTCGTCGACGTCATTTAAGTTTTTAGAGGGGGAAGCGTGACCAACTCGTTTATTTATTGTTATTGAGTCCAGACAAAATTGTGTGCAAAGCTGTTGTGGTTAAATGCATGGTCTATATGCGTTTAGGCCTACATGTTTATTGTTATTCTTATTTCTTAATTGCTATAATTATAGTTTTATTCAGTGATGAGAAGAATTTTTCAAACTAGTATTTTAAAATGCTACTTAAATAAGATGTTACTTGGAGTTGAAAGACCATAATAATCTATAGAATAACAGAATTAATTCTTTTACTGCTCTTTTGAGTATAGTTGTGACGAAACATGCAGTTTTGGAGTAAGAAAAAATGAATAACGAACCTAATCATATGTATTTGTGCACTATAGTGTAGCCTATGTAGACTACACGTATAGACGTCTGTATATTATAATACTATACATACAAACACGCATGCGTAGACAGATACTTGGTGAGAGACAGACAGACAGAGATACACACGGAGAGAGGAGAGAGAACAGAGAGAGACAGAAAGAGATATAGAGACAGAAGACACAGACAGAGACATACAGAGACAGACAAAGACAGACAGAGAGACAGAAAGACAGAGATATTCGGACAGACAGACAGAGTGAACGAGAGTGAATGAGAGTGCATGCATGAGGGATCGAGACGGAAGTGAACTATATATAGAGTATATATTGTCTATATATATATATAGACTAGTCTTGACGAAAGTGTTAACACTCATGGCGAAAGAATTGTAACAAGATCGGCGGTTGCAGAATGCATGCATCGTCTTTTAATTTGGCACAGATTCTGCTAATCTGGTTCCTATATAATAATATGCCATCATCGGCCAATTCCCATCAGTATCAGCATCAGCAGCAACAGCAACATCAGCATCAGCATCATCAGCAGCAGCAACAGCAACAGCAGCAGCAGCAGCGCACTTCTCCTTCTCCATCTTCCCTCTGCAGAGAGGCTCCTCCTCGAAATCTGATCAGATTTTCCATCGTTATATACCGTCCGTCCGTCCATCTGACCTTACGACCACTCATCCGTCCGTCCGTCCGTCCGTTCCCGTTATATCCATGGATATAGTTGGATACATTGCATCTGTATATTCTGCAGCAGAAGTGCATGTACATGTATATGCAGGATAATGCAACACATGCTCAATTGTTTATATACGAGCCATGGATAGAATGCTTCAACACATGATGCTCGTTTTCTGCCGTCCAAGCATGTATTTACACAAGATGCTTCCATTTAACTGCTGCATGTGCACGGTGCTCTGTATATACCGCACCCATCGTATATACATGCATCAATTCAACTTGCGTACGGTACTTATCTATGACCGCCGTTTTATAGCACAACCATGCACTCGTATACGCAATATGTTGTATACCATGCATGCAGGGGTTTTGTCTCTATACCCGGGGGTTTGTCCGGGGGGCACTTTGTCTGAGGGGTTTGTCCGGGAGCTTTTTGTCCGAGAGGTGTCGTCCGGGGGTTTTGTCCGGGGGTTTTGTCCGGGGGTTTTGTCCAGGGGGTTTTGTCCAGGGGGTTTTGTCCAGGGGGAAGTGTCCGTGCCCCGATCAATTGATTATAGACTATAAGAAGAGTTGTGCCATAATTGAGCTAAGCAGAAAAACATTCAATATATAGACTGCATGGCAAATACCAACTATTATTTACAACTAAAATTAATACATTAACCATTTGTAGACACAATACATTGAAATAATATACACAATATGAAACACCGACGCTTGGTGTATGAATTCATGAGCTGGCGATGGAAAGGCGATCGATTACAATCATGGATAAGTCGTCAGCGCATGACAGAGCCTGCAGCGAAGCCCACCCTGCATATATAATTGACATATATATATATATATATATATATATATATATGAGAATATATACTATACATAGTCCTATATATATACATATATATATATGCATGCACCCTCTGGTGTCAACTGAGTGCTTCTGCATGCTTCTGCACGCCGTATATATTTGCTCGCGATAGGACAAAAGCCGACACCGCCTTCGACGCAAAGGAGTAAATTTATTTTCTCAGTTCTCTTTGCGTTCCACTTTGGTCACGTATCTATCGAGAACAGGCGTCTTTGTACGCACCGGTTCCGCGCATGCATCACATGCATCAGCCACTACATACAGGGACGACTTGCAAGACGTCGGGGGTGGGGGGGGGGGGAAAGCAACGTGTATACAAAGCCGTCGACGAATGTTGCCAATGTATACAGGCGAAATAACAGGTTACAGCTTTTTCAACAATTAGGCATATCGCTACACGCCGCATGTTTCGCGTATAAGTGAACATGTACGAAAGCACATGTGTGTGCGCGCGTATATATTTCATATATCTAATTATATTAGAAGCAGTCGATGCCATGGGTGTCAAGAATACAGATGTACATAAACTAAAGTACGCATGTGTTTATAGTCTATATATGTTATGTATTCTTGGAGACCATATTATATCCCTTTGCGAGTGAGTTATACTTGTTATATATGTATATATATATATATATATGTGTGTGTGTGTGTGTGTGTGTGTGTGTGTGTGTGTGTGTGTGTGTGTGTGTGTGTGTGTGTGTGTGTGTGTGTGTGTGTGTGTGTGTGTGTGTGTGTCTAGGTGTGTCTAGGTGTGTCCTCTGCTTTCGATTAGCTGGATAGATTCGCGGTCGAAGTCTGTGAAAATAAACGAAAGCAATGGGACGCTGCGTGCGTGGAGAGAGCGCGAACGAAGGAAGATGGAGGGCCGCAGGGAGGGAGGGATGGAAGGGAAGGAGGAGGCTGGCGGTGATGCGTGCGTGCGTGCTTCGATGGTGGAGGTGGGACCCGAGATGTAGCCAGACTTGGTTCGATGTATAAAGGGTTCTAGCGCTGGATAAACAATCAAATTAAGGACGCCACCATGCTTGTAGAGTTTGACTTATACGGCCTACGATGAACGCGGCTGCAGTCCAATATATCACTCTCGCTCTTCCCATGCTCGTGACTCTGTTTTACGTCTGTCTGTCTATCTGGCAGTGCACGTGTGCATGTGCCTGCATGTGTGTGTGTGTGTTTGTGCATTTGTTTATGCGTATGTGTATGTCTGCTTATAGATCTATACATGCAGTTTCATGGGCGCCCGCAGGATTTTTTGCAGGGGGGGTCAGTCGATTCGGTCGTGGCCAAAAAGTTAAGATACAAAATAATGCCATTAAAACCAAGCAACTCACACAAGGTTACATTATCTCAATGTCACGTAATATAATATTTATGAGCCTTTTATAACAAAACGAAAAAATCTCTAAACAGCTTGATATAGGCTATGGCATATATTATTCATGTATATTAGGCCTATTAATAGAGAAAAAATCAATAACACTAACTAACTGTACTAACTATAATAGACCAACAGTACCATGCAGGGACGTCATTTCTTTATTTCCAGGGTGCAGAAAATTTCAGGGGCAAAACTTCGTCAGCTTGTAATTTAGTATTTAGTCTACATGAGCAAGAACCTGTAATTGATTGATCAAATATTATGTTTTCTTCTTGTTCTTATATATTTCTTACCATATGTTTGATTCAGTTAGGCTATGGTAATTATTTTAAGTGCTATAGTATTTGAGATACAATTTTAAATACTAGCAAAGTATTTTGTACTTGCATTTATAGCACAATAGAATGACTGTAGGCCTAACAAAAGAGCATTCCTTGTCATTTTTCTGCAAAATTTCTGATGGTAGTTTTAAAAACCAGACTATAGTCTCAAAGCTCAACCTGACCAGATCTAGAAGATCTTGTAAAGTTATAATGAGACATTAAATGCCTTTAAAATTCTGTCATCCTGAGGCATAAATCAGGCTCTTCAGCTTGCTAAATAATTTTATTGCAGAGGTTACTTCTGATTGAATTGTCTACAGTTGGCCTATTGTAAGCTGGCAAGCATTTATAATTTACTCGGATTTAATTTTTACTATGTTAAAAAGTGATTTCAGATTCAATGGGCACATCCATAACTTACCTTATGTAGGCCTACAGAGGGCAAATCTTCCATTTCTATTATGAGATCCTGACCATTAAGGTCTGCTCGATATTGCTTTGACAAAGCTTTTCCTGCCAAATCACCTGCAGGTGTGCTTAGACATTTCCAGAAGAAATCAAATCTTTCAGCCAGAGTTTTACCAGGTAAATAAAGTATAAAAAACTAAAACTTTGACTGCAGTAGAGCAAGATTTATGAACAGTGAATGAGCTTACCTCCACAAGCTTAGGGTCACTGTATTTTTGATAATAACATCAACACTATACATAGTAGGCTACCGGTATAATGTCGTGACAGCTTTATCCACAAGCCGAATCACCAATAATTATTCAAAAGAGGCTGGACAGCCCTGTAAATGCGTAGCCTACCACAAGTCCACAGCTGAAATTTGATATACTGTAAACTCTTGTGTCCTATGAGAATGAGTTTGATGAGAGACATCTTCCTTGTGCATTCTTAGAAAGGACAGCATATGGGTACAAGATGCCAGGCTGCATTAGACTGGCAGATTGACCATTGACCTGCACCACAGGAAGACAATTAGGGTACCATCAATCTTACAAGTGGGGTTTGACGGCAACCTCTACGAGTCTACGGCTAGCTATAGTCGGCATATCCGATTACCGTACCCTGATGACCTGAGTGGTTGAAAGACTGTTCCTCTGACGTTTGACTCTACACAGGCCTATTATACAATAATATAGGCCTACATAATTATGACTGAGTAACGGGTTAAAGTAGTACCAAATGTGTAGAGATAACCACAAGATATACCCCAAAAGTTGGTGAAGTAAAAGAACACAATGACTGTTGGGCAAGCTGTTTCGTTTAACCACTAACATTTGCCCAGCAAGTGGTATTGCTAATATGTTGTCATGCTTTCCAGGGGGGGTCACGCGACCCCCCTTGACCTATGCTGCGGGCGCCCATGTGCAGTTTCTTCTTTACATGTTTCTTCGCTCATGCAGTCTGCATTCTGTCTTTTTGTTTGTCTGCCTGTGTGTCTGCATATATCTGTTTGTATTTTTGTTACTCTCTGTTTGTATGTCTGTCCGTTTGTTTTCCTGTCACTTTCTCTTTGTATATGTCCGTCTATCTGTCTGCATGTCTGCTCTTTTCATACATTTTTCTCCATAGTGTTGGTGCACACGACACACATCATTGTCTTTGGCTAACCGTCTGTGTCTGTCAGTCAGTCAGTCTGTCTGTCTGTCTGTCTGTCTGTCTGTCTGTCTGTCTGTCTGTTTGTCTGTCTGTCTGTCTGTCTGTCTGTCTGTCTGTCTGTCTGTCTGTCTGTCTGTCTGTCTGTCTGTCTGTCTGTCTGTCTGTCTGTCTGTCTGTCTGTCTGTCTGTCTGTCTGTCTGTCTGTTAGTGCCTCAGCTATCGTTGCGGTCTTCGAGCAGATTTCAGTGATGCAAGACGAGGCGTTGCCTCCTTTAAGAACGAACATCCGTGATCTGCTCTGTTTCAGCTGCTGATGCTGCTGCTGATGATGCTGCTGATGCTGATGCTGCTGCTGATGCTGCTGATGCGTGTGATGGGGATGCGGGATGTAATATATCGTGTCGGTATCACCAGGTGCACATCATCGTGTTTGGGTTAGCCAAGCATCGAAGGAGAGACCAGCACACACACACACATACACACATACACACATACACTTACACTTACACTTACACACGCACGCACACACGCACACACACACACATACACACATACACACATACACTTACACTTACACTTACACACGCACGCACACACGCACACACACGCACACACACACATGCACACAAACACACACACACGCACACACGCACACGCACGCACACACACGCACAGAAACACAAACACACACACACACACAGAAACACAAACACACACACACATACACTTACACACAAACACACAAACATAAACTTACACACAAACACACACACAAACACAAATGCGTTGACATAATTATATACAGCCAGAGAGCAGATCGTGCAGTAGATGGGTGATAATGTCCATTGTATATAAGTCGAAATCGGTTGAGGCCATGGTGAAGCGTGAAAGTGACCGATGAAGCGAATCGATGACTTTCGGATGCATCATCTTTTATGGTCATGCTCTGCAAGGATTGTTGAGCGCTGAGTGCTGCGGGGCATAAACAAAGAGATTTCGATTGAGGAGATCACTATAGGGGAACAGAGTATAATTGTTGAGGGGCGTTGAAGATACCACTGGAGAAACCTGATGCCAAGTGTGTGTGTGGTTGATAGTGTGGTTGTGCGCGTGTGTATATATATATATGTGTGTGTGTATGTGTGGGGGTATATGGGTGTAGATGTGTGTGTGGGGGTGGGTGTGTGTGTGGGGGTGTGCATGCGCGCGCGCGCTTGCGTGTTGGGCAGATTTCAATTCACAGGAGAAAACGATCGCGATGAAAGTGACACTGATTTCAAGAAGCCCGTTATCATCATCATCATCATCATCATCATCATCATCATCATCATCATCATCATCATCGTTGCTGACTACTATCATCATCGTCTTCATTATCATCATCATCATCGTCGTCGTCATCATGGAAATTATGATAATGATATGATAATAATAGTAATTATAATAACAACAACAACAATAATGATGACAATCTCCATCTTATCACCATCACCTTCATCGTTGTCATCAACATCTTCATTATCATGGCATCATCGCATCATCATCATTTCCAACATCCCTCTGTATGTTTACGCACAAATGTACGCTCTGACTAAGTCTAAGTCTATATACTACAAAAATCACAAACATAGGCTGCTGCTGAGTTCTTTATCCTCCAGTCTCGACCATGGAGGCATGCACCCCCACCGCTCCCACCCCCACCCCCATTAGCACTTGTTCATCAGTCGCCATTGCAATCTCTCATGCACGCGCGGCCTGTACGCCTCGACCATTGAGCAACGAACTGACAATCTTATACCAGATCAACGCCTCACGCAAGAGAGAGGCGCTACAGAAATGTTATTTTTACAATACATTAGAGCTGGCCGTCGCGCACTTATCGAAACGCCGCGCACGTGTATACACTATACAATACACGCAGGCCAAATAGGCGCGCGCAATTCGTCGTGCACAAGTATATTGGCGCGCTGCTGCAGGAACGAACACCCGGTTATAAATGGTTGATTAATTAGGGGTTGACAGGGCGCGTCTGCGAGGCAAATAGAGCCCGATTGAGTCGATTACCAGATCATCCAGATGCCTCATTCCCAGCATGCATCACTCGCCAGCGACGACGTAGCCACGCACGAACGCACGAACCGACACGACCGATAAAACTGAAGGCGACGTCGGCGGTGGAGATATACCGAAGCTGAGGCTGCAGTAGCAGCACGGAGCATGTATATACAAGAGATCATACAGAAGACTGGAACGGTGCAAGTGGCGCCCCACTCGGGCATCGCTTGCACTAGAGGACTTGACTTACATATTGGCCATGTATTGTATACACCAGAACTCCTCTATAGTGATTGCGATGTAAGTGCCGACTTGGAAAATTGATATCGTCTGAACGGTATATGTATACATGCACGGAATTCCCATGTAAAGCAGACACTACTGCAGCTGCTATACATATAATATATATATATATAATATAGGCTTTGTTCTTGTACCAAGAACAATGCTATAGATACTGGACTGGGTGATGACAAAGGACGGTTATAGAGGGCTAAAGATGGATGCACAGAACATATTATATTAAGCGTGGCGTCATTGGACATATGAACTTGCCTGACGGCGGAGAACTAAAGAAGAAGAGAAGATATTATATAGGCTTGGCAACAGATACCTATAGACAATATTATCTCTAAAATAACTGCCTCAGACCACAAACAATACACCATGCCATCTTCCTTTCTGTCCTCTCCCTGCATGCATATGTCCGATAATGTAATCTTATCTGATCAAAAATCGTCGACATAGTGAAGTATCGTGATATTCAGGTCAGGTGTCGATCTCCACGTTCGGCAAAGCGTCGTCACAAAAATCACAATTCATAGCAAGAGATGTGAAAACCGATGAGGGCGGAATTTTACAAAAACGGAATAAAACGTGGGTTTTTCCAAAAACATGTTTTGTGCATAAAAACATTTTTACAACCCTCGCATAAAGTGTATGTTGGCTGCAACTGGTTGTTAGTTGACTCACTGACCATCATTATAATTGGGTCTGTTAAATCACGAGGCAATGAGGGAAGTCTATAATTATAACAGATCGTTCTCTGAATTAAGTATAGGTCTACGTGTAGCCCCAAAATTATATGCTGCAAAATGTGTCTGTGAAGATTCTGGCCAGTGTTATTTTAGTTCCAGCATTAATTTTTATTCCTATTCTTATTCTATTCCATTGTTGTAATTTTTATTCTAGTTTTAGTTCTTCTTTATAAATAAATTTCGTTCTTATTCTAGTTCCACTTCCTATTTAGAAATAATTTTAGTTCCAGTTCCAGTTCCAGTTCTAGTTCCACTTCCAATTCCACTTCTCATAGTTATTACGTCTAACATGAATGATTACAGTAACACACAAAACAGTGTCTCGATTCTTTTTGACCTATTTATAAGATTAGTAATAATTAGAAACAATAATCCATAGGAGATAAAATATTATTTTTTAAAATTTCCTTTTCTGATGCCTTTAGTCCGAAAAACTATTAATTTTTTTAGTTTCTATTTCTATTCCGTTCTCGTTCCAGAAAAATATTGAAATTTTTATTCCTATATTCTATTCTCGTTCCAGAATTATTTTTTATTCCAGTTTTCGTTCCATGGAACGAAATTAAAATAATTATTATTCTTATTCTATTCTCAGGAACTAAAATAACACTGAATTTCTGGCCACATTATTATTGTTGCTAACCTTGCATGCTGCATGTATAACACACAATAGACGCAAGCTCCAAAAGGACAAAGGCGACCAAACCGTTTCTCCCTATTTCTTTCTTCCTCTTCCTCTCTGTCTTTGTCTCTGTCTGTGTCTGTGTTTGCGTGTGTGTCTCTCTCAATTTCTTTCTGTCTCTCACTCTTTCTGTCTGATTGACTGTTCATCTGTCTGTCTGTCTGTCTGTCTGTATCTCTCTCACTCTCTCTTTCTCTCCCTCTTCCTGTCTGACTGTGTCTATGTCTATCTCTCTGTCTCTCGCTGTCTCTCTGTCTCTCACTGTCCGTTTGTCCGTCCGCCTGTCCGTCTAACCGTCTATCCGTGTCTCTCTCTCTCTCTCTCTCTCTCTCTCTCTCTCTCTCTCTCTCTCTCTCTCTCTCTCTCTCTCTCTTTCACTCCACTCTCTGTGCCACTCCGTCCTCAGGACCTCCTCGCACATACATCACCGGCATGCCTGAGAATTAGGTACACAGACAAGCAGACAGACAGACAAGAGCGTCAGACAGACAGCGTATGTATACACAGATATAAACAGACAGCAGAAATGTTCGCTGGTGTTAATTAACACTGGCGGGACAGGCAATCGTAACTGTTTAGTGAGTCGGCGCTTCTACACTTTAACGCAACGTCGACTGATCCGGGCGATAATAGGATGATTTAGTTGTTTGCCAGACGTGTGATGCCTACGTCTACTGAATATATACATGTACAGCGGCGGTCGTTCGCTGCTCCTGCCTGCAGCACTTGGCCAACAAAATGGCGTCGAGCTGCGGCGCAGGAAAGATTACAAAGTAATTACAAAGTAGGCTGCAGCGAGGTCACGTGATTTCTTGCGAGGCGCCTTTCACGTCACCTGTATACAACCGAGACGTCGCGGGTCGTCTAATTATTATAGTATACCTATATTTCACCTATTTACCTAATTTTGAGTTAATAATTTTACAGCAAGGAAACGTTTGAAAGTGGGACATACGAAACACCTTATTAATAGGGAAATTGCAAAAATGCCTGCAGGCCTCACCATGCATTGACCTGAATTGTTGTCAAGCCATCAAGCCCATGAGTCACGACAAGGATCATGTTGAAGTCTATCTATCAATTTTATTTAGCATGGAAATCTGAAAGGCATTATAAAGAGACAATAATTATGGTCTTTGTTTCCATATGGGCATGCATGAATGGGTTTTTGCCAAAGACCTGCAGATCGAAGATGCAGAAATAGGCCTATACCTTCTTTCTTGCATGCATGTATTGTTTTTTCTTTGTCTGTGCATGTGCTTGTCTGTTTATATGTGTGACAGGCCAGCTGCAAACAAATTCACAGACAACGAAAAACTTTGACATGCAGACAGACAAACAAACAGATAGAAGACCCACAGTCTTCTATCTGTGTGTCTGTCGGTCAAAGTTTTATTTTATCGAAAACATAAATAAAGAGGAAACCGTGTGTGTGTGTGTGTGCACGTGTGTTTGTGTTTGTTTGTGTGTGTGTGTGTCTGTCTGTCTGACCGGGATGCATTTCCTCCGTTTTTTAACCTTTCACTCCAAACCGTCACTATATACTGTATCGGCCTCGGCATGGGACGCCCCGTGAGGAGGTTGGCGAATCTCTCCCACCATGGGTGCCAGGGTGGGGGCGAAAACCCAAACTTTTGCAATATCCATTCCATCGCCAGAGCTTCACAGCTATTCACCTGAAACGTTGCAGCTAGCTACCGGGGTCGCCTATAGCCCCCATGCATTGGTGCACCCAACACACACCTCGACCCGCAGGGGCCGGGTGGAGGCAGCTATAGGGTATTATTTGGAGGGGTGAAAAATTTTGGTAAAACGCAGCTATTGATCTGAAACTTTGGACCTAGACAGAGGGCCATCAGAACCACCCGATGCATGAAGGGGTTGGCGAATCTCCCCCTATGGGGGTCAGGGTGGGGGCGAAAACCCTAATTTTCGCTGTTTCACCGGGATGCATTTCCCCAGTTTTTCATCATTTAACTCCAACGTATACACTATACTGTGTCGGGGTGAGGTGGGGTTTGGATGGAGAGGGTGGAGTCGGGTGGGTGGGGTGGGGTGGAGTGAAGAGCGGGCGGTTTGGGGAGCCGGCATGCAGTCAGGGTGGCGAAGTAAGGAATTGGCCGGTATAGCTGCATGGACGAATCATCAATTTCTCAAGCAACGTCGGGTGTTCTGCATGCAGATATATTATAGTTAAAAATAAGAATGCAAAAGAATATCAAAGGAACTTGTGTGCTTGTGTGTGCATTTTTGTGTAATCTGACAGATTTGAAGAGAGACAGAGAGAAGCAGAGAGAGAAAAAAGACAGACAGACAGACAGAAACAGAGAGAGATACAGAGAGAGGTAGAGAGATAGAGAGACAGACAGACAGACACAGCCATATGAAGAGAGACAGAGAGACAGAGAAAAAGAGACAAAGAAAGAGGCGGAGAGCGACGAACAAAGACGGAGACGGAGAGAGAAATACGAGGAGAGAGAGAGAGAGAGAGAGAGAGAGAGAGAGAGAGAGAGAGAGAGAGAGAGAGAGAGAGACAGGGCACCCCAAAAATTCATTGAATTGTAAAAAATTGTGTAGGTCGTGCACATTTTTAGCCAGAGGTGCTCAATCAGCCTCACACCCCAGCACTCCACTGCTTGGCCCCCCTCGTGCTCTGCTCATTAATTATAACTTATAGGGGCAAGCATGCATTGTTCAGTGCTGATTACCCGCACGCATTTATTCGTTCATCAAAAAGATGAATGCTTGCTTGTCTCGTTTACATACAAAAATGGTTTAATTTAATGCCATATATAGGATTTCCCATACCATTTACTATAGCCATCTCGGCATTAAATGGATATATCTTGCATTCACTTCTATTTATTTCTGTCACACTATCAACAAGCACTGCAGTATAATTATTATATGTAAATAAGTAGAAGTATAACCGATGGTGAGCAAGCGTGCAGCAGGTCCTGCAGCGAGGCATTGAACTGTGTCCATGAACTGCATCACTATAGCATTAATTAATTCGTCCGTTGCCGCGTTGCGGGTTTATAAAGGTAAAAGAACAGAAAATTAGCACTTAAGGAAATATATTATAACTTATACAAGTCACGCTGTATATACGAGATTAGTCCAATTGCATATTATATGTTCAATCAATGCATGTTGGTTTATCCCAAACACAAAAGCACACAGGCAGACACACAAACATATATTCACACGCGCACAAACACAGTGCACACAGCCATGCTGGTGTCACGGGATATTCTATCCCCCCTTAAAGCTATCCGAGGAGATGAATTTATCTATCTTTCCGGATAGAATTAATTGGTCTATACTATATCCGGAAGGGATAAACCATTCTATCCCCTTTGTTGAAAAATGCGGATAGATCTAATTGAAAAATGTATGCTCAGTATGCTGTAATAAAATTTTTAAGTGGCTCTAATTGTTTTAAGTGCATGTCCTAAGCAATGCTCAGAGAAAGTGAACTCGAATTTCTTTAGTGACTCTGAGTGTATTTGTGTGTTTCAAATTTTTTAAGTGCTCTATATACGATTAATACGGGGACAATCTATTTGTGACACCGGCGCGCGCGCAAACACACACAGTCACCCACACAAACGGTATTATGTCTCTCTGTGTGTATGTATATATATATATATATATATATATATATATATATATATAATAACATGCCGTACAAAAAAATAACTATACTATACATGCATGTCATCCTCCCAGCATGCATGCATGTCATTCATTGCGAATTCAGTCGTCATGTGATGTGACGTCGTCGTCATCGTCGTCAATTAGATGTATCTCATGCAGTGCTGCAGCGGTCGACCGTATATGACGCAGCGGGATTCGAACCAACGACCTGAAACATCTGCCGCAGCGATAGTCGATCAAATATATACCACATCACCATTCATGCATGACGCTTCTATGTATACAACTTGACAACATACATAGATTCAAGAACCAAAGACAAATTTAGTCATGCATGAACCCCCCCTCCGCATATTTACATGTATACCTATAATAAAGAGCCGATAATTAATATCTTATATAATTTGATACAAAAAGATACACACATTTATTATATGTATATTTCAACCGTATACACGTCGTGTATGTTTACACGCGTCTTAGATGTACTGTATTGTGTGCGAATACAATTAAGAAACATGCATCAGCATGATAGTTAATACGCCATGGATGGTCCCCATGGAGTCATATATGTATTAATCACGACCATGCATCTACACTGTGTCCCAATAAATCGAGACCCCTTTTTATAATGTGAATAAAACAGGCAAATCTTAATCGATTTTCAAAATTTTAAAACTGTTTTTATCCTGAGATAATTATCTTACACGGATTCAAATATGAAGTTTCTGGCATGAATATTGACGTCACAATTACGTCATTTGCATCAGAGAATTCCAATGTTAAGTATACCGAAAAAGTTGTGTTCAGCATACCAAAAAAGTTGTGTTCGGTACTTAACATATGAATTCTCTGATGTAAATGACGTAATTGTGACGTCAATATTCATGCCAGAAACTTCATATTAGAATCAGTGTAAGATAATTATCTCAGGATAAAAACAGTTTTAAAATTTTGAAAATCAATTAAGATTTGCCGGTTTTGTTCACATTATAAAAGAGGTCTCGATTTATTGGGACACAGTGTAATTGTATACACGGACGTATAGGCTACCACAGGCGACCAGATCAAATTATATGCCTGTGATTAAATACGTATATATATATATACTCATTACTTATATATACATGCTCATTACTTATATATATAAAATTATTATATATATATATATAATATGTGTGTGTGTGTGTTCATACATGAGACATGCAGGCGATCAGTTTCTTAACCTGTGAATTATGGGTGTTGCTGTTTAACGACACCGCCATTTCAACGATGACTATAGTTTCGCCCTCCTACTTTATCCAGACATGCATGGCACTGGCAGAGTTGCAACCATGGCAGTGGCGGAGTGTGAATTACGGGAGTTGTATAGCTCTATATTATATGAATTATAGGCGCATGCATGGCAGCCACAGGCATTCATGCTTAAAACTTAAAACACAGAAAGGCTGAACCTTCCATGCATGCATGGAACTATAATCGACGACTTTCGACTGCAACCATGGTTGATCTCTGCGGCGTTGATGAATCCACAACACACACCGCCGTTCATCTGCAGTCTGCATGCATTGGCTTTGAAGCACCGACCGACCGGTCGGCGGCAGTTGCCATGGCAATCGGTCTGCAGGCAGCAGCAGCAGGCACCATGCACAATAGCATCACCGTGCTATAGATATCCTCCTGGGCGTTCCTCGGTTCGCCGAAGCGGAGCGTCAAAGGTCCCTGTGCGGCGTCACGCTTGACTCGACAAGCAATTACGTCGCGGGCGATGATCGTCTGGCTACGGTGCCCGGTTGGCATTGTTCTGCGACGCTCTTAGAAAAATAAGCGAATCTTCGCGGTAATTGAACTGTTTGAGAGCACCGGCTTATATGGTGTATGCATTGGCGGCGGCGGTGCGCGGTGCGTGGACGGGGTCTCGGCGGAAAGAGACGATGCACGATGCATGCAGCAGTCCGGCGGGGTCGGCATGCAAAGGCGGCCTTTGCGTTCATTGTGATTGCGACGATGAGGATTTCATCAAGCGATAAACACCGTCAAAGAACGCTTTTCAGCCGACTATATGCATGGAACGAAGCGGCGGCCATTCTATGTCTGTATAATGTATATCCAATGAATATGCGTGATAACCTCCATTCGGATTTCGGACGTCCCTTTCGATTGCGGTATATATGCGTGGAACACAAATAGGGATAATTATAGATAGATGTGCATGGCGCATGATGTTGCATGTGATTTCGACTTCGACATCTGCAGATTCTGTATCCTGGGCTAATCAGGGCTATGCATGCATGGGGCAGTACATCTACTCGGTCGGTGTTCCACGCACGCGCGTAAAAGATTGCAAACATTATTAGAACGTGTGGTATGAAGGCACGCAGCCTTTCCGACGGATGTCTTAATTGTCTCATTGGCATACAATGCCATACATGCACGAATGCATGGGCGCAAAAATGTATACACTAATAGAATTGGGTTGTATACATACGATTCTCACGCATACCTTTGTCTCTGTCTCTCAATATCTGTCTCTGTCTCTGTCTCTGTCTCTGTGTCTGTCTCCGTCTGTCTGTCTCTGTCTCTCTATATGTTTGTCTCTCTGTCATTGTCTGTGTGTCTCTCTCTGTCTCTTTCTCTGTTTTTTCTGTCTCTGTCTTTGTCTCTGACTATCTGTCTCTCTATCTCTCTCTATGCTTATCTCTCTGTCACTGTCTGTGTGTGTCTCTCTCTGTGTCTCTGTCTCTGTCTGTCTCTCTCTCTCAGTATGTATCTGTGTTCTCTCTCTCTTTCTGTCTCCATGAGAGTCTCTGTCTGTCTGCATGTCTTTCTCTTTCTTTCTCTCTTTCTCTCGTTCTCTCTCTGTCTCTGTCTCTCTGTCTCTGTCTCTCTGTCTCTCTCTCTCTCACTCACTCAGTCAGTCACACACTCATGCACTCACTCACTCACTCACTCACTCGCTCACTCACTCACTCATTCACTCACTCACTCACTCGCTCGCTCTCTATTTCTCACTTTCTCTATCTTTATTTCTCTCCCTCCCTATCTCTCTGTCTGTCTGTCTGCCTGCCTGTCTGTCTCTGTTTGTCTGTCTCTGTTTGTCTGTCTCTGTCTGCCTGTCTCTGTCTGCCTGTCTCTGTCTGTCTGTCTGTCTATCTCTCTCACACACGTGCACACACACACTCTCTTTTTTTCTATAAGGCCATAATATCTCTATCACAATTATAAGTTATCAATGATATCTTGTTATAATACTGTTAAATACTTTCGTCGATGCGTCTGTGTATACCGTGAGTTGTCGTCTTTATTATCATCATATATACATGCATTACCATCATGATGCAATTAAACATTTACTTTAGGGTTGTGAGGTGCCACCACGAAATTGTTCACTGCATCAATTGCATGCATGAGAAAACCAAGTCTTGTATACAATGTAGGTCTATACGAGTATACGTCTTAAACGACGACTTGTATATGACGAGCATCTCAATACAGTTTTATCCATGGGAGCACCTCTAAGTTGTCCCTCGAAGAGGTGCCAAGGCCGTAGCCATGAGGTGTTTTGGGTGTTTGAACACCTCTTCCCCTCAAACGAAATAGTGCTATAAGGAAGTAATGCATTTACTAACACAATCATGAAATAAGAGGATTTAATTTTCAAGCACTTATTTTTATACATGTATGTATGTGACATTTTACAATAGAATAAGCTTATATAAATCACTATATATCCGAACCCCTTATTCAGGTGTTTCAGTGGCTTGTCGGCTTGACCAAAGACGAGTTAAACACCCCCACACCCCGAAATAAAATTCTGGCTATACGGCCTTGAGATGTGCTATATTAATTGAGTGATGTCTAGTCTACGGATTCCAGATGGTTCAATAAGGAATATGTTTACTTACTTCCTTATTTAAGTATACGAAGCAGCAGTTCTAGATGCGGTTCTTAATAATAAATTATTATAAATATACTTAGCCTAATAAATCTCAGGCAGATCGTATGCATGGGTACCGAGTTCCAAGATAAAAATTGTGATTATAAAGCAGCAACCTTTCTACAGCTCTTACTTCACGTTTTATTTCTTGAGGGGCAATTCCAACTTCATGAGAAAAATTAGACATGGTGTAGTAAGTGGACAAGTCATGACCTGACAACGGGCTCTTCAGAAATCGCCCAAAAAACAGATCGTTATTTTCCTCCAATGCCTCGCGGCGGCAGCAGAGTGGGCGGATCCGAAAGAGTGGCAATCCGTACAGCAGAGATGGTCCGGATGTCAATGGCGATTGGCTGCAGCATGCCTGTCAATCTTCGATGGTACCGCCTACCCTCGTGCAGCACCGATGGCATGCAGCTGAACCTGGGAATGAGAGAGAGAGATTGTAACGATGTCGTTGTTGTCTTCGATAGCTGCAGATAACAATAGGTAAAAATTTCGGAAGAAACAAAGCCGTTTGCTTTGCAACGCATGGAGTACACCGTTGGAGTAGCGTTCGACTGTTTCCATATCGATTCAGAAACGTTTAGCAGTATAATATGTACAACGTGCGCTCTCTGCTCTATCTCACGAAGCTGTGCGATGATGCCTAACACACACCAGCACTCGTCAACAGTTACTGCAGAGCTGTAAAGAAACAAAGAGAGATTTTTAGCATTGGCTGAATGTCTAAGAAAACCTGCTTCGGAAATCGCATTGGATTATCTCCAAGCCTAAGATTCCACCTCTGATACCTGTACACGTTTCCAATCATCTGGTCAGTCTGTTCACTGCTGCTGGACATATATAGCTGACCAAGATTGACCATCGCACCTAAGTCTTCGGAGGCGATACCTGAGGTTGATGGGCGCAAGCAGATGTCTTTCGCGCCATACTCTTACAGTTTCTCAACCCCTCAACTGAATCCACCACTGCAGGTAGGCCATGAAACCAGTCTTCCATCCATCCATTCATCCATTCGAACATCCGTCCATTAATCCATCCATCCATCCATTCATTCAAACATCCATTCATCCAAACATCAATTCATCCAAACATCCAAACATCCGTCCGTCCATCCATTCATTCAAACATCCGTCCGTCTATCCATTCATTCAAACATCCGTCCGTCCATCTATTCATCTATAGTCTTTCATTTTGTCCATCTATCCATCCAATCATCCAATCATCCATCGATCAATCCGTTTATTTGTTCATCCATGTGCACCAATTCATCAATCAGTCAATCCATTCATCCGTTCATCCAATCAACCAATCAGCCATTCATCCACCCACTCATCCATTCATCTATCAATTCATCAATTCATCAATCCATTTATCATTCAATCCATCCACCCAAGGCCGTATCTATAGGGAGGTGTTTTGGGTGTTTGAACACCCCCGAAATGGAAAATGGGAAAAAATTATATAATACATGCATTTACTAGCACATGATGTAAAAACCATGAAATAAAACCATGAATACACCCCCCGAAATGAAAAATGTAAAGAGTAAAAGAATGCATTAACTATATAATGAAAAAAACATGAAATTAGCCAAAGAATGGTCGTTTTCGATTACTTAAAAAATGTTGTCAGAAATCCTCCGCCGAAGCAACACCCCCGAAATCAAATCCTTGCATCCACCCATTCATCCATTCATTTCCATGAATCCCTCATCGATTCATTGATCCATTCGTCCGTTCGTTCAGCCGTCTTCTTTCCGTCCTTTCTTTCATCGTCATCGTCATCGACATCGTCATCGTCATCGTCATCATCATCGTCATCATCATCATCATCATCATCATCATTTTTTTGCATACGTGTTACAATGTATACATGAATGCGAACAAACCGAATCCTTTTATATTGCACAGGGTGGGCCAAAAAAAGTAATCCCCTTCGGTCTTTGCCAATATCTTGGCCAAAAGTAGAAAATTTTCAAATGCAGTTTACAGGCTTGAAGGTAATTCATATCTACGTACAATAGCCATATTTCATCGCCATATATGAAAGAGAACAAAAGTTATATCACTTTTAGGGAGGCCACCCACCGTTTTTTGACGATTCAAAAACGCGACTACAACAACAAAAGTTGCAAAAAGCCAATTTAATTATTCTGGCCAATATCTTGGTCAGAAGTAAGAATATCGAAATGAAATTTTACAGGCTTAAAGACAATTCATATCTACACACGATGGCCAGATTTCGTCAAAATATTTAAATCAGAACAAAATTTATACCAGATTCAGTGAGACCCCACCGTTTATTGACGATTCGGTATAGGGTAACGCAAAAAAAGTATACCAAAGACACAATTTTATGAAGTCTCAACTGTCTCATCTCAAATATTTGTTATCAAATAGCCTTTACATTGCCAGATGATCATTATTGTTACTATTTAAAAAATAAACAGGGTACCAGCGTTGCAGCACGTCACTGAGAAGTCATTTAGCAAGATGACAATCACATTGGCAAATAAGGAATCTGTCATATTAATCAACAGGTCCATCAAGAACTTTGCAAAAAGACTCAAAAGAAGTTTTGGCGCTGGTGGTGGGCACATTGAACACAACTTGTGACTTGTGAAGCACTACCAAGTTCATTTGACAACAGTTATTTGAGATGAGACTTAATAAAATCGTGTCTTTGTTACTTTTTGTTGCGTTTCGTTTTTTAGTCGTCAAAAACGGTGGGTGGCCTCACTAAAAGTGGTATAAAGTTTGCTGTGTTTCAAATATTTTGATGAAATCTGGCTTTTATATGTGTGAATATGAATTGCCTTTAAACCTGTAAAGATTCATCTTGAAATTCTCACTTCTGGCCATGATATTAGCAAAAAACCTAATTTTGTGGCGTTTCGTTTTTGAATCGTCAAAAAACGGTGGGTGGCCTCACTAAAAGCGATATAACTTTTGTTCTGTTTGAAATATTTTTTTGATAAACTCTGGCCATCATGGGTAAATATGAATTGCCTTTAAGCATAGGCGTACGGGAGGTTTCAGAAGTGGGGGGGCAAAGATTGAACTTCTGCCCGAAAAATTTATCCGGCCAAAAAGTTGGTCGTCCGCGACTATTTTTGCCCGAAAAACCAGACTTGCCCGAAACTTGACGACCTTTTTTTTTTTTTTTTTAGTCGTCCGCGACTTTTTTGCCCGAAAAACCAAACTTGCCCGAAACTTGACGACCTTTTTTTTTTTTTTTAGTCGTCCGCGACTTTTTGCCCGAAAAAACCACCAAACTTGCCCGAATTTGGGGGGGCAATTGCCCCCCCCCTGCACCCCCGCCTCGTACGCCTATGCCTTTAAGACTGTAAAATTTCATTTCGAAATTCTTACTTGTGGGCAAAATATGGGCAAAAAACTGTACCGGTAGTGATTGCTTTTTTATGGCTCACCCTGTATATAGGCCTACTTTACTTTCTACAGATTTCTTGACTTTATTTAATTTTAATGCTCACGGTTTGCATTCACAGATTCTATAAACTTGTTTTCACCTTAAACCTGAGTTTGTATCTATAGACCCACATGTGCATGGGAAATTTTTTCAATAACTTTAAAAATAACATGCATAGGCCTATGGGTAATTATCCTGTCGATATGTAATTCTTCGAATGATGACGGGGGTGTCAAAGTACTTTATAGTCAAAGCCCAGACTTGAAGGCATCCTGCCAAAATAAAACTACAGTATGATTTTGATTTTCAGAAAAGCTGTTATTTGTACACAAATGATTGAAATTGCTATGGATTAGAACCATGCAATCAAACAAAAACGGAATAACACGTCGTTTTCTCAAAAAATAGAAAACATGAAAAATGAGAAATAATATTATATAGCCTAGGCCTATGACTAAGGCTGCAGCTTAAAAATAAAAACCTTGTTTACCCAATTTAATTTTAGTCAGTGAGCAAATAACACAACTTTATTTACAAACTAAGTAAAAGGGTCATAATTAGGCCTACTCATAGTTGTAAAAAACTTTTTTTCGTTTTTTATTCTCTCCCAACAATCGTGGTTTTTTTCGTTTTTATTTTTCCCATCGTTTTTATCGTTTTTTATTTTTTCTTTAACTTTATTTATTCATTTACTTTCTGTTATTATTTTCCCTAAGTTTAATTTTTTCTGATATTTTTTATGTTTTCCGCCAACTCTCAAGGATTCAGTTAACTAAAGTCATTATTTCATCGTTCAGCATCATCATTTAAGAGATAGCCTGCGTGCAGTAAGTTTCTAATCAAGGTTTTCAACATAGTTGTAAAAAACGTTTTTTTCCGGGTTTTTTTCTCATCGTTTTTTATCGTTTTTTTTATTTTCTTATGTAACTATAATTATTTATTTGCTGTCTATAATTATTTTTCCTTAATTTAATTTTTGTCTGATATTCCATAAGTTTTCACCGTACTCTCAAAGATTCAGCTAACAATAGTGTCATTACGTAATTGTTTAAGTCAGCATTTAAGAAATACATATTTGCAGATTAAGATAAACTTGCATAAGGAAGGTTTTGAGCTTAAAATGAAGTTTCACATGTAACAAAGGCAAATTATTTTCCGTTTCCGTTTTTATCGTTTTTTGGTCGTTTTGTTATTATTTTGAAAAAAACGTCGTTTTTTACCGTTTTTTATTTTATTTTCATCGTTTTTCACATCTATGGTTTTCAATGTTAAAATGCGGTTTTAGATGTAACAAAGTCAAATTATTTTCCGTTTCGGTTTTTTATCGTTTTTTTGTCGTTTTTTATTATTTCGAAAAAACGACGTTTTTTCCGTTTTTTATTCCGTTTCCATCGTTTTTTACATCTATGGGCCTACCTGAATTAGCGGAATTCTTGAAAGTATAATCTACGTAGAGAGCACATTATACATATACGGACTTTCAGACGAAAACCAGATTTTTAAAAATGCGCGCAACAATCCGGACATGTATCTAAAATAATGTTGGCTAATAATGATCAATATCGTACCGCCTATAAGCCTAAATGATTGGATAGGTTAATAGGCCTACGATTATACGACATACACCAAGACCACGTGAATTAAACGGAAATATTGTCAAAATAACGTCTATAATTACAAAGCTTCCAAAATCAGTTAAAATGAATTCGACACTTCGGCATTCTACCTATTTTTCCCCATAGGGGAGAGTGCTACAAGACGCCCATGGCGAGTAAGACGCCCACCCCCTTTAAAACGGTTGAAAAGCTACATATTCGTGTTTTAGTTGTCTCATTGCATGCAGCGACATCTTTTGAACCTTCCATAACAGTAATGTTTCAGTATTCGAGATATTGACGCGATAAATCAATTTTCTAGATTTTCACCACTTTTGTGTAAGTACAGATTAACGAATCTTCCCAATTTTCTCTTTAGCCTTTTGTAGTAAAAATTCGTGCACTTCAACGTTTATTTTGGATTCATTTATAGTTGTTTTTATGGTCTTATCTAACTAGTAAACATTGACATTGTTAAATAAAATGGCGTCAGTAGAGAGGGACTCGAAAATTACAAGAAGCCCATGGGCGTCTTGAAAACACAGGTAGCATAGAGATTACAAGAAGCCCATGGGCATTTTGAATGCATAGGAAGCATAGGGATTACAAGATGCCCATGAGCATCTTTGATACTATGAGCAAATGGCCAATAATTGGTGCTTACCATGTCACCACCTTCTACTCATGAAAAACGGGGCCATATACAAATTTATCAGTGTTTATTGAATCTACTTCACCCTTGCCCAAAACTTCAGTGAAATGGAAAGAATGCAGTACGTGTAAAGGTTGATGTCATGCAGAATGTGCAGACGAAGAGACATCCAAAGAATTCGTATGGGACTTTTGTCGGTAGTCTGTGATTAAAGTGAAAATGACAATAATGACTTACAACATGAGATTGGATTTTTGCTTCTCGGTGTTTTTAGTTGCTCTGTTTCTTTAGAATCTTTTAGTTTTGGTTTAATTTGCTTTCTCTCAAGCAGTTTATTGTTTTAGTCTAAAATGCATGATTGCAATGCCTCTTGTTTTCAGTCGATTTCCATTGCTCCAAGATGCCCATCCTATGGGCGTCTTGTAGTATAGGGTTCCTAAGACGCCCAGTTTGGAGGGGTCTACCTTTTTTAATTTACACAATTGATCTTATTGAATTGTGTTCTGTAGTGGCTGTCACTGCTTCATTAATGATCACTCTTTACATTAGGGTGAAACATGTACTTCTCTTGGAGCCCACACGGAAGAAAAGGACAATTTTCCTTAGCATAGGCGTCTTGGAGCACTCTCCCCTAATATTCTGCCCTATACTAATTAGTCTTGTTTGCTGTTTTCTTGTTATGACACTGCAGTCAGAAACGTTTGGAACATTCACGACAATGTATAATTTAAATTATTAAATAATGTTGCTGCGTAAATTTTTTGCACAGTTGGAGCAAAAATAAATGTTGATTACATGCAACAACAATTTTTTCGATTTCTTCTTGTTGCGCATTTGTTTGCGCGCATTTGTCCTGCGCGCTTTGTTACTACGCGCATTTGTCTGCGCGCTTTTCCTGCGCGATATTGTCGGGGTCACCAATATTCTGAGCATGAGGAATTCACGGAACTGAGCTTCACCGCGTGACCAGTATACAGAGTACGACAGTATGACGAGCAAGGGTTGAAGCAATAAAGCACACTCTCCATCGGACAGCATATTTTATCACGGCGCTCAGAGTTGACTTCTGACTTCTGCGGTTGCACTATATAGTGACTCGTCCAGCACCTTTTCTGCGGCAGAAACCAACCCATGCATGCTATAATATACACAATTTTTGAAGTTATTCCAGAATACGCAGCCTCCTGCATGGAGGCTTGTGATTGAATCAATTTCAGTCGTTTGTTTCAATTGCAATTTTATAGATATGTTTCGTCTTTATTCTCAAGTGCTTCTTTTCAATCTCTCTCTCTCTTTCTCTCTCTCTCTCTCTCTCTCTCTCTCTCTCTCTCTCTCTCTCTCTCTCTCTCTCTCTCTCTCTCTCTCTCTCTCTCTCTCTCTCTCTCTCTCCCTCTCCGTCTCCGTCTCCGTCTCTCTCTGTCTGTCTCTCTGTCTGTCTCTCTGTCTCTATCTCTCTCTGTCTTTCTGTCTCTCGATCTCTCTGTCTGTCTCTTTCTGTCTCTCTCTATCTCTGTCTGTCTGTCTGTCTCTGTCTCTGTGTCTCTCTCTGTCTCTGTCTCTGTCTCTCCCTCTCCCTCCCTCCCTCCCTCCCTCCCTTCCTCCCTCCCTCCCTCCCTCCCTCCCTCCCTCCCTCCCTCCCTCCCTCCCTCCCTCCCTCCCTCCCTCCATCTCTCTCTCTTCCTCTCTCTCTCTCTCTCTCTCCCTCTCCATCTCTATCTCTGTCTCTGTCTCTGTCTGTCTCTGTCTACCTCTCTCTGTCTCTCTGTCTCTCTCTGTCTCTCTCTGTCTTTCTGTCTGTCTATGTCTCT
>OX243815.1:27901980-27911980 GCA_945859605.1 Lumbricus rubellus | reverse complement strand
AAATGCCCCAAAAGTCATTTAAAGCATTGTTCTGCAGTTCCTGCATGAATGTCGATTGTTCTTGCTTTTTGCCTTGGAAAAATTTCCCACCACGAGATTTCAACCCACGAAGTCATTTATTCAGGATAAATTTTTCGGGCAGAAGTTCAATCTTTGGCCCCCCCCCCCACTGCTGAAATCTCCCGTATACGCCTATGGCGCATATATGGTGGTGGTGGCGGCGGCTGTGGCGGTGGTAGTGGTAATGATGATGATGATGACGACGCTGCTGATCATGATGATGACGATGATGTTGTTTTTACCCGTCTATATATCGTTTATGTCTCGGATTCTCAAAAAGAGCGACCACTTTATTGGTATTAAATTTTAATTAGACGCCTATGCATTCGTCGGACAGTCGAGTTAGAACAGTCTTTATGTATACGTATACGCATTATACGCAGCTTTGGTGAGACTCTGCGTGCATGGAAGGGCAAAGGCAGACGTCAATAACAACAGCGATTCCAAAAACAATGTATGGTCTATACCGACAAGACCAGAAAGAAAACATTTCGGATGCAACTTCAATTTTACGGCAACATAACTATACAGGGTGTGCTAAAAAAGACCCCTTGGTTTTTTGCCAATATCTTGGCCAAAAGTAGGCTAAGAATTTCGAAATGAAATCTTACAGTCTTAAAGACAATTCATATCTACACAAGATGGCCAGATTTCATCAAAATATTTCAAACAGAACAAAAGTTATGCCACTTTTAAGGAGACCACCCACTGTTTTTGACGATTCAAAAACGTAACGCAGCAAAAAGTAACAAAAACGTGGTTTTATCAAGTCATAATTCAAATAATTGTTATCAAATATAATAGTCTTGATATTGCCAGATGATCATTATTATTAGGCCTACTATCTTAAAATGAAACAGAGTACCAGCGTAGCCGCACGTCACTGTGAAGTCATTTAAAAGACATACCAGGGCTGAAGGCCCGTTGGTGAGGTGCTCATCTCCTTTGCTATGCCCTTGAGCCGGCAATGGACGAATCCCAAGGTCCTGGACACGGGGCCAGTGATTTTCGAGGACTTGCCGTTTACTTCCCTGCAGCGTATACGCTGGTACCAAATTATACTGCTAGGTGACAGAGGCACGTGTGCGTAAACAACTTGCCCAAGGTCGTTACCCGGATTCGAACCGCAACCGCCCGCTCCATGAGCGAGCGCGTTACCGCTCAGCCACCAGGTCGCTACGTGAAGTCATTTAGCAAGATGATAATCAAGTTGGTAAACAAGGAATCTGTCAGATTCACAACTTTCCTATTAAAGCAATGAAATTTAAATTTAAAAAAAAGAAAATGTCATGCAAGGTGTCAATGACAGACGAAATGCGTATTCAGACATGTCTTGAGCAAGATCCTGGAGGTATAAGGCTATGAGCAACGTTTACTTTATAAACAGTGAGTGTGCAAAAATTAAGAGCTAAGCTGAGAGTTAAGAGCTAGATTTGCCGTGAATGAAAGGAGATCGGCTCAATGTCGATTATTCTGGTTTCATTAAGAAAGCAAATGGTCCCAAATCTCCGGATTTGAACCCGATGTATTGGTAATCAATTGCGGAGAGCTATGTTGGAGAAATGTCACAATCTGCAACCAAAACCAAGAGTGGTAAGAGAATTGATGAGCGCATTGGAGTTGATATATATACCATGGAAGATTTGCCTTTGGAACGCGTCAACAGGTCCATCAAGAACTTTGCAAAGAGACTCAAAAGAAGTGTTGGCACTGGTGGTGCATGGGCACACTGAACACAAGTTGTGAAGCACTATTAAGTTCATTTCACAACAGTTATTGAGATGAGACTTAATAAAATCGTGTTTTTAATTACTTTTTGCTGCGTTTCGTTTTTGAATCGTCGAAAAACGTTGGGTGGCCTCCCTAAAAGTGGTATAAATTTTGTTCTCTTTGAAATATTTTCGATGAAATCTGGCCATCATGATTGTGTAGATATGAATTGCCTTTAAGCCTGTAAAATTTCATTTCGATATTCTTACTTCTGGCCAAGATATTGGCCAGAATAATTAAATTGTTTTTTTGCTACTTTTTGCTGCGTCGCGTTTTTGAATCGTCAAAAAATGGTCAGTGGCTTCACTAAAAGTGGTTTAACCTTAATTTGTTCTGTTTGAAATATTTTAATGAAATCTGGACATCATGTGTAAATATGAATTCTCTTTACGGCTGTAAAATTTCATTTCTAAATTCTTACTTTTGGCCAAGATATCGGCAAAAATCTAGGGGGTCTTTTTTGCGCGTCCAAAGACAACTGCAGCTAAAAGAATACTCGTCTATATATGTATCGTGCAATGGGAACAAATGCAGTCAGTAGCAGTCCCGCATAAATTTTCCGATAAAGATCTTATCGTCTAACACAGCACGAAACTTTTTACAAGCGTCGCAGCAGCTGTATATAGGTCTATATATTCAAGCGACCCATGATATGATAAGAGATGAGAGACGACATGCAAAACGTCAGTGATAGGAAAGAGTATATGTGGAAACCATCAGACACGCTGAGTGCTTCTGCGTGCATGAAACAGGAGCCATGCATTTCATATATGGACCGAGTATAAAGTCGTGAACGTTGCAAGTCCATCTCTCATTGCTCACACTAGTCTCGTTGTGTCGCCTCGAGTCTAGACATGCATGCAAGCAAATGGCTGTGGTGAGAAAGATACATTTAAATGTTCAGTCGCATTATACAAATGCGGGCTGTCTTGTTATCTTGTTCACGTATGACATTGTTTGATTGCCTGCAGTCTTCAGTCTCCAGTCTCTATAGTCTCCAGTCTCTTGCAGTCTCCATGGCAGTCTCCATGCAGTCTCTATAGTCCCCCAGTCTCTATATAGTCTCTATATAGTCTCCAGTCTCTATAGTCTCTATAGTCTCTATAGTCTCCAGTCTCCAGTATAGTCTCCATGCAGTCTCCGGCTCATGAATATTTACTCTATAATAGAACTTTAAAACTCACTAACACAACTTGTCACGCACAAATCAACAAATCAGTTTTAATGGAATAATCAATAAAGACACTGGTGGGCATTATGTCGAAGCGCATATATATATATATATATATATATATATATGTATATATATATATAGGCTATAGAATTTGGTGACTGCATATACACGTATAGTATGCCTTTGCTATTTGTTTTCAGAATGGTGAAAGCGTCGATGCATGGCGAACTATTTCCGGTCACGTGACAAGTCCGAACGGATGGTCTTCTTTCGATCCGACAGCAATAGTTGGATATCCCTATAATGCCACGTAAGACTATACACCATGTATATCTTGTACATAAAGACTGCAGACCATGAGACAGAGGGACAGAGGGACAGAAAGACAGAGAGAGACAGAGAGATAGAGAGACAGAGAGACAGAGAAACAGAGAGAGAGAGACAGAGAAACAGAGAGAGAGACACAGAGGGACACAGAGAGACACAGAGACAGAGAGAGACAGACAGAGAGAGAGACAGACAGACAGAGACAGACAGAGACAGATAGGGGAAGTAGCATAGCCTATATGACTTAAAAAGGTCATCAGATTTCAAATAACCAAATCGAGTTGCCATGGTTTTTTTTTTAAATTTTGAGAGAAAGATCTTAGAAATAAAAGGTCATCAGATTTTTCGGCGAAAGACCAACGAAATTTTGTTGTGAGCCAAGACACAAATAACATTTGACCCCCTCTTCAAACATTTCTGTACCTGCATGTCTCTGGCCTGGTGCATATAAGAATGCATGGCGTTTTGAGTGCTTTAAATAAGCGACGTGTATTATTACGGCGCGGTTCAATCGCAGATGTTATACGGGCGCATTATAATTGCTGACGAATAGCATTGAAAGAAACGACTCATTGTGTGTTGTGTGTGTGTATTTTGTGAGCGCACTGCAGGTCATTGAGTGCAGCATGCGTGCTAAGACAGCGTTTGTTGGATTCGTCAGTCCGAATGAACGTGTGTTTTCGACATTGAAACCGCATCATAGGAATAATCGTTTCATTTTATAGTGAAAACGTGGATACTATACAGTGTACACTGTGTACACTGTGTGCAGTCTTGTTCAAGCAATATACATGTAGAAGGAGCAAGTCGTCAGTGCGACATGCACTCGGAAGTGCGACAGCTTTAAATGGAAAAGCATTTCTTCATATGTTTAGAAAAGGTCAAAACCTGGTCCAAGCTAGGCCATAGACCGTGCACTCTAGCGGAGGTTGAGACACAGGGAAAGCAGTACTGCCGTACTTGACAAGTCGATTTGGGAAAGTGGTATGGCCTACTGGACTGGCTGCAGGCAGCCCCCTACTGGTGAATATCTATAGCTCATGAGGCAGATCGGCGAAAAATAAGTAAGGGAGTAAGTATAAGTAATCTTTATTAGCATGAGAGAAACGTTGTCGTTTACAAGAACTGTATACATGAAATGATGAAAAGTAGAAGAGTGCCATGGCACTTTAGTAGCAGAGTGACACATTAATCGAACAAAACAAAAAAGTAAATACAGAAGCAGTAAGCTTATTTAAAAAAAAAGAAAACAGACAGTTTTTCAGATTTTTTTAATTGTCCTGATCAGAGAAACATGAACAGACAGACCCCTGCATGTTAGAACAGGGTTCAAACATTATTGAACAGCGCTGCCTGTGTGTATACCGCAGCATATTCTACAGGGTGGGCCAAAAAAAGACCCCCCTAGGTTTTTTGCCAATATTTTGGCCAGAAGTAAGAATTTTGAAATGAAATTTTCCAGTCTTAAAGGCAATTCATATTTACACATGATGGCCAGATTTCATCTAAATATATCAAACAGAACAAAAGTTATGGCAGTTTTAGTGAGGCCACCCCCCGTTTTTTGACGATTCAAAAACGAAACGCACAAATTTTAGGATTTTTGCCCATATCTTGACCAAAAGAAAGAATTTTTAAATGAAATTTTACAGTCTTAAAGGCAATTCATATTTACATATTATGGCCGGATTTCATCAAAATATTTCAAACACAACACAAGTTATACCACTTTTAGTGAGACCACCCACCGTTTTTGACGATTCAAAAACGAAACGCAACAAAAAGTAGCAAAAACACTATTTTATTAAGTCTCGTCTCAAATAACTGTTGTAAAATGAACTTGGTAGTGCTTCACAACTTGTGTTCAATGTGCCCATCACCAGCGCCAAAACTTCTTTTGAGTCTCTTTGCAAAGTTCTTGATGAACCTCTGATTAATCTGACAGATCCTTTATTTACCAATTTGATTGTCGTCTTGCTAAGTGACTTCTCAGCGATGTGCAGCTACGCTGGTACCATGTTTCTTTATTAAATAGTAATAATAATGATCATCTGTCAATAGCAAGGTTATTTGATAATAATTATTTGAGACGAGACTTAATAAAATCGTGGTTTTGCTGCGTTACGTCGTTGAATTGTCAAAAATTGGGGGGGTGGCCTCACTTAAAGTGGTATAACTTTTGTTGTTTTGAAAATAGTTTGATGAAATCTGAACATCATATGCAGATATGAATTGTCTTTAAGCCTGCAAAATTTCATTTTGATATTCTTACTTTTGGCCAAGATATTGGCCAGAATAATTAGATTGAATTTTTATTACTTTTTGTTGCGTCGCGTTTTTGAATCGTCAAAAAACGGTGGGTGGCCTAACTAAAAGTGGCATAACTTTTGTTCTGTTTGAAATATTTTTATGAAATCTGACCATCATGTGTAAATATGAATTGTCTTTAAGACAGTAAAATTTCATCTCAAAATCTTTACTTTTGGTCAAGATATTGGCAAAAATCTTAGGGGGGGGGTCTTTTTTTTGGCCCACCCTGTATATGAGGACTGCAGGATTGGACAAAATCCACGGCTTTGTTGCAGCAAGAACGTCAAGAACGTATACCCTATATTAGCATAGGTGTCAGATAATGATGGCGTTGGCGAACTTCTCACCCAGAAACCAAACGCCCAATGCAAACGATCTGTGTTTTCTCCTTCCAGTCCCCGCAGTATATATAGCTGTTGGTCTATATGTTCAGTGGTAAAAGTGTAAAAAAATAAGTGCCTGGACGCACCTTATCTTTCCAAAAGAAGTGCCAGGACGCTCCTTACATTTTCAGGTGTGCTGGCCAAATAACTTGAAATAAGTGGCAGGACAGCATAGAGATTTGAAAATAAGTGCCAGGACGCCGTCCATGACCGTCATGCCGCACTTTAAGTCCTATATGTAATGTATACGAATCGATATCGATCCAACAGATTTCTTGAAGTAGCAATGATTAATTATAGCCTATAGCTGCTGCAAATGTCGTTAACAATCTCCGGACAAATTTTTAACTTTAAAAAGATTACACTTAAATGGTTCAGGAGATAATAACGACTCGATGAAATTAAATACTTTCATGACTCATGTTTAAGTATAAATGCTTTGCAGCTGTTGTGCAACTTTCCGTCCGGGGTCTCTAAATGCATTGGGGTGGGAGGGGGTGGAGAGATAAACGTTTATCGGACCTTGCAGTGCAATTACAGAGTACAGACTACCGGGTCGATATATGCAATTCGCATCATGCATGCCTGCAGGATGCATGTGTATACGCAGAACATGCATGTTTGTTTACGTATCACTGTTTGTTTAGTTTTTAAGATGGACTTCGGCAAGCGTTTGCAATGTATACACGTCGTCCATTGTTACGTGTCTGAAGCCACATACACCTGTTCTGATTGCTTTTAATGATGCGCAATCAGTGTGTCAGCGTCCAGCTGTTACCAGAATCTCGACGTCCACCCTCCGCATATATTACACTCAAATGATGATGCGCATGCGTGCAGCCACAGTTGCGCGTCATTATCTCTCGCAAATTATGTCAGAACAGACAGCAGCGCAAAACGCTTTAGCAATTTATTGTGCGCTATGCCAGCGTATATTATATTCTTAATTTATCTGTAAACACGTGTCTGTCATATATGCGTCCGTGGGTGTATACATAATGCATTCCATGGTCGATCGGACGAGCGGCGAATCTGCGTGATTTGCGGAAAACTTACACATGCACGGACTATGCATCAAACGAGGAATCGAACAAAACTCATATCGATCTGTCACGAGTTATACTATATTTATGTCGTAGTTTGATGATCAATGCCTTATCCATATTGAAGAAATATGCTTGGGAAAAATAAGATTTGCAGTGATTCATCGTAACATCTAAAAGACACGCAATGCATTTTGTACGTTTCTCTATAATTATAGCCTTCAGGTTTCAAATTTCGGCAATTGGTAAAATTGTCTTTAATCAATGACTTCTATGGCGCAATTGTCTGCGTGCTAACGGTAACAAATAACGGTTACAAATTACGGTAAAAAAATGTCGGTATCAAATGACGGTAGCAATAAATGACGGTAATAATTCCACTGTCGGTTTCATGGACATCGATAAATGATGTTTCTGTGAACAACCTTTAAACTTATAATATAAGCTTATAGTTCGCATTAAAGGGCTTTTCTAACGTGCAGGGCCTGTAATACTGTATAGCTGCTTTTCAGTATTATGCATAACGGATCTTCCCATCCATCGAAAGCATTAGGCCTACTATCAACTTAGCAACAGGTACATCCGTAAATTGATCCCTTCCCTCTTATTATCTAAAAAATGACCCTTATTTTTAAAAGTATTTAATTAAAAGAATGATAACACCAGCTTCTCTCTACATACTGAAGTAAATAATGCGTGTATGACAACCTTTATCACTAAATCACAATCGAATCTTGACATAATGTACAGTCAGGGTGCTGTAATAATTATATCTCACCTTGTCGCGCGACCTCTAAACTTTGAGCAATTTCAATAAAATTCGGTAGGAATCATTGACACGTGATACGTAACAGAATAAAAGGGTACCGTGACGAATTTTTCAAACTTTATTTTTCCCATATTTTTGTGGACCACACTATATCCTGCATGCTTCAATGCTTGTGTCTGCGGCAGGTACGGCGGCCTGGACGTGCGACGGAAGAACGCGACGCGTGAATCGACGAGTACGTTGAAGGCGTGGCTGTACGAACACATCAAGAACCCGTACCCGACGAAGGGCGAGAAGATCATGCTGGCCATCATTACGAAGATGACCTTGACCCAAGTGTCCACGTGGTTCGCCAACGCCAGACGAAGGTTGAAGAAGGAGAACAAGATGCAGTGGTCGCCGAGGAATCGCGCCGGTGACGATGATGATGACGACGACGACAAGAACAGTGATAACGACGACGACGCCGGAAATGCACTGACGCAGAATGATGAGAACGACGAAGACGAGGATATCGTCGTTGACTCAAGTAACTTATAGTTTTAAACTATATTATTATACGGTAATGTGTCCCGATAAAAAGTAGACTTTTAAGCCAAAAGTGTCATAATTCGGTAAAAACTTTTAGTAATTACCCGAAAATTAAAAAAAACAGCAACAATTAGCAATATTATCATATAGCCTATAATCTATTATCGATTCTTTTAGAAATGTCTGTGAAAAAGAGAACATTTTGAACACTAGCTGTAGCTGAACTTCACTTCCTTTCAGCTTTGTATGTTGGAAATTTCCCTTTTTCGGCGCTGCATCTCAAATCCTCGTAAACTTGATAAACTCACTGGCATTTCCAAACGGCGTTAGGATTCGGTGGTATACTATGACCATTGTTATTGCCTTAAAAGTATCAGGCAAATAGATCTACTAAATGTTTTGATCGAGTTATGCCATTCATTATTGGGATCTACTTTTCATTGGGACTCAGTGCACAACTGCACATGTATACAAGTTTAAAAAAAGTAGCTAAAAGTAATCGGTCAGGTTGCATGCGTTATGTTTTGAATCGTCAAAAAATGTGAATGGACTCACCAAAAGTGACATAACTTTAGCTCAGTATGACAATATTGCTCGTTAAATTTGGCTGCTATACGTAAATATTAATTTCTTTTCAGCCTACAGAACTTATTTTAAAAATGATTACTTTTGGCCAAAATTTGCAAAGCTATAGGAGTTACTTTTCTGGATCATCCTTTTAGTTTTAAGGACTTCTTTATGCGAAGGTTTTGGCAAAAATTATTATTCTTAATCCCTTAATTGCCACTGTGTGTCATTGAAACGTCTGGTCATTTCTGATTTTTCCCCCTCAGACGATTCCTATTCGCTGTCTCCAAACTGTTTCAACGGAGACGAGTTTCTGAGGATGGAATCCGGAATGAAAGAGACGTCCGGAACCGAGTTGGACGAGACGACTGCCAGCTCCGGATCACCGGGACTTCTTCCTCTTTCCGACAGCAACACTCCGTCACGGGAAACCACCAGTCCAGATCACGAGGATCGAATCCGACCTGGTTGCACCCAAAATTCTTCCAACTTTTCCACAGCTTCCTCCTCTGCCATCTCTACGCTGAGCGCTACCACAGCAACCGTTGTCACGGCAACGACAAGCCGACCGTCCGATAAGCCTCGAATTTGGTCGCTGGCTGACGTTGCTACGTCCAACAACACGTCGCATAGCAACAGCAGCGGCAACAGCAGACGACCCGATCCACCGACCCCCGTTCCTCCTCCTTTTCAGCCTATTTCCGGTCCACCCCCACTCACGCTTATCACCATGATGACCTCCTCGGTGACCTGCCCTACATCCACTCTGCTCGGGTCAACCGGTGGAGGTCATCATCATCATCATCACCATCGTAGCTTCCAGCCGTGGATGTACACGTCATCATCATCGTCGTCGTCGTCATCACCATCGTCTGGAAATTCCCCACTGACTGCGAGTCTATACGGGAATCCCCACTGGCAGCGTGACGCCACTTCCGTTGGGCAGCAGCTAGACACCGGCGCCGTCCCATGCAGCGCCGCCGCTGCCGCCTCCGCAGAGATCGCTGTAGTCGGCGCTGGAGTCCGAACCTTCGTTGGTATGGGCAGCCGAAGGTCTCAACATAAT
>OX243815.1:27841980-27899480 GCA_945859605.1 Lumbricus rubellus | reverse complement strand
GTAGAACATCATTCATGTAGGTGGAATTGTGAGTGTGGACGTAGAGAGAGGGAGACGAGCAATTGAGTCTGGCTGCCGATGATTTTGGTACCGATTGAAGAGAGGTCATAAGCGTGCATTCCATGGTAAGCTCAGCAAGTAGTCAGTTGCAGTACTCGATTCGACAGCAGACGAAAACATGGACTATATGGTTGTAAAGATATAGAAGATGAAACACAACATTTGCTGACTCTTTGTAAGGCGCCTCAGGTGATGGTAACAATTAGAGTGCGTGAATTGCAATACGGCGCACATCAGAGTCGAATCTATTATATATTCGGTTGCTGCATTCAACGAACGTTACAGTACTTGAATTTTGAAACTGATTTTAGCCGAATATTTTGTGGCAGTGTAATAATTAATTTTAAGGCGCAACAGACTCGATCACAGGACTGGAGTGTGTTAACTTGTTCGCTTGTGTTAAGTTAGTATTATAAATGGTTGCAGTGAAAAAGGTGATAAAAAAAGTGCCTGAACCTTTTAAATGTGTGCTAACCAAATAAGTGGCAGGACGGCAAACAGCTTTGAAAATAAGCAGATGCATGACGCCGTGTTGTCACGCTTTAAACCCGACTGCATGGTTGCATGGCAACACTTTGGTTAAGTATGAACTGGTTGAATTGGACTATATTGGATCTTAACCCGATTTTCATCCATTCATCCATCCATCCATCTAACCATCTGACCATTAGTCCATCCATACATCCATCTATCCATCCATGCGTTCATGCATCTAACCATTCATTCATCCATCCATCCATACATACATCCATCTAACCATCCATCCATACATACATCCATCTAACTATCTGCATTTTATCCATCCATACATCCATCCATCTAACCATCCATCCATGCGTTCATGCATCTAACCATCTATCCGTTCATACGTCCTTCTAACCACCTATTCATCCATACATCTAACTATATATATCTATCCAATCATCCCATGTATGGTCTAATAATGTCTGTTATTTCTCGACAGAAAGACGAAGAAGATAATATGGCACCACTGCAGTCTTTGATGCCATCTCCTCAGTTCGTCTGTCTCTCAGCCTCTCCTCCTCCTCAGCAACCGATTGATGCTGCTGCTGATGATGCTGCTCACCATCCGTCCCATCGTCCGTCGATCTTCTCTGCCTCTGGATTAGCTTCAGCGACGACCGAGTGACTCTCTCTGGACTCCATCCTGCCAACCATGCACGCATGGACGCACATGGACACGCTTCAGTTAATTGTTGATTGTTAATTAGTAACTTCTATGGCGCCTATATCAGATGAGCAGGGTATTACCCGATGGCGCACCAAACTCAGTTCATATTCAGACCAGTGAGTCAGTTAGCATTGGTTGGTTGTCAATTTATAAACTTCTTTTGCGCAATCATAATTTGATAGGGGTTCGCCTCGTATCTAAACGAAACAAAAGAAATGCACTGCTGGCAAAAGTGCCATGGCAAATTAATATTATTGGTATACTTTGTTTTATTTATTTTTTACTAGAGGTATATATGATCCCTCAGTTTGTTAAAAGCTGTCCTAAGATTAACAATTCTGGAACTACCAAGCCTCGTCCCCAGACTCCCCACTGAAGACCATGCACAAACGTGCCCCTGAAGGCCGCGGCATTAAAACGTTGGGTGTTTTTTATCCGAGGTACTTATGATCAGGTTATTATTATTATTATCATTAGTATTATCATTTTTATTTTTGTCATTATTATCATTATTCTCTCCGTAAGGTTGATTCCTCAGATCTACAGAAACTATGGGAGGGGGGGGGGGTGGATGTTGTTCTGGAATGTCTAGTCTTCGCATATGGTTATTATTATTATGGTTTTAGCCCTGGAAAAGTAGCTGCATAAGCGACTGCAGTGAAGTGATGGATATTCTGAAGAGAGGGAAGTCATCTCTTTGTTTTATTTCAAAATGTTCAAGCTAAGCTTTAACCGAGTAGATGGCAGGAAAAAGTATGACGTTGATTAACATTATTACTTGTTTAAGCCTAAGGGAGATGAGACATGGAGGTGTAGAAAAAAATTAATGCAGGCCTACACTGCTACAAAAAACCCTAAATATACGATGGAGTGTACGCTTTAATACGACTATATTACGCTAAAAAGCGGCCGATTGGCCGCAAAGACCCTAAACGGCGAAAGCACCCCTTTATCGGCGCCTCTTTGCGGTGAAACTCCCGTCTTTTCGGAAATTTGCTCACTGAGTAGTTTTGTCTTCGTGCGCCAATAATGTAGTTCTGATTGTTCTCCGACAGCCCCTGTTAAACCTGTCTATAAAATTAGCAAATAACTACATCGAGTGACTAAGCTTCTTGTTTAATTATGTTATTTGGTCCTCAAGTGAAAGGACAAGTTGAAAATAGATATCAGAAGCTCGTAACAGCCGCATTCCTTAAAGCGGAATGCGCATTAATATGACGATGAAGCTAGAACCCCGAACAAAGGGGTGCAGACGTGGGTTGCACAAAGGCGCAGGCGTTCCACACAATGGACTATTAGTGCAAGCACTTAGCCTACGTTGACAGATTATAAGACAAGCATAAGCCAATTCATTTGTAAACAGCCGAAATTTTCCACCGTTGTGACAAATTTAGCGCCTATTAGGCCTATGGGCCTTTAAAGCGCGTTTGATATCGGTTTAGATTCATGTGCACCATAGCTCATCTGGTTAAGATGGCACCTAGTGAATCAATAGTTGTGGGTTCGAAACCCATGGCCGGCTACCAAACTATTTTTGTTATTTTAACAATCAAACGTAGCAAACATTAGTAGGCCCTATTTTATTTTTGCACCCAAATATTGGCTTACTTTTAACTTATGCGATTCAATTATGTTCACTTGAAACTGAAAATAGGCCTACAATTGGAAAAAGAACAAGCTTTTAACTCTAAGGACAGCCGCATTAGGCCTAGCCAATTTATTGACAACTCATTGATAGCCTACATGGAGCGAGCATGAGACATGGCAGTAATGAACATTGCACACAGTTTAACTAAGCGTAAAACACACAAATTATGGTTTAATAGTCGGACATTTCAATGGACACTATTAGGCTAAAACACGTCTTTATAAGGATTATAGCGTTCGATGAGTGTTTAGCTATGACCTTTTAATGTCGCATACGCAGTGTGCCATTTAGCTCATCTGATAATGCAGGTGCGCAGCTTCATGCAACCCAGAGATTGCAGGTTCGAATCCCAGTACTAACTTTTATTTTATTAAATACGCCTAGGCCTATACATTGTTTCACAAACTTATATATGGTAATTATTCAATTAATTTTTTGGTTACAAAGCGACGTTTCGATGCCTAAACTTAATGTTTGCTTAGTAGGCCTTCAGCTGCCAACAAATTAATTTGTATCTATACATAGCCATTCGTTCGTAGCATCTGACACGTTCACAGCAGAGCCTTCCATTACTAATAAAATTAATAAACAAACGTTAAAGAGCATTAGCCTAAACAGGCCGAGCAAAGACCTCGACATACAAAAGCAAAGAATCACCCCCTGCCATCTACTTTTTCACTCAAAACTGAAAATTGTGACCTAAAGCCTTAAACAATGCAATCTATCTGACGCTTTGGATCTTGACCGGGAACTGATTTTCACTCCATCGATTTTGTTTTGAATAGCCTAAGTGCCTGTGACCAAGGTCACCTTGCATCAGTAGAAAACTTCAGTATCTATCTATTGTGGTATGCGTTTTTCATTGTCAGCAATGCTGCATGGAATTCCTGACGGCCACTTGGAATTATGGGGGCTTTATAATAACCCTAATCGCGATCTCTAGCTTTTGCGTGCATCTGATGCATGATTATTTTTTAGGTCAGCAGGGTTAAAATAGGCCTAGACTGGAATGTTAATTTGGAGCATATATTTAATTGAACAGGTCTTTTCGAATTGACCATTTATGAAGTGGTATAAACGTTATCTATCCTGTCGCCATAATGTGGTTTCTAGCAGGCTTACTTACTTTTCAGGCAACGAAGACAGTTGCAATTCGTATTGATTTGACCCTATTGATTTTCTTTTTAAGGCTACATTTCACGTGGAATATAATATTCGCAGCAAGTAAATTTAACTTAGGTCTATTATAGCAAATATACTTCGAAGGATAACCTGATGCCATTAATTGGAGACCAAAAACTATAGTAGGCCTAACTGAATTATTTCCGTCAATTTTTCTTTACTCCAGCGCTAACTAGATATGTCAGACGTTGAACAATTCTTAAAATGAAAATTGGTTATCGGTACCAGAGGGTCGCTAAATTTATATATATGCTCGCAACATCATCAGGATTAATCAATGATGGCCAATTTATTGCAACAGTTTGATTTTTCGGCCTCAACAAATGTCAACTGCGGTATAATAGCGCTATAAAAGTTAGATCGCATTGAACGGTGTCGCAGAAGCCTTGACCTTTATGAGACGAAGATGCCGGAAATTCCTTTCCACATCTGACGGCGGATAATGTTGCCGCTGAGAAGTTTCGAGAAACTTCTGATAGCTCAAATTAATCAAGTAAGTGATATATTATTCGTAAATTCACATGACATATTCGCCTTTTGGTGGTATGGCGAATTAATTTGGGCGCGGAAATTGTCTTTTATATGAACTTATAGGGGTTTACAAGCGCGCGCGCGTCATTGTAATGGTGGCCGACTACAGGCAATTTTATTTGGTTTTCGAGTAAATATCAAACCCGGATATAATTTAGTGTGCTTTTGATGTATTCTCAGTGAAATTCTCGTTTGCATTTCCAGGGAATTATGAACACTTTCAACGGAAATTGTTTTATGGTTTGACGGTGTCGTCGACTTTGTCCATGTGGGAATGGAAAAATCAGTCGGTACTCTGTCCTGTAAATTCTTCCGCCAACAGAGTTAGTGAGTCACTTGTTGTACATTATTACGGTATTTGAATAGGAAATTTGCTAATCAGTTAAATTAAATTGTGGAAATGAAAATACCATTTTAAATCACAGTATATGTATCAGAAATGGAAGTGACAAAACTGGAAAATTTGGTTATTGTTAGTGACGGCTCGGTTGCACGTAAACAGTTTGACCTACTGAATTAGAAGTGGCATTTGTCGTGTCATGTCATGATGCCGTCGTCGCATCGCGACTATTGACTGTACCAACGGATTGTCCAAAGTCTCCTGTCACGAGCTGGTGTAAAGGTTTCAAATTACCCCCTCCTAAACATTACCTCTTGCAAACTGTAAATTGCATAAACCATGGCAATTATTGCACAAAAAATATCAGAAAAATCATCCCGCTTCTTGTTTTGGTCTGAATATTTTCGTCCGTCATCCCACTTCGTGGTTTGTTTTAAATATTTTCATCTGTAACTAAAATACTAATCGCCGCTGAAGTTACAATGGAGAAATGTCTGCGAGGCTATTATTTTTATCCGATCAAAAAATTGATAACATACCACGAAGTGGGATGAGAGATGAAAATCTTCAGAACAAAACAAGAAGCGGGATGATTTTTCTGATTTTTAGTGCAATAAATGCGATGATTGATGCAAATCTAGTGTCCGGGGGGTAATCTGAAACCGGTACCGGTTTAAGTTACCGGGGGGGGGGTAATGCTTAGGAGGGGTTAATCTGGAACCTTTACACCGACATTTAAGAAAGTGGTATTTATGAAAACATTGCTGAGATTGGAGCTGGGTTGATTGAAAATAATTGTTATTTAAATAGAAGTTGAATTGATAAAAAAGTTATTGTTTAAATAGAAGCGGAATTGATGACATCAATTCTTGCCTAAATGGAACCTGATTTACAAGAATGAGTCGTGTAAATGTACAAGCCGAATTCATGAAAAATACTTATGCTGCGCCTGTCCAAGAATATCGTATAATTTATTTTGCTAAAACAGTAGATTACCGGACCATGCTATTATTTGGTTTTCGAGTAAATATGAAGCATTCATTTAATCTTGTGTGCTTTCCATGTATTCTCAGAGAAATTCTTGATTGCATTTCCAAGAAATTATGAACATTTTCAACGGAGATTGTTTTGTGTATTCCACAGTGTCGTCAAATTTCTTCACGTGGTTATGCTCCTTTCAAATCTTCTGCCAAGTGAGTTAGTGAGTCACTTGTTACACATAATTACGGTATTTGAAGAGATAATTTGCTAATCAGTTAAATTAAATTGCCTAATAAAATTTAAAAGACTAAACTTAGGTTATTCAGAAGACTGCGTGCCTGAATGCAAAACAGTATGGTTGCCAATGACTTGGCTAAAATAGAGCACTACCCTCTATCTGCCTAACATTTAATCTTCACCCTTTGAAGCTTTTTCGGGAATTTTTTCTAATCATTGTAATGAACGCAGATAATTTCTTGTTAATTGCATACTTCTGAGCAAACTGCATCATGGGATGCGGCTGATAAGGCAGCAGTGTTCTATTTTAGAGATTTTTGGGTGACCCAAAAGTTAACATGAACAGTCACGCAGTCTTTGGTAAACTTATTGCTTGCATTTTAAATAGTATATGTATCAGATGCAAAAATGACAACTCGAGAACTTGTGCTGTCTGGCACGTCACAAATTCAGTGTTTGAACAGGCCATTGCAAGCACAAATTTGTCGCTTAAGCTTTCAGTTCACTCACTTATTTGGTAGCAGTCTTGGGCACTTATGGTAAGTTAGCTCTGAGACAGCCATGGGTTATTGGGTATGAAGTATTATTGAAACCATTTGTTAGTCGTGGCATATTAAGTCAGATGCTCAATCATCTCCTTCACCGACTCATCTCTCCACCGACAGTGTACTATCAGTGTACTCATTTTATCTGAGTTGTCCAGGGGATGCTGCGGGAAAAGAAATCTAGAAACAATTTTTCTGTCTAGGTTTGGATTTTATCCCCGTGACCTATTAATCAACAGTCCGGTGTGTGCTAACCACTACATTTTCTAGCATACCTTCAATATTATTATTACTACTGAAAAAATTAGTTTAATAATTATTATTTTTTCACAGGTTTCAAAGCCATTTTTATTATTTTAATATTGTCATGATTATTATTGTTGTTTTTTACCAAAGATAAAAATGATCTATCAAGATTTATAGAAATTATATTGTAAAAAATGATTCTGTCAAATCAGGCCTAATCGCAGGTTTCCTAGCCATTATTATTTTTGCTGCTATTATTAATTAATATTATTTTTGAACACAGCAAAATCTTAAACGATTACATTATAAAGAAACTAAGCATGTGCATTATTTCAAGGTTCTCGGCTCCATCATGTTGCAAAAGCGAGCCCGTAAAGGGCACGTCAGTATTTAAGCGATGCATGCAAATGGTTAATCGCTGTTATTGTGATTAATTATTATTATGTCATCATCATAATTTTTATGTTGATAACTTGTAGTACTACTAGCACTATTTTAGAATCGCTACTTTTTTAACCTGAGGTAAGGTAATCTACATTATTCCAACAATTGAGGATGGCATTGTTCTGGGATTGCAAGTATATTTTTATTTTTACTGCTATTGTTGTTGTCGTTGTCAGGATTGTTCCTGCGAGGAGGGTTTTTTATTTATTTGTTTAATTCTCTTGTTGATGCAGAGGTTCGCAGGGGAACAGTGCAGAGATAACAGGAGAACAGCGTATAATGGCGACTTTACTGAAGAAGTAAGAAACACAACGAGAAGAATTAATATACTTTATTTAAACGATGCAACTTTTGTTGTTTTCTTTAAATACGTGGGAACTAACTCCTTACAGTCGTCATTGTTGTTGTTATTATTATTATTGGGGGTGGTGGTAGCTGAAACTTTGAACAAGTTTTCTGCTCTGTGTGTGGCACTGTGTGGCCTATGTGATTTGACTATAAGGAGTACACTGACATTCACTACTGGTGAGACGACTCCTTGTATCCAGAGGCTGAGATAATGATGTTTCAAACATTTCTTACCCATGACCCAATCAGGACTTACTTAACGTTCAAGGGCTATTTTATTTATATTGTTATTTTTGGTGGTGGAGAAGGTCATGGTTATGTTGGTGATTGTTTGTGGTCGTGATGCAGGTGGTGGTGCTGTTGATGGCATTGTTAGATGCATGCTGGCTTATTGCAGTGCTTTTCTGGTCTATTGGTTTTACTTAACTGTTGTTGGTGGTGCTGGCAGAAACAGCTTTCGTTATCTGGCTACTGGAGTATATTGTATTTTGTTTTTATTAGGTTGCAAGTGACAGAAACGGTGCTCCCGGTTAAATATTAGTAATTATTTAATTCAAAAGTGATTTAGCCAACAATCTAGTGTTTTGGAATTTCTGGGATTTGACTGAATGAAATCATTTTGTTTGTAGGACTCGATGCAGTTGTTCAAATCTGAAACTTTAGAATGGTGACAGCACATGCCCAAAGGTCAAGAACACAAACTGTTACGTTATGGGCATACGTGGTAAGTATTACATTTTTCTTGATAATCATTATATTATTGATATTAACATCATTATTTGATTTTCAAGCATTTTATTAAGCGCCACTGTTTACTAATGGTGGTAGTTGTGGCGGTGGTGGTGGTGAAGTATCTGTCATCTTGCTATTAAAATATTTCTTTGTTTCTGCTTGGATTCTTTTGCTATGATGCACATATCATTAGTGGATCTTGATATTTGTATATTAAAATTCTTACTAGTCGCTACATGTTGTAACCGATCTTTAGCTTTTCATGTTTGGTGGTCAAATATCTTTTATTCATTTTATGATATTTTCATCAAAGTTTACTAAATAATAATCATTGGAGCATGTCCTGTCCACTGTGTCCAGTGCCAATTTTGTGATGGTTTCACGGCCAGTTCGTGTACTCGAGCTGTGTGAATTTCTATTTACAGGTCATGAGATATAAATAAATCAGTAAATTGATAAGGGTGTGGTAATTAATGTAAGTTCTTATTGTCGTTGTTGTGGTTGTTATTATTATTATTATTATTTAAGAATCTATTCTATGTAGTTAGTGGTCCTCGGTGCTTTGTGCAGACGTGCCTCTTAATGCAACTGCATTAAATCTTTGAGTGCTTTTATCTTTTAATCTTTGATTATTATTATTATTAAAGGCCTCTATTGCAGATAATGTGTAGTACTGAAGAGTTGCCTACAGAATCTGTCTGTTCTTTTACTATCAGTATGAAAGCGCTATTTTATTCTTATGGCACCACTTTATTATATGTTTTGCTGTACTATAGATACTAATCTTGTATGGCATGACACGTGTTGTCGATATCAAACACGCAATTTTTTTAATGTTTTTCTAGAAACTTCTATCTGACCAGTCATCAAGTGGTGATGACAAGCCTTTATGATGTCGGCTTCCTGAAGATCAGTCAAGTACGACAGACTCTAGGTTGAGGTAAGGGCCTCGGTTTATTCACTAGGGTTAAGGGCACTATATTATTCACGAGGGTTAAGGGCATCAGTTTATTCACATGGGTTAAGGGCATCAGTTAATTCATGAGCGCTAAGGGCACTAGTTTATTCACGAGGATTAAGGGCACTATATTATTCACGAGGGTTAAGGGCATCAGTTTATTCACATGGGTTAAGGGCATCAGTTAATTCACGAGCGCTAAGGGTACTAGTTTATTCACGAGGATTAAGGGCTAAGGTCATCAGTTTATACACGAGCGTAAAGGGCCTCAGTTTATTCACGAGAGTTAAGGGCATCAGTTTATTCACGAGGGTTAAGGGCACTAGTTTATTCACGAGCGCTTAGGGCCTAAAATATTTAACGAGGGTTAAGGGCATCATTTTATTCACGAGGGTTAAGGGCCTCAGTTTATTCACGAGCGCTAAGGTCATCAGTTTATTCACGAGGCTTAAGGGCACTAGTTTATTCACGAGGATTAAGAACCTTAGTTTATTCACGATTGCTAAGGGCCTCAGTTTATTCACGAGGGTTAAGGGCATCAGTTTTTTCACGAGGATTAAGGGCACTAGTTTTTTCACGAGCTCTAAAAGCCTTAATTAATTCACATGCGCTTAGGGCCTCAGTTTATTCACGAGGGTTAAGGTCGCTAGTTTATTCACAAGGGTTAAGGGCATCAGTTTATTCACGAGGGTTAAGGTCGCTAGTTTATTCACAAGGGTTAAGGGCATCAGTTTATTCACGAGGATTAAGGGCACTAATTTATTCATGAGCGCTAAGGGCCTTAGTTTATTCACGGTGGTTAAGGGCACTAGTTTATTCACGAGCGCTTAGGGCCTCAGTTTATTCACGAGAATTATGGGCACTATATTATTCACGAGGGTTAAGGGCATCAGTTTATTCACGAGGGTTAAGGGCACTAGTTTATTGATGAGCGCTAAGGGCCTTAGTTTATTCACGAGGGTTAAGGGCACTAGTTTATTCACGAGCACTTAGGGCCTCAAATTTTTCACGAGGGTTAAAGGCATCAGTTTATTAACGAGGGTTAAGGGCCTCAGTTTATTCACGAGCGCTAAGGGCATCAGTTTTTACACGAGGGTTAAGGGCACTATATTATTCACGAGAGTTAAGGGCATCTGTTTATTCACATGGGTTAAGGGCACTAGTTTATTCACGAGGGTAAAGGGCATCAGTTTATTCACGAGGGTAAAGGGCATCAGTTTATTCACGATCGCGAAGGGCACTAGTTTATTCACGAGGATTAAGGGCATCAGTTTGTACACGAGGGTTGAGGGCACTATATTTTTCACGAAGGTTAAGGGCATCAGTTTATTCACGAGGGTTAAGGGCACTAGTTTATTGATGAGCGCTAAGGGCCTTAGTTTATTCACGAGGGTTAAGGGCACTAGTTTATTCACGAGCGCTTAGGGCCTCAAATTTTTCACGAGGGTTAAGGGCATCAGTTTATTCACGATGGTTAAGGGCCTCAGTTTATTCACGAGCGCTAAGGGCATCAGTTTATACACGTGGGTTAAGGGCACTATATTTTTCACGAGGGATAAGGGCATCAGTTTATTCACAAGCGCTAAGGGCATCAGCTTATTGACCAGCGCTTAGGGCCTCACATTTTTCACGAGGGTTAAGGGCATCAGTTTATTCATGAGCGCTTAGGGCCTCAGTTTATTGACGAGTGCGAAGGGCACTAGTTTATTCACGAGGGTTAAGGGCATCTATTTATTCACGAGGGTTAAGGGCCTCGGTCTATTCACGAGTGTTAGGGGCATCAGTTTATTCACGAGGGTTAAGGGCACTAGTTTATTCATGAGCGCTAAGGGCCTTAGATTATTCACGAGGGTTAAGGGCACTAGTTTATTCACCAGCGCTAAGGTCATCAGTTTATTCACGAGGCTTAAGGGCACTAGTTTATTCACGAGTGCTAAGGGCCTCAGTTTATTGACAAGTGCAAAGGGCACTAGTTTATTCACGAGGGTTAAGGGCACTAGTTTATTCACGAACTCTTTGGGCCTCAGTTTATTCACAAGGGTTAAGGGCCTGTTTATTCACGTGGGTTAAGGGCACTAGTTTTTTCACGAGGATTAAGGGCACTAGTTTTTTCACGAGCTCTAAAAGCCTTAATTAATTCACATGCGCTTAGGGCCTCAGTTTATTCACGAGGGTTAAGGTCGCTAGTTTATTCACAAGGGTTAAGGGCATCAGTTTATTCACGAGGGTTAAGGTCGCTAGTTTATTCACAAGGGTTAAGGGCATCAGTTTATTCACGAGGATTAAGGGCACTAATTTATTCATGAGCGCTAAGGGCCTTAGTTTATTCACGGTGGTTAAGGGCACTAGTTTATTCACGAGCGCTTAGGGCCTCAGTTTATTCACGAGAATTATGGGCACTATATTATTCACGAGGGTTAAGGGCATCAGTTTATTCACGAGGGTTAAGGGCACTAGTTTATTGATGAGCGCTAAGGGCCTTAGTTTATTCACGAGGGTTAAGGGCACTAGTTTATTCACGAGCACTTAGGGCCTCAAATTTTTCACGAGGGTTAAAGGCATCAGTTTATTAACGAGGGTTAAGGGCCTCAGTTTATTCACGAGCGCTAAGGGCATCAGTTTATACACGAGGGTTAAGGGCACTATATTATTCACGAGAGTTAAGGGCATCTGTTTATTCACATGGGTTAAGGGCACTAGTTTATTCACGAGGGTAAAGGGCATCAGTTTATTCACGAGGGTAAAGGGCATCAGTTTATTCACGATCGCGAAGGGCACTAGTTTATTCACGAGGATTAAGGGCATCAGTTTGTACACGAGGGTTGAGGGCACTATATTATTCACGAGGGTTAAGGGCATCAGTTTATTCACGAGGGTTAAGGGCACTAGTTTATTGATGAGCGCTAAGGGCCTTAGTTTATTCACGAGGGTTAAGGGCACTAGTTTATTCACGAGCGCTTAGGGCCTCAAATTTTTCACGAGGGTTAAGGGCATCAGTTTATTCACGATGGTTAAGGGCCTCAGTTTATTCACGAGCGCTAAGGGCATCAGTTTATACACGTGGGTTAAGGGCACTATATTTTTCACGAGGGATAAGGGCATCAGTTTATTCACAAGCGCTAAGTGCATCAGCTTATTGACCAGCGCTTAGGGCCTCACATTTTTCACGAGGGTTAAGGGCATCAGTTTATTCATGAGCGCTTAGGGCCTCAGTTTATTGACGAGTGCGAAGGGCACTAGTTTATTCACGAGGGTTAAGGGCATCTATTTATTCACGCGAGTTAAGGGCCTCGGTCTATTCACGAGTGTTAGGGGCATCAGTTTATTCACGAGGGTTAAGGGCACTAGTTTATTCATGAGCGCTAAGGGCCTTAGATTATTCACGAGGGTTAAGGGCACTAGTTTATTCACCAGCGCTAAGGTCATCAGTTTATTCACGAGGCTTAAGGGCACTAGTTTATTCACGAGTGCTAAGGGCCTCAGTTTATTGACAAGTGCGAAGGGCACTAGTTTATTCACGAGGGTTAAGGGCACTAGTTTATTCACGAACTCTTTGGGCCTCAGTTTATTCACAAGGGTTAAGGGCCTGTTTATTCACGTGGGTTAAGGGCACTAGTTTTTTCACGAGCGCTAAAAGCCTTAGTTTATTCACAAGCGCTTAGGGCCTCAGTTTATTCACAAGGGTTAAGGTCGCTAGTTTATGCACAAGGGTTAAGGGCATCAGTTTATTCACGAGGGTTAAGGGCACTAGTTTATTCATGAGCGCCAAGGGCCCTAAAGTTTATTCACGAGGGTTAAGGGCACTAGTTTATTCATGAGCGCCAAGGGCCCTAAAGTTTATTCACGAGGGTTAAGGGCACTAGTTTATTCACGAGGGTTAAGGGCATCAATTTATTCACGAGGGTTAAGGGCCTTAGTTTATTCTCGAGCGCTAAGGGCCTCAGTTTATTCACGAGGGTTAAGGGCACTAGTTTATTCACGAGCGCTAAGAGCCTCAGTTTATTCACATGGGTTAAGGGCATCAGTTTATTCACGAGCAGTGATGCCACAGCTGTGTTTTTCCACATAGATCTATGTTTTTTTGCTTTCGTCTGTGTTTCTGTGGGTTTTTTGGCTTTCGTCTGTGTTTTTTTCCGTTTTCGTCTGGATTTCTGTGTTTTTTTGGGAAAATCTGTGTTTTTTTCCGTTTTCGTCTGGGTTTCTGGTTTTTTTGGGAAAATCTGTGTTTTTTTCCGTTTTCGTCTGGGTTTCTGGGTTTTTTTTACTTTTCGGACCGGATGACCAAAAAAAAAAAAAAAAAAAAAAAAAGTCATCAACTTTTTTTGTCGGCGAAAATAGAATTTTTTTTGGCTTTTCGGACCGGATGACTGGAAAAAAAAAAAAAAAAAGGTCATCAACTTTTTTGCCGGCGAAAATATAAAATTTTCTTTACTTTTCGGCCGGGCGACGTCTGTGTTTTTCTGTGTTTTTTTTTAGGAAATCTATGTTTTTTTCTGAAACCTCAGTGCCAACACTGTTCACGAGCGCGAAGGGCACTAGTTTATTCACAAGCGTTAAGATCCTGTTTGTCTCTTTCTCTCTCTCACTCTCTCTATAGATATCTGCCTATGGAATATTTAGGGATTTTTTCTTTGACTGATTGTGCTGTTTGTGTTTTTTTTTCTTTCGCAGCACATTTCTGCACGTGGCACAAAAAGTATGAAGTCAAGGAAGTCGAAATTATGTGCCTGGTCTCCTGTAGAGAAGGACAATGACTCTAATGCTTGTTCCACAGCATAAACAATGTTACAGCACTGTTTTGTGCATTCTGTTTGTTCTTGTGCACTAACACTGAGAGTGTGTTAAGAGTTTTTGGTGAACAATGCTGTTCATCAATAAAGTGTTGAATAACTCGTCTGCTTCAGCCTGTACATTTCTGTTAAAAAATTTAATTTTATTTTGTGAGTTATTATCCTTAATTCTTTAGTAGACTGTCGACGTTTTTATTCATTCTTCTTGCAATATGATAATGGTGCTATAGACTCGAGGTCTGTAGATTATAACGGCTAGCTTTGCATTATGTCACACTGTTCAATGGCATGAACATCGTGTATTGTTCTCTCTCCAGAAATGCCAGATCATTGGTCGATGTTTTTGAAGTTGTGATGTTTAAAATGTGTTTAATTAATAGTTCCGATTCAGTTGATTTGTTTGATGCTACCTGCATTTCCAGTTTAAGATCTGATTTCAATGTCCTTACCAGTTCTATTTCAACTTGGCGAAGTAATGTGGAGAGAGAGAGGGAGGAGGGAAGGTAGAGGGGAGACTGAGGGAGGGGAGATGAGACAGAGGGAGAGGACGGAGATGGGGAAAGGGAGGGAAATGGACAGGGGCGAGGGGGAAGAGAGGATTGAAAGGAAGGGGAGGGAGGGGGACGGAGAGCCCGTTAATAGACGGTGATTCACCGTCGATGCAGAACGAATCAATCGTAAATAGAAGGTTATTCGCCGTAAGAAAAGTAGCAATATAACGTTAATGACCGGCGATTTACCGTTTGATAACGGAAAATCACCGCGAAAATCACCGTTAAAGACCAGATATTCACCGTTGAAATACGCTGAATTGCCGTATAATATACGGGAATTTTCCGCATAAATAAGGAGAGTTGCCGTGAATAAAACGGGGAGTTCCCGTTACAAAAAACGGGGACTGATCGTAAGTTTACGATGTCACCCGTAATTGAGATTACGGGCGCCCGTATAATTACGGTGAATTGCATGGCAACTAAGTTGCCATGCAATTCACCGTTATTTTACGAGATTTTTTTTACAGTGTATAAATATACCGTATAATTATTATTGTTATTGTTATCATTGTTATTAAGCCTATTATTACAGTTATTACTATAGTCTTATTATTATTTTAAATTATTAATATTACTATTACTATTATTACTATTATTATTATCATCATTTTTACTATTATTACTACTATTTCTTATCATTAAAGGTAGGCCTACTGTATACTTACTATTATTACTAAAGTAGCTGTTACTCTATCCTGGTGCGTCAGATGATCAATATACTCTTATTCAAAAGTCAATCATGTGTGACCATTAAATGGAGACTTTCGCTGGCATCAGGTCTGTTAGAATTTAGATGCCGTTTGCAGAAACTTTCAAGAGCGTAATGCTGACACACATTGCGATCATTATGGCAAAGTGCTCTAAGAGTCTAAGTGAAGGAAAACTTCGTAATTTGTGATTGGCAAAAACTCGTCAAGCAATATCACTTACATCTTCATAACTTCTGCATGAAATGAGAATTAAGTGCGGTTAGTTATATATTTGCTCGTGTTCATATCTATGGCTTATGTCGTCAGGATGGAAAGGACTGTGGACGTTAGACCACTAAAACATAAAGTAATGGTTCAATATAATAGAATTGGGGTGCAGTGGTGTAGTCCTCTAGGGGTATGCTCGGGGCTTTGGAGTCGGAAGGTTGCTGGTTCGAATCCACCTCAAGCCGCCGCGTTGGGAGTTGGGACCCTGAGCAAGTCTTTCATTCGCAATTGCTCATGCGCTTCGGCGTGAAAATTCGATTCAGTGTCCGCGCTGTAGTCGGGAGCGCCTCTGAGTGGAAATCTGTAAGATTCACTATAACAAGTGCTCACTCATACATGCAAAATATGCTTCCCGATTGGAAAAAGCTTTAAAAGAATATCGGACCAATCTATCAAACACTTCGCAATAACGTAGTTTAAAATGCGGCATTTTCTGGTGACAGGTTAAGACTTTAAGTGCATCCGGACTGTGAAGGCAGAAATGTTTATTGGCATGACATTGTGTTTGTGATAACTGTGCTATAGCATTGGACGCTAAATAGAATGGTGATGGTGGACTTGTGCGATACTGTTGGTGGTGGGGGTGGAAATACTTTTTTTATAGTGTATAGGTAAAATGATTTTAGTATAGCAATAATACTTATCAACATTTTTACGCAGATGTGCATGTGCAGTTATAAGCGTAAATGATTATTGCAGAGAAACGTTGAAAAAATTTCACAAAAACAGTGACTTTGATAATAATTATCTGAACACAGAAACGAGATGAACATTAAACATTTGCCTGCTGATAAGGGAGTCCACGTAGTTCCTTTTGCTCGTATACTATATACTACCATGAAGAACCGAGCCTTTTCTGTGGTTGGTCCGGTGGCCTGGCATGGCCTTCTTTTCGAGTTACGCCTACACCCTGGAACTCTACCATGGCATGCAGGATCCTTTCTTATATACTAAACTTAAAACTGTTCTTTTTGGGCACGCTGGAGTCGGGAGCGTCTCTGAGTAGTTTTTTCTTGAAGGAGCGCTATATAAATGTCCGAATGAATGATTTTTGATTCTAATCTAATCTAGAAACGTGTGTGACACCATATTCGGTGCACAATGCGCATGCATGGCGGCCTTTAAGAAAAGAAAATCCAGTACGAGAACGCGTTCGGATCCGTAATTTCTTTACCACTCGGCAGTCTTTGCATCCGCATCACGTCGTCTCGACTGCGAAAGTAATCACGTAATTGCGTGACCTCTGGGTCGCCGCCATTTTACATACACGTGACCCGAAGGTCACGCAAATAGAGTGATTGAGCGGAACAAGGCGGGGAAAAGGGAGGCGGTGGACGGGGCGGTCAAGGCGCCGCCGCCTGCATCCATGGCAGCGACCTGCAGCAGCGGGCAGTTAGTTGGACGTCTGACCAATTCGAATTCGAATGATCGTGAGCGCATAATTTCGCGGTCAGTGGTGTCCTCGGTGGGCATTAAGGATTGACAGGCGTCATGACAGATGACGCAAGAGAGGACGCTAAGGTGGAGCCGCTGTGTTCGGCGGATGCATGTGGAAAGGTGGAATGGGCCGGACAGGCTCATGGAAGGGCTCGAGTGGCAAAGATTCGGAAGGAGCTTTCCATGTTTCTGGGATGGCGGCTGCGAGGGAAATAGGCTGTGTCGAAATTAATGCGGATGTCTCGCGGGGCGAATCGTACGCGCAGCCCCGCATATCAAACGCCTTGTCGGCGGACACACTGGACAGTCTAGCTGACGTGTTAACGGTGTTATGTTTCGACTGGTGACCGTCGTTTGTCTGGTGTCGTTGTTGGTTATCGGTGTCAACACAGACATGGACTTATAGGAAGGAGGAGGAGAGGGATAGGGACGCCATTTTGATGGAGTGTGTAGATCATGCAAACTATACAAGACTATACTTTACCAATGCGTGCAACGTTGAGCTAGATATATAAGCACAGCTTCTATATTATGTATAGAAACTAGGTTGAGAATTGCCAAGGGCTTGGGTTTCAGCCCTAATCTTTCTTTCTTATAGGGCCCATATAATAGTTAAGCCTCATTTGTGCCTCCACCCAATACCACACAGTCTGACTCCAGTTACATTTATACAATTCTCATACTGTGTAGCACATGCACTATGCTATTCACTGTTCAAACCATGACGTATACTGTAGCAATTGAGGAATGAGGAGGTCTTAGAAAACGGACGAGGTTGGTATCATCATCATCTGTTGCCCTGCGGCAAGTAATGAATCCTCCACTTGACTCAATTACCAGCACCCGATAGGTGGCGCATACATGCAGCAGCAGCAGCACAGAACGAAACCCTCACCCATCCATCGTCGGTTCATCCGATGTCATCGTATATATCTGTCGATCTGTCTGTCTGTCTGTCTGTCTATCTGTCTGTCTGCCTGTTTCTCTGTCTGTGTCCTGCATTGCAAAGACAAAGGTGAATCTGCTTGGCCTGCATCATCTGCATGGCATAGGTTCTATAAGCTAGCCATCTGTGCCTATTTTGAGCATCGTTGTTCAGAGTCCTTTTGTCTGTGTCTGCATGTCTGTATGTCTAGCTGTGTAGTGCCTGTCTACTATATATTTCTGTGTTTCCTGTATACGATCCCGTGAATATAATTTTATCATCGCTTTCATACAATAGCAGGTGTTAGCGAACAGCAGGTCTTTCTGACTTTCGCGCTCTGTGACTTTCGCGCTCTGTGACTTTCGCGCGGTGATCTCTAATCGCTCGGATATTATTATGAGGAATTCTCGGCTGCTCGTCAACCATAGCAACACTTCGTCCGCACCAGTCACGTGATCGGAATCATCGGACAGACATTGTTCGGGTGTTATAGAGGAAGACGTCAGTGATAATAAAATAATATGCTACAATATTATTTCGATCGAAGTAGATTTGATGCGATTAAAAATAATTTAATATTATTGTGTTTAAACGAAAGAAACAGTGGATGTCCAAAAATAATCCGATCAACTGTTTTTGTAGTCTGCACTTGTACTAAAAGTAGACGTACATATGCCGATTCTCATGAATGTACATGTATCTAGAGTAATGCGGTCGACACAACAGATCGTAATGTAGCCTACTGTATTTTTTGTAGCGCCTCTAGTGTTGTGCTCATCAATCGGACGCACTCCCAGTGCTAAGGACCCAGAGAACAAGAAATTGGTTTTGATGCAGCGGAAAGAAATGCACGGAGTCCCAGTTAGCAGAAAAGAAAAGTTGCAGATGGAGAGAGCTGATCCAATAGTGTAGGGAAATTCAAACCAAAAGCTTAAGCTTTGGCCACAGCAGTCATCCCACCAGCGCGATGGTATAGTGGTGGCGTCGTTGCCTTGGAGCCGGAAGGTTCGAGGTTCGAATCCTCCTCGCCGCGTAAGGACCTTGGGCAAGTCCTTCACTCACAATTGCTCAGCGCTTCGGCGTGAAACTCCGATGCAGTGTCCGCTCTGCATTCGGGAGCGCCTCTGAGTAGCGAGAGCTTGAAGGGGCGCTATAACAAGTGCACATACAAACAAACAAACAAACCAGATGCATTTAACGAATTGCATATTATATACTTGAGTCACTAGACCATCTAGTCTTACATAATTTAGCTTAACTGCATCAGACAACAATATGCTTAATACCACATACAATTCATTGTTAGTATCATCATTTATTTATGAAGAGAAGCTTATGAAACTAATAGCTAGATGCGACAGTTCGATCTCTTAGCGCAGGTGCTGCCGCCTACCGAATGTCATAGTAACATTGCACACACACACACACACACACACACAGACACATGCCACATGACGAACGAACACGCACCCGTATTTATAAAACAACAGTCAGACATTGATCTGAGCTTATTCTAAAACAACACTATAAAAATGCAAAACATACTTGGTTAGTAAATGTGTCATAGCGACGATGATCCGTCCTCCTTGATCCAGGCTTGAGACTAGCACGACCAGAGTATACGGCCATAGCAACGGAGCTACTGCTTACACAGTGCCGGCGCTAGGGTACCTGAGGCCCCCCCAAAAAAAAAAACTTGGGGCCCCCATACCTTGAGCTGTCATCTCAGCAAAATATCTCATAATATAAGTGCTGAAAGACATGCAAGACTTCAATAAATGTCCCCTCCCAATTGTTACTTTTTTTTGAATTTCCACACTAATGGTATAATTTTAAGCTGTCATCTTTGCAAAATTGCTCATTTTTCAATGCTTTTAGTCGTGGTTTAGGATTTCAGAGTGTCCCCTCTCCATTTTTAAAATTTGTCCGATTTGCCAGTTGGCTGTAATGGTAGCATTGATAGGCTGTCATTTCAACAAAATTGTTCATTATTGATGGCCAGTGGATGATACTTATGATATGAACTATTTCTGAAATATTGAGGATACAAGGACTCCGTCCCAACCACAAATTGTGGGCCGTGCCCCTGTCCACACCCCAAAGTCTCCCTTTGGTTGAAGGACAATTGCTCTATTGGTTTGGGAAATATTATTTTGTATGCCTTGCGTTAAAACATAATAATATAGGCTATTCTGTGTGTGGTTTCAGCAATGAAGAGTCGTGAAAGGTATTCAGCTACATTTGAGGCCCCTTGCAAACTTGAGATCAGACACATAGTCTACCAAGGACATCTGGGACCCTGCACAGGCTTTAATGTTTGGGCCTCACGCAGATTTTATTTTGAGGTCTCATCCCATTAGCAATTTGAATAAGTTACAATTTACGAACGTTGTGTTTGAGAAAGTGGACAAAACTGCCTGAGTTAGTTTAAATGGCTTTACTTACACCCAAAATCAGTATGATACGTGCATCAAGTGTGGTATAGCAGTGCAATTTGGTTAGTTGAGGCATGCACCAGACCGGATCTGGAGCCTCAAGTAAATGCGCCAGTTTAAGAAATATACAGTCACAAATAGGCATAATGACCAGCTAAATTTGGAGGCCCCTTTCAAACTCGGAGGCCCCTCAAACTCGGAGGCCCCCCCGGCCGGGGGGTGTGGGGGGTGCTAGCGCCGGCACTGTGCTTACAACAGTTACTAATTTCCTTGCAACTGTCCACATTGATCAGACTGATTTCAGGGCCGTGAAACAAAATACGGAACGTGTATCGCAGTCAGACATCGAATGTTCTAAAGGCATCAGATTAATGAATGCATCCGAGTGTTAGGCCTATACAGTATACATGTTCATTATATTAGTATGTGTGTAGGATTATGTAATAACGGTGCAAGACCACGTGGTGTACAATAGGGAGTAAATAAAAAGAAGGTTTGTTTTGTAGAGAACCGAATGCTTCTCAAGCTCAGGTGACACGACTATTGTCTGACGTCATAAAATTAATACATATTTTTCGGACGCCATTACCTATTTCAGACCGACAACTTCTTTAATTTTAATATCATTTTAACTAACTTAGCCAATTTACGAGGCGTGGGCCTATTAATAATACTGTCGTATTTGATTTGCTTTTGCAATGGTATTGGCGTTGGTCTTTCGCCGTTGATTAGCTCAGTAGGTTATTTACCCACGATAAGCTTTAGGCTAAGTGTTTCTAGCGACAAAGCGCAACATGTTACAAAGACTTTTGTCGAAACTAAGTGATCTTGGTCTCTTGCCAAAGAAACGAACATCAGCTGAAGCCAATGATGACGAAGAACAAACGAATGAAGACTCAGACGGTAAGTTAATACAAGAACCTTTCTTATGATCCGCTTTACAATAATTGTCTGCAATTTCAGTGAGTAAGCAGTTTCTTGTGATGAATGCTTAGGAATGGAGGTTAGAACCTTTGAACCAATCATTCGCACAATGTTTATTTGTTTAAGTAGACCCATATTGACATGAATTTTGAGAAGACCAAAACGATGGTGTTTGGAGCAAAAGAACTGTCTAAGAAGATGGAAATAGATGGAAACCAGATAGAAAACGTGGAAAAATTCACATACTTAGGATGCATCAAAACACACGACTTAGACAACAAGAAAGAAGTATGGGCGAGAATCGCGAAAGCAATGACAGCACTAAAGGCATTGGATAAAATCTGGAAGAGCAAATCCATACATCTACAAACAAAGTTAAAAGTACTGAGAACCTGTGTATTCAGCAGTATGATGTATGGATGCGAGGCCTGGACAGTAACTAAAGAAATGGAGTCAAAGATATTAGCCTTCGAGAGGAAATGCTACAGACGATTGTTGAGAGTTGGATGGATGCAGAAGATGAAAAACTCAGAACTGTATGAGCAAATAGAAGCCACAGAAAATCTTATGCAGATATTAATAACCAGGAAGCTGGAGCTATTTGGTCACATATGTAGAATGAATGAGGACAGAAAAATAAAGAGGGTGCATGGTGTTGGGAAGAATGGAGGGAACCAACAGAAGAGGTAGACCACACAAGGAATGGCTGGACAACATAACCGACTGGTGCGGAGCGCCAATACAAGACCTGACACATGCGGCGATGGAACGACAAAAATGGCGAGGAATAATGAGGATGGCAGCGGGCACCTACGGGCACTGGTCCCTCGGTTCTTGATGATGATGATGATATTCAGATTGTTGGCTCCACGCAGGCGCAGGAGGCGCATAGCACTGTGAATAATGAATAAAAAAATCGATATTCATTCATTCATTCTGAGAATTTATATAGCGCCTCTTCAAGATATCTAATATCTTGCTGATTAAGATATTGCTGTAGGTCTTATGATTGTTTATTAAGTTTACATCAAAACTGCTAGATTTTTTCTACACACAGACATGTAGAACCTCATATATAGGCTACATTTATTCTTTTTGTTCCCGGCAAATAGAATTGTGGATCATATCGAGTTTACTTTTCAAACGATTCGTATACAAGTTGCATGGCCTATAATTATTTTTTCCACACTGCGCAGTGTTCCACCATTTTATTTAATCGTCCTATTGTTTTAACTTATAAAGTTCAGACCTTTGTCTCGCGCTAATAGAGATAAAGATCGCTTTCTTTGTTCTTCTGCTTTCAGGACAATTCCGGAAAGGAAACAATGCTAAACGTGCAAGACTCGACTCATACAGTGGCAAAATGGTAAGCTATAATTGGTCTTCAGATTATACTAAACTGTACTTCGAAAATACCTTGCGAATTGAGCTTAGAGTATGATAGTTTTCAGGTTATATTCTCTAGCCATGAAGCCTCATAAGTCAATAGTATTTAAAACGGTGGTCTAAATGCGTCACTTTCTTCGCCTGTTTCCATGCTGAACGAAGATTATCTTTGGAGTTGGTCACTATTGATGCAATGTAATAATTATCAGCACAACGATGGATCCAATAATTATGTTTGGAACCTTCCGATGAAAACTAGCTTTAAAAGTCTTAATAAATGTAAACTTTATGCTCCTTCATAATTCAAAGAAAAGAAAATCTCCAAATTAAGTTCGATCTTGTTTAGACACTCTCCTTATGAATCTATGAATAAGTCACCTTTACAAAATCATCTGCAAGAAGTAAGTTCTGGTCTCTCAATGGCCTGCCCTCAGTTCCTTCACGTGTTTAAAATCAGCATTTCAGCATTATAACTTCCTCTAGAAATTGACAATGAAAGTGGGCTCTATAATTATTACTTACATGTAGGCCTATTATAACTGTAATGTGTATAGGCTATATGAGTCCACGACTCTGCGGTTGTTCGACTTGATTGATTTTATGCTGAAGAGTTCTTAAGAAGTGTGTTAACATATATACCAACGTGATGTATTTTATCGTTTACGTGTATAGCTACAAGATCTACCGAACGAGCTACTTGAATGTATCCTCGTTAAAGCCGTAGCTATGGAAGTTAAGGATCTCAAACTGATCAAAAGCGTGTGGAAAGACAAAGTTGATCTGGTAATAAACAGACTGAAGCCCGTCAGTTCGCACTGGACCAGCATCATTTCGACCGACGTCTTTCGAAATGAAGTGCACAAACTTCTAGACGGCACTGGTCAGTGGTCAGTTTAGTGAATATCTATTCTTAGAATTAAACACGCTTCATTCATACTTACGATATTAGAATATCTGAAAATGGAATTATACCGTCTGAGGTAGGCTAACACTGAGGCCTCATGAACACATGACTAAACTGTTTCATGCGCTTGGCCTTTAAGTAGACCTTGTACATAAGAGCAGAATTTTGATATTATAAGCTTATTTTGCGATTTGACTGGACATTCAACGGGAAGCAGTGAAGCTTCGTGTCTGCTGTGGCGGGAATTTTAACTGCGCCTCTCTTTTGGCCATCCAAAGGATGTCGCCCTGCGCCATACGAGATAAAATCGGGACAGCATTCATAGGTATACATGTAGGTTACTGCTCACATGTAATAATGCAAATTCTGAGCCTATATTATACTCTGTGCACATAAGAATGCAAATCCTGGGTATACTATAGAGCATAATTATACTCTATATATATATATATATATATATATATATATATATATATATATATATATGCACATAGATATAATTTTACCGCGCTTCTTCCAATACAGCGGGTCTACGATTCAAAGTCATTGCAAGTTTCGAGTTAATTTCGCTTGGTCCTTGGTCCTTTAAAACAGCATGCATGGCCAGTCAGTTTACAGACTTGACTCTACACGTATAAATGTTGTTTAAAAAATTAATATGTCTTTTGCTTTGGACAATAAATAGAACAGAGTGACTTTTTTCAGCACAGGAAACGATTCGTTTGGAGGTTTTGTACGAGTCTTCTACAACAATCTATGCTCAGCCAGAATCAGTCGACTTCATCATTTCACTGAAGAATGAAATATTTATGCTCGATCGACGTGATCAATACGTTGTTATCAAGGTTTACAACCGCGACGAGATGTTAACGTTGACGGGTGTTGTAGCGCTAAAAAGAGGTGTGGCGCGCGTGACAGCCTGCAGTGTATCAAACTGCATATATGTATGTCAAGGAAATGGAGACGGGAGCATTTCAATCGCACGCATTTGGAAAGATGGAGATCAGTTTAGCGTATCACCATGGATAAATGACCATAAACTGAAAGTTTACATGATGAGCGTCTGCAACAATGGTAACCTATTACTCCTTTCACTGCTGAATGGAACGTTTCCTAATCCAGGATTTGTAAGTATGTACAATGCAAATGGATCCTTTCTACATGAAATAATCTTGCCCCAAGACATCCGCGTGTTCAGCTGTAGAAAAGCAATTCAGAAATCAAATGGAAACTTGGTAATGGTTTATGTCGGCGCCCGAAGAGAACTTACAAACTTAATGGAGATTGATGCGAGTGGGAGCATTATACGCCATTATGAATCATCATGCTGTGACTCCAGTCGTGTGAATTTTGCCGATATTTACGGTAGAATTATGATAACTAACCAGTCGGACGGAAGAATGGAGCTCTTAGATTCTGAATTTAATCTCCTGGGATTTTTTCGATTTCAGCAGGATGAGGGCGAAAGACTTTTTATCAATGACGTGCACTTCATAAGCGAGAGGAATGAGATTGTGCGTACTCTTGCCTATTACTGTCCTGTGACATACTCTGTCGAGTACTATGCTGTAACTATCTTCCGTTTCGCAGAAGAATGAACAACTCAAAGAGATGTTAACGATGAGAACAATTTGTTGTAAATAATTTTGGTTGCTCTTGAACGGTTTTATCAGGACCACTAATATCTGCCATTCAAAATAGACTAACGCGTTTATCTTAGTAACTAACGGACTACTTTTGTACTGCCCGCATTCACCCGACTTATTTTAATCTATAGATACGATTTATTGAACTGTGCTAATAGACTTATACGTAAAGCCATAATTTGTTGGATATTCGTTTACATAAATCTGGATATTTTTTACACATCGTTCTCTCTTTCTAAGCAGAACTGTTTACTAGCTTTAGATAGCCATTTTCATTGCCTCTGTGACGGCCCTCGAGACGCTGTGCACACACAAACCTACATGCAAAAATGAATGAGGTGATTATTAATTAAGAGATGATGCAGCGATGTGTTTCTATTTCACTCCTATGGCCCAGTCATAGGCCCTAATAATATAATAATAATCTGTTCTTTACTGAAACGCCTGCAAGACGCAGTGCGCTTTACATTTACAAGTTATACAGTAGGCCTAATCTAAATTAATCTTAGCTACCAACTGAGCAGACAGCTTTGCATTTACAATTACAGAGAGACAGTTAGCTTTAATTAGGTCAGGCAGGCATTAGCCTATATAAATAAATTCACATAATTATTACGTATAAACAAAGAAATTATATATTATGCATACATAACTATTAACTATGTCAGACATATAATGTTTACATTGAATTCGTAACAGTAAGCTTACACACGAACGCATCGGTCTTCAGTAGGCATATACAGGGTGGGCCTAAAAAAGACCCCTTAGGTTTTTTGCCAATATTTTGGCCAGAAGTTAGAATTTTTAAATGAAATTTTGCAGTCTTAAAGGCAATTCATATTTACACGTGATGGCTAGATTTCATCTAAATATATCAAACAGAACAAAAGTTATATCAGTTTTAGTGAGGCCACCCCCCCGTTTTTTGACGATTGAAAAACGAAACGCAAAAAAATTAGGTGTTTTGCCAATTTCTTCACCAAAAGTAAGAATTTCAAAATGAAATTTTACAGGCTTAAAGGCAATTCATATTTACACATTAAGGCCAAATTTCATCAAAATATGTCAAACACAACACAAGCTATACCACTTTTAGCGGAACCACCCACCGTTTTTGACGATTCAAAAACGAAACGCAACAAAAAGTCGCAGAAACACGATTTTATTAAGTCTCCTCTCAAATAACTGTTGTCAAATGAACTTGGTAGTGCTTCACAATTTGTGTTCAATGTGCCCAATACCAGTGTCAAAACTTCTTTTGAGTCTCTTTGCAAAGTTCGTGATGGACCCCTGATTAATCTGACAGATTCCTTATTTACCAATTTGAGCGTCCTCTTGCTAAGTGACTTCTCAGCGACGTACAGCTACGCTGGTACTCTATTTCTTTTTTAAATAGTGATAATAATGGTCATTTGGCAATATCAAGGCTATTTGATAGCAATTATTTGAGATGAGACTTAATAAAATCGAGTTTTTGATGCGTTACGTCTTTGAATCGTCAAAAAATGGGGGTGGCATCACTAAAAGTGCCATACCTTTTGTCGTTCCATACTTTAGTGCCATAAGATTTAATAGTAAAACGCCTAGTATTAGATTGAGCTTTGACAGGGCGAAAAGCAGATGAATTCCTAGTGAAATGCGAATGGATGTCAGAGGCGTGAGGGAGGTAACCTTGGAATACCGAAGGAAGGAGACCGTGTTCGAGTCGATAAAAGAACTCGCAAATTTGGAGATCCTTTATCTGCTCAATTTTCAGGAGATGAAGTTCAGTAAAGGAAGGGCCAGTGTGTTCCCGTTTACAAATACCCGCAATTATACGAACAGCCCTCTTCTGTAAGATGATGATGATGATGACAACGACGACGACGACGATGATGACGGTGATGATGATGACGATGATGACGACGACGACGACGATGATGATGATGATGATGACGACGACGACGATGATGATGGTTATGATAACGTATAGGCGACTTGTTTCTCTTTCTCGTTTCATTTCTGACGTCTGCTCGTCGTTTCTAATTAAGAAGTCGATGCTGCAGAGTAGTGAACGCAATAACAACGAAACGCCCATGCATGCATGAGTGCACTGCATGAGTGCACTGCGTGAGTGCACTGCATGAGTGCACTGCATGAGTGCACTGCATGAGTGCACTGCATGAGTGCACTGCATGAGTGCACTGCATGTGCATGTGCAGTATACGACAATGCACCACTCACGCGTTCCGTTGTCATCAACATTTCCGTCAGTAAACCAGAATATATGTCTCTGTGGTATAATAACCGTGACAAGAGATGCTACTGCGAGGAGCTATACTTCGGTCTGCATCATCAGTCCATGGATCGATGCTGCTGATGCTCCAGCTGCTGATGCTGCTACTGATGCTGCTGCTGCTGCTGATTCTGCAATTTCATTCTGCAGCTGATACATCATCAGTGTACGGCTTTGATTCAGCCGGTGTCTTATTTTAGTATCAGTAGTTCAATTTCAGTACAACGATATGCAGCATCTGTTTTAGTATCAATCGTCGTAATCTCCAAATTTCCAAAGCGTCACTCGAAAGTCAAAGGCAGAGCACCAGCTGATTCAAGAGCGCTGAGTATAATTATAATTGGATATCATTCGGACATTGCAATTTCAAATTTAATACAACTAGAAGGCCTATCATCTCGATGTACCTAGTTCAAACTCAGTTCAATGTGAGTAAAAGGTCAGTGCCATGAATTTTTTATGAGCAACCGATAACACGTCATCGACTCAGTCATTATGCTGCGCTGTGTTACCTCTGGCTTCTGCGTCACCCACAATGAAGTCGTTCCATTGCCAATCATTGCTCCAAGGAATTCAGACAGCGATGGTTGCACCTCAGAACTCCGACACTCCTCAGACTCAGTCGACCCTTCTGCTGCTGGTGGGAAGCCAGTGCATGGGTGGGATGAGTCGTCTGCAGAGATTGGTGATATGAGTGAAAGACGGACGACAAGGTCCAAGGCAAGACTTCGTATCGGTTACCTCGTCTGTATTCTGCTTCCAACCGTTCTTTTCACTCTCATCATCGTTTCGTGGATTGAAGATGGAGCGATTCTGCTGAACAAACCACCGTCTCATTATGATGATCAGAGGACCGATACAGGTTGCGATAGACTCTGCTGCAGTGGGGTACTAACCACGCAACTCAGATACTTAGTAATCGTGTTCGACCATCCAATTGATAACGTATCGAATGAGAGTTGCTGTGTTGGAGCCGTCGTGGTTTTGCTCAATGGTTGGAGTTGCTCCAATAACTCGCGTCATCTGGTTCGATTCCCTTCCGCCTGCTGCCATAACACTGCGCTCTGTGGTGCTTCCGACAGTCATGAGGGAATGGATTTATTCGAACAGTGTGGATGTGGTATCATGGATTCAAGAATATGCAACATGTCAGAGTCTAACTCGCTGAGCACGATGGACTCATATCTGAATAGCTGCGACAGTCTTAACGCCGCAGACCGTTGGTTCAACTCAGCGCAAAATAATCAAACGTCAATCAAATACGTCTTTGAGAATTGCAACAACTCAAATATCATTCTTATCGGATGTAATGCCACTGCCTTTCAAACACCTTCATCATCATCATCATCATCATCATCATCATCATCATCATCATCATCATCATCATCAGCATCAGCATCATCATCATCATCATCATCAACAACAACATCATCACCATCATCATCATCATCATCTTCGCCATCATCATCATCATCATCTTCGCCATCAACATCATCATCATCACCATCAGCATCACCATCATCACCATCAGCATCACCATCAGCATCATCAACATCATCATCATCATCATCATCATCATCATCTTCGCCATCATCGTCTTCATCATCATCAGCGAAAACAAAAGTCCCATACATAGAAATCTTCATGTCCTTATTCGTCCTCCTTCTACAAGTTACCTCGACGATCATAGTGCTCAGATTTTCAGTTCGTCGCATCCACCAACAGACGGAACACGTCGAGCGCACTTCGTTGTCGACGGCTGAGTTTCGCTGGAACCGAGTCAGGGTGGAACAGCAGAGGTCAAACCAGCTGCTGAGTGAAATGCTTCCGGGTCAGATCGCCAGCAGACTGAAGGCTGGACAGACGGTTCAACCGGAATCCTTTGATGACGTCACCGTTTACTTCAGTGACATTCCCGGCTTCAACACAGTCGCGTTGACCGTCTTCGCCATTGATATCGTTAAACTGCTCAACTCCGTATTCAGGTAATTATCAGCAACAAACAGGTATATAGGCTACATGTTTACCACCAGTGGCGGATACAGAACTGTTAGAAGGGGGGACCAAAATCTTTAGCCTTGGGACAGGGAACCAAAACATTTCGTCGGTGGTCGCCAAAAAATTGATCACCTTTTTTAGTCCTCCGGCCGAAAACCGAATAGGGGGACACGCCCCATGCAATTTCTTTAATGGGGGGGGGGGGGGGGCAATATGCCATGACACTCCTATTGATATTGCTAATTTCAAACCGAATGGGGGCCACATTTCGTGGCATTTTTAAATGGGAGGCCATGGCCGGATTGGCCCCCCGGATCCGCTCCTGTATATCACAATACCTTTACTATACACATTGACTTAGTCATCGCTTACGGCGTGCGCGCTAGATCAGCGGGTCTTCCATTGCCTTTAATATCTCTGCAGATGAAACCATAAACCTGCACCAGTTTTACGATTCATGTCCTGCATGAAATCGGTTTGTATTTAGTTTAGGCACTCGACCAATTTATTTACGGCAGTTATTCGCCTTCTAATTGACTATAACAGAGTTTCACGGCTTTTCTTGTTTGGTTCTCTGATTTTACAATATTCACCGCACTGCGATAGGAGTTAAGCATTGCACGATAATAATTGTTAATCATTCATTGGAATATCATCATTTTCCATGCATGCTGCAGATGACACACACGCGCAAACCTGCATTTTAACCAAAGAATTGTATGGCCATTCAAGATTTTTATTACAACAATACTTTACAACAGGACACCAAACGTTCTAAGATTTAAGCTACTCTATGCCTGCAATGAACCGCTCAGTTGTATAACGTGTTGGGCCAGCCAGCATGATGTTTGACATTTATTAACATGAATATATAATTTTTATTAAACAGCGCCTTCGACAATTGCCTCAAGAGGTTCCAGGTGTACAAAGTGGAGACGATTGGTGATAGTTACCTGGTGGTCAGTGGACTTCCGGTTCCAATCGTCGGTGACATCCATTCTGTGGAGGTGGGAAAGATGGCCCTCGAAATGATGTCCATTGCCACCGGATTCTGCTTGCCAGGTGACGCGAACACTCTGCCTCTACGCATCGGAATTAACACAGGTAGGAGCACAGGTATATCTAAACAAGGCTTATGGTCAGTGTATAATAATTATAGACAATGATCACTTCACTCTACAAGGGCGCTATATAAATATAATGTTACAATCACAGGAACAAATTGGTATTAAAAAAAGACTTACACTGATCGTGGTCTTAGTGAGTTTTTTAAAATACCAGATCTCATTTAATAGGTTATAAGCCTCCATTCTCGGGCAGGAATATTAATTATGTTAATCCTTATCATAGGTCTACTGTCAGCAATCTTCTCAGATTTATCAACAACGTCATACTCAGGATGCATAAGGCGTTGAAGATGGTGATCTGCGCCTGTTTCCAAGATCACATGCAGGCACTTGAAAACAGTTCATTTTGGCCCTACTGGAGTCGGGAGCACTTCTGAGTAGCTTCTTCGAGGAGGTGCTATCTAAATACTTCAATGAATTAATGAGTTGGGTTCTAAGTGTGCATCCATTGATACTTTTACTTCAATGTCACGCGTTCTATGTTTTAATATATACAAAACCTAATGTCATTTCATGTTAATAGACGTATTTATTGTTAGTTATTATTTGCGCTCTAATGTGAATCCTTTGCGTCTGTTTAATTTGTTGTGAATGTAGGTCCTGTGGTGGCTGGGGTCGTCGGACTAAAAAACCCTCGTTATTGTTTGTTTGGTGATACAGTCAACACCGCCTCCCGAATGGACTCAACGGGAAAAGGTAATCCATTCCCCTTCTCTGTTTTATCTCTCATTGTCCAAGATTCAATGTCAAGGTCAGTTGACATCTGAATTACAGAGTTCAATTCAGCATGTGATTAAACGGCGCAGTAATCCCAGGCAGCGTTGCCACTCCTTGGGTTTTTCACAAGATCTTGGGTTTTTTTATCCGAACTTGGGAAATGGTTTTTTTTTGCGAAGAACTTGGGTTTTTTCTTGGGTTTTTTTTCGGCCACAAAAAATCTTGGGTTTTTCCTCCAAAGTTGGGAAATGGGGTTTTTCGGGGAAAACTTGGGTTTTTTGGGCAAAAGCTTGTTTTTTTTGCTTGTGAACCGAAAAATTTGGGAATTTTTTGAAGATTTGGGACAAAATAATGACTAAAAAAAGGTCATCAACTTTTTTGGGCGGCAAAATGGAAAATATTTCCGAGAAATGTTTCGGACAAAAGTGTGAAAATTTCGGAAGATTTGGGCAACTTGGGTTTTCTTGGGTTTTTTTTACCGACCAACTTGGGTTTTTTTTTCAGAGTGGCAACGCTGATCCCAGGAACCACTCTACCATACTGCTACATATTTCGGACAGGTAGATCCGAGTCAATGTACGTGTGTCATACACTGAAATCGATACAATTTAAATCGTGACCATACACTGATTGGGTCATAAATTAATGCAGCTCCTGAAGTGTAAATAGAACAGTTGCCTCTGTAAGTCGACCATATTATTCTGCCCACGTGTGTGCATGAAAGTGCGTTAGGATGCCTGTAGCATGTGCAACCGACCGTAAATTTTAATTATAATTAATAATTAATAATTAGCAATTGCAATAAAATTATATATGCGTGCAAAATCAGCGGCTGCTGCACCTGAAATGATGGCGCTAAAGGAGATGGTACTAGGTTGGACTAAAGAAGAAGGTCGAAGTTAAGAACTTCTGACTCTATAGAACAAGGTCAGTTTTATGCAGGACTTTTTAACGTGCAGTTGTACACAAAATGTTGAGCTGTAGAAGCATTTCTGTATAGTCAAAACTAGCAAAAAAGATCAATGTCCTCCGATTGGAAGCTTACTTTGCCATGGATGATGGGAAAGAAAAGGAGTTGTGCAGTTATAAAAAATTCTTTAAAACAGCCCTTCTTTTATGGACAAGACTGGGTTCAGGGGCGGATCCAGGATTTCTGGTTAGGGGGGGGGGCGTAAATACTACATACATACATACATACATACATACATACATACATACATACATACATACATACATACATACATACATACATACATACATACATACATACATACATACATACATACATACATACATACATACATACATACATACATACATACATACATACATACATACATACATACATACATACACACATACATACATACATACATACATACATACATACATACATACATACATAAATACATACATACATACATACATACATACATACATACATACATACATACATACATACATACAAGCATACATACAAGCAAACATAAGTACATACATACATAGGCATATAAGCCCACACACATACATGCATTTGTTTGGCGCAGTCGTGAAAGGGTATAGGCCTAATTATTTGTCTGTACATGAACTTTGTGAATGACGTAACGGCAAAAGTCATTGGTCACGTGGGCAACGTCTGCTAGCAATTCAGGTAAGTAGGTAAGAGTGCTCCGGTAAGCAGTGCTTAAAGTGTAAAAAAAGAAGTGCCTGGACGCTGTATTGTAATTGGTCGTCAGTGGCGGCGCCGAAGGCGCGAAGTTGGGAGTGCCGAAGGCACGAAGCTCGTCCCGACTAGGGGGTCTGGGGGAGTGTCGTAAGCTCCCCCAGCGACCAGCGCATTTTTGGCTGTGCCGACCTCAAATGGAGCCATTTTTAGGCTCTTTTTTGCCAGCTATTTGTGAACGATAAAGTCGCTAAAACTTCAAAAATAAGTGTTTTTTAGTGTCGCAAGCTACAAGGATAACAATAAGAAATAAAACTTTTATTGTAAAAGAGAATGGTTTTGTCCTGACCGTAAGTTTCCGCAGCGGGGTCTGTTTTTAGGCTCTTTTTGCCAGCTATTTGTGAACGATAAAGTTGCGAAAACTTCAAAAATAAGTGTTTTTTCAGTGTCGCAAGCTACCAGGATAACAATAAAAATAAAAATGTTATTGTAAAAGACAAAGGTTTTGTCTTGACCGTAAGCTCCCGCAGCGGGGTCTGGGGCGGAGCCCCAGCGACCAGCGCATTTTTGGCTGTGTCGACCTCAAATGGAGCCATTTTTAGGCAGTCATGGTCGGTCGTCCGTAACTGCATGGACGCCGTCCATGCAGTCATGGACGACCGTCCAGGCAGTGCTGGCCAAATAATTGGCAGGACGGCGTCCAGCCTCGAAAATAAGTGCCTGGACGCCGTCCATGACCGTCCTGGCACACTTTAAGCTCTGCCGGTAAGAGAGCTCCATTCTGCCGGTCCAGCTACTTCAAACATCCTATTCCCAAATTGCAGTTATATTAGTTTTAGGTCAGTTTAGTTTGAGAACATTTGTTGAGGTTTAGGGGGGGCGTACGCCGGCTCCGCCCCCCCTGAATCCACGCCTGAGGTTGAGAATAGGACTGGGCTAAAGTCCAAGGTCAGGTTAAGTGAACAAGCTCTGGCTAAAGAACAATTTTGTACTAAATAACCAACTCTAACTAAAGGACATGCATGGTCGTTGTAAGAAACAAGATCGGGGCAAAGAATAAGGTCAGGTTAACGAAAGAGGTCATGCTATATATAAATTATAAAGACCAAGATGGGTATATAAGAAGAAAAGTCACTTCGTGTTACGGATCCAATTCTGAATCTGGGATATTCTGTAGATATTGATGTCACTATCGCCATGGCAACGTAATTCCAAAGAGACATGGTGACGTGATTTCTCACCTAACATTCCATATGTCCACTTAAATATTAATCACAGAACCGCTTCTTACAATTAAACGCCAGCTTTAATTACCTTGCTTATGTTGTATCCTCTAATTAATTGATAACCTAAATAAGTCATTTGAAAATCTGCCGTTCACTAGAATATAATATGCAGCTATTTGGCACGCGTGAGTGTTTGGAAACTGTTCACAAAACAAGTTTTCCCATACTGCATATACTTATCCTAAATTTGCTGAATCATCGTCTATCAATTCTGCGAAATCACGTTTACTGACAGCTGAGCTCCATATCAATTTTCACACACAATACATGCATATACAATTATACATAAATATATATTATACACATTGGTTGATGTTGACGTATAAACAAACTACCTGACGTGTAAAGTATATGATTCATCGATGCAAGTCTAACTATGAACTTCAGGTAAGTGGGGCAAGGTATCCATACGCTTGAATGCAAACAAATTAGACACGAAATAAAGCTTTTGGATTTCTCTTGTGTGCCTATGATATTCACAGTCGACATCCCGTAAAAGCCTCTCTGATCAATAAATAGATCGTTATTAACGGGCACATCCCAGTGCAGCTAATTATAACAGCACAAGCCATCTAATTCGCTCTTTCGATCGGAATTAAGCCCCAACGACTATTGAAAACATGGTTAGTGTAATGCATTCAGAGTCACGTGATGTAGCGTATAGGAAACGCCTGCATCATTTTATATTTATGCGGCGCTATATGTTTTCCAATCAAAATTACAGGTGAAATGAAAGATAGTATACGCCCTTTCGTACAGCTTGAACTTAACGCAGCCGACGGCAGTTACATACAGACGTTCAGCATATAGAGTGTAGACTCCATACATTGTAACCTATTGCAAATTACATGCATCGTTTGCTTCATACAATTCTATATATTATACATATATATATTATATATATATATAATTACAGTTCTAATTATAATTGCCGCTCGGAAGAGACACCATCAGTCCTAATGCGTTTGATCATCGCTGAGGGTGAGATATTAATATATAATCCTGAATATTGAGTAGGCCCTATTAGTACGAAATCAGTTCCGAGAATGTCCAATTACTGGCGAAATATTAACTCCCATGACTATTTGAGTGCAGCTGGATTACAATTTTATGATAGCGGCTTTGTATAGTCTCGATTTAGATTACGACTACAGCTACGGTTACAGTTACGATGACAATCAAAATTACAACTGCAAATGCAATTAAAATTGCAACCAAAATTCAAACTGATCTTGCAGCTGCAATTACAATTAAAGCCATAATTACGATTACGATTGCAATTATAGTTAGGCTACAGTTAAAATCACAGCTAAATTGCAATATCAGAGTTAGAATTACACTTGCGACCAAAAAATCACAGCTACATTTACAGAGCTGTACGATTGCAATCACAACTATGATCTACAATAATGCTCAGCGCTTCGGCGTGAAACTCCGATGCAGTGTCCGCTCTGCATCGGGAGCGCCTCTGAGTAGAGAGAGCGCTTGAAGGGGCGCTATAACAAGTGCACATACAAACAAACACTATTAGGATTCCTTTTATAATTACAGTTGCAATTATTATTGCCACGAGAAAGCATATATAGGCCTGTATAGGCCTATAGCCTATATTTCAATAGCTGAGGTTGAGATATATTAGTTTAATTTTGAATATTGAGTGTATAGGTCCTATTAACACTTTTATTGAGACTCACCTAATAGGCGTATACAGTGATTTAATAATATTCATCATATGGTGTCATTGATTACAGCCTACAAGATTCAATGTAGCGAGGCGTTCAAGATGGCCGCTCAAGAATCAGCTTCGTTCGTGTTTGAAGAAAGAGGAACGATCAATGTGAAGGTTAAAACGTGGCACGACCTTGATTTCATTGTGTATGCTGCCTATATATGTACGTATACACTATGTAGCCTACACCGATATGCATGTATAATTGTATATATAATTATATTATATATATACACGTATATGGGGTGGCCTCACTAAAAGTGGTAGGCCTATAACTTTTGTTCTGTTTGAAATATTTTGAAGAAATCTGGCCATCAGTCATGTGTAAATACGAATTGTCTTTAAGACTGTAAAATTTCATTTCAAAATTCTTACTTTTGGTCAAGATATTGGCAAAAATCTTAGGGGAGTCTTTTTTGGTCCACCCTGTATACTATACATACACTAAGTATAATACAATACATTTATGCATGCAATAAATACATACAATGCATAAATGTATGCGCGCACTATAAATTATTGACATAGATTGTTTTTTGTTGTGACAGGGTAAAGGATCGATGACGACATACTGGCTCCTTGGAAAACAAGAACCGGTTCTAGTTCTCTTTAAGGTCTAGACAAAAAGAAGAAAAACATTTATTCGAGTCTGTTTGTGATGACAAGAACACTTTTGAAGTCCTAAGTTTTGTCAATTTGCATGTATGGTGCTGTCTGGAGTTGTGGCTGCCGTGTTTCTTTTCAAAAATAAATTCTGATTGCTTATTAGAATAATTTGAATTGTACCCAGAATAAAGCGCTATGCGGTGAACCGTATACATATAGGGTATATACAGGGTGGCTAAAAAAACATGTACCACCGGATAAAATGCGATAACTTCGCAACCGATTGACCTTTTTCTGCGAAAATTTCCCAATTTTGGTGCTTCATAAAATGATCGAGTCGTCCTCGCACTCCAATGTCTACCTCTGTAATGAGTCTGTATACGCGCAGCTTCAGGTTAATTAGTCAAGCAGAAAACCTGCAGCGTGTTCTGATGAAACCGGTTTCCTCTCAAGATCCACAGCTGATACTCGCTATAAGGCAGTTCGGTCCTTTTCGCCTCCAGGGCATGTGAGAGGCTGGTAATTTTTATAGGTGGCTTTCTTTTCGAAAGACCTCTTGTGCTTTATTCATCCTGAAAAGTCGCAATGACTACACATGACATTGAGGAAAAAATTATAATAGCCTACATGTACATATAAGTAGCGCTCGTGAGTAAGCTGGTGCCCCGCGCTTGGCTTTCGAGTGGCGCTTTAGAAGTTTGGAGATTACGATTACGATTACGAAGTTCTCAAGGACAGTAAGAGTCCAAATCTTCCATCCGTGTGGAAATTCAGAGTCAGTCCATGTTTAAAATTGAGCAAGTCATAAACTCAAACACTATGACAAGCATCTGGACGGTCAATCGGCCAGTGAGTCGGTCACCTGGTCAGTTCTTCAGTCGATCAGTTCATCTAGTCTGCTAAATGTATTAGATATCAAGCTATGCTAGTATACCAATATAAAATCATTCGCCAGATGTCAGTGGCGAGTTTGAATTCTGGAAATATCCACAACTTCCCACAAGGAAACATAATTTTTCGCCGATGTCTACTAATTCACCGAACTGATATTAAATGTAGTGAAGTAATGTAGCGCAAGAACTGCAATGTTACCTTAATAAAATAAATTGACACTCCCGATCCCGTGGTAATTAAGCAAACGCTAGATATGCAATTAACTGAGACCCCGCCGTTTCCGGGTGGTGCCAGTTCCGAGCCTGGATAAAAGAGGAGGGAAACGTTGACCATCTTCAGCAATCAGCATCTCTTACAAGAAACCACAAAGAAACGGACAATCGTTGTCCCTCCCTCATATTCCGGTAATCATGTAATGGACAACAATTACTCCATCCAAGAAGACAGAGAATTAACCTATGGAACGAAATCGCAAATGGCTGACTGTATTTGCACGTAGTTAACTCTATTCGATTGTAGCGTATACTAAACTAGAAGCAAGCTAGCATTTAAGCAAACGGTAAGCAAGGAATTGTTAAAACTGAGAAACCTTACGATTATGTGCGTTATCTTGCTATCTAACTGACTCTTTAGAGCTTAGTGGAATGGGTTTTGGTAGAATCAACTCTCGTATTGAAGGATATGAATGGATGCCATGAACTGTGTAGACTCAGAGGTTAGTAACTTCGTCTGCCATATAGAGCAAGACAGAAGTTGATAATTAATTTGACTCATTTTCAGCCATCAAAGATAACTTTTCAGCAAGAGGTTGTATACCAGCCATTAGAAGGGCTATGGCATTTAAAAGATAGCAATGTTTCCCTCGAAAAGCAGGGCAAGACACTCAATCAGATAAAATAGGGCATCAATGTCATGAAAGGAGTATTCATCTATTTTCGAAAGTACGTAATCGATTTAGAAAGAATAATTAATTAATTGTGCCGAATACACTAAAGAAAAATTTCTATCTCTCTATGTCGAACTCATAACCTACATGTAGCCTATAATAGGCTACACCTCATTCGCTTCTTGTTCTTCGTCTTGATCTCATCCTTCTTCCTCTTTTTCTCCTTCTCTTCCTGCTCCTCCTGCTCTTCATCATCATCTTCCTCTTTTTCCCTATTCCTCTTCCACTTCGGAGACAGTTAAAGACAGGGACAGAGAGACAGAAATAGAGAGCCAAAATGGCGACGGACAAAGTCGTAGACCTCAACAGCAAAGCTCGAGGGTACGTACCATACGTATTCTATTTTTTGAAAGGTACGTACGTATTTTAACGTACCCTATTTTATGGTACGTAAACAATAAATAAAATACGTTAACCATGTAATTGCTAATTATAACAATGTTCAATTTAATTTAAGCAAACAATCACAACCCAGTATACGGCGTAGTAAATTGTTGCAATGCTTTATTGTAGGTCTATGTTTATCCAGCATACATTGCACTTAATGCACTAATGTGAGTCAGTCGGCTCAGTTCTGCTGCAGCACTTCAAAGGTGTGTTCTTATGCGATTGCCTGATCCAACCCAGAACTGTTTGTCGAAAAATTGCATTCAATCAAATAAATGTTTTTCGCCTTTTTCAAAACTTTCACGTGCGTATATTCCTTCCCATGTTCTCTGGGCATTGCTGAATCGCTGACTGATGCGTAGACTATAACACACAGGCCTACTGCAACTTTCGAGTTACAGCAATTTGCAAACCAGTGACGTATAGGGCCTACTTAGCTCTCATCAGAAAGACAGCAGGCCTACAATTTGCATTAAATTAATTAAAACCGAAGAATTTATCGAATTAAATTTACTGGTACGCTACCGGAAGTACCGGTTTCAATGACGCATAGGCCTACAGTTGACGTCAGATTAGGCCTATAGGCTACGTAGGCTACGGGTCTCCGAGTAAACTATATTCGTGTACGGTACGTACCATACGCGTATTCTATTTTTTGAAAGGTACGTACGTATTTTAACGTATTCTATTTTAGGGTACGCGTACCCTCGAGCTATGCTCAACCGTACTATGAACGTGGTTTGGCCTGCGCACTGTGCGCAGTGCGCGTGCTGCTACGGTCATGCACCAAGGTCTGATAGCTGATGGAAACAACCAAACCACGTTGTCGTATAAATTTCTGCTTGTCATCGTACGTAGACAAACAGACGCCCTTGAAGCATTATTTAAAAAGTTATGATTTCAAGGTTGCTTTTTCACTGACGCTTATAACAATAATATTATTAATACAGACAGTCGCAATAGCGCATCGCAAACAAAATCCATTGAAGCATTATTAAAAACTGATGATTTCAAGGTTGTTTCACTGACGTTTATGATAATAATAATATTAATACAGACAGTCGCTATACAGGGGCGGAAACCTGGTCCGAACTTTGGGGGGGACGAACGAGCGGCTGAAGGACGATCGCTGAAGCGCGAAGCTCCGAGTTGGGAGGGGTGTAGGAAGGCTGTTTTTAATATTCACATCTAATTGTAGCATTCTAGCTGTCATAAAAAAGATCCATTTTCTCAGTCCCGATAGAAGTAGTTCAAACTGTAATTTGTTATTGAACACGATCGGAATGCAGCTTGCATTAGACACCTTTTAAAAGTTTATATTATGAATTTATATAATGATGGAATGTGCCAAATTTTGCACAATTGCTATTCGAAAACATTCGAAGAATTTAACATAGACACCTCTGTAATGCATTAAATAAACGGTATATACTGTACATAAAAAACATTCAATGTACTGATTTTTACTCAAATTAATGACTAATATCTTTGTGTTAATTTTTTATATGCAATTTATGTTTAATAGAAAGACTGGAAAGGAAACACTGATAGAAATGAAAACATACTCATGTCTATAAAATTATACCTGCTATCAGAGCATTTCAACGGAAGTTTCAGAACTGTATGACTCTTTCTCAGCCATTCGATCTTCCCTAGTAAATAACTGCCAATAAGATGACAATGGATTTTTGAAACTATTGTTAGCTGCCAGGATGTTATTTTACAGCTCTCTAAGACCAGTATAACTGCTTTTTAAAATCAACACATCTATGTGAACTTGCACGTTTAAAAGCCCTGCCAACTTTCACAATGTACAGCCTAAATCAGTTCAAAAGAACAAATCGTGGGCGGAGTTTGGTTTCCATTCTTGGGGGCTGAAAACAGATGACTTGGTCCAGATTGAGCAGCGCCGGAATTTTTTTCTCGATTCAAAAATTAATGAGCTTTTTAGTCATCAAGTTTAATTGAAATCTAACAAAAACCATACTATCTTGCGTAAACACCTTTTTTAGTCATCTAGTTTATTCGAAATGTCATAAAACCTTACTGTTTTTCGTAATAATCTTTTTTAATCATCTAGTTTAATTAAAATATCATAGATCCATACTATTTTCCGTAAACACCTTTTTTAGTCATTGAGTTTAATTGAATTTTCATAAAAACCATACTATTTTGCGTAAACACCTTTTTAGTGATCGAGCTTAATCGAAATATAATAAAAACATAATTTATTCAGTAAACGCCTTTTTTTAGTCATATAGTTTAATTGAATTAACATAGATCTATATTATTTTTCGTAGACACCTTTTTTAAACATCAACTCATCGAGTTTAATCAAAATCTCATAAAACCAGCCTATTTTGCGTAAACACCTTTTTTAGTGACCGAGTTTAATCGAAATATAATAAAAAAAACAATTTATTCCGTAAGCACCTTTTTTAGTCATATAGTTTAATTGAAATATCATAGATCCATACTATTTTCCGTAGACACCTTTTCTTAGTCATCAACTCATCGAGTTTAATTAAAATCTCATAAAACCATACTGTTTCGCGTAAACACCTTTTTTAGTCATTTAGTTTAATTGAAATCTCATTAAACCACAAAGTTTCCGTAAACACCTTTTTTAGTCATGGAAATTTTTTATATTCTCATAAAAACCATACGTACTTTTTGCACATCGAGTTTAGTTTAAATCTCACAAAAACCATATTATTTTTCGGGCAAAAAATTGTGTTGACCTTTTTCTTAGTCATCGGGTTGAAATCTCATAAAATCCATTCTTTTTCCTTACACACGTCGAGTTTAGTAGAAATCTCATGAAACCAGACTAACTTTCCGGACACACCCGTTTTAGTCAACGACTTTAATTGAAGTCTCACAACAACCATGCTATTTTCCCGGAAAAAAGTGTTAATCATCGGATTCAAGTTTCATTCGTGAAAGTTTCTTGGGGGCTAACCCCGGAGACTATACCATTTTCCTTGTGACAGCCCGAATCTGGGCCTTCTTGAGGGGCTTGAGCCCCCTTAGCCCGTAATAAACTCCGCCCATGGACACACCGATGTTCTGTATCCCATTGTTCGTTTTCAAGAAGAATAATAAACAAAATACTTACTTACTTACGTATTTACTTTCGATATTACTTCTAATGTTGAACATGACGCTGATTTGAGCTTGAAGAGAAGCTGATCTGAATGTAGCAGAAACCCGATGACATTGTAAATTTGTGACGTTGGGTGTTAGCAAGGCCTTTGTAATAATTAGTAACATGTTAAAAGAGGTGTCTTATTTATACAGTATAATGTTCGCAAACTACCCAACGTTAGACTTAATAACTTTTCGTTAGAGCCTGGATTGCTCTGGAAATCATATCATTATAAATATTTACTTCATCTGCTAAACATTTTTTTCTCTCTAGTTCACTACTGAAGATTGTGTACATGTCCTAACGCTTGAACATTGGGGGGGACAAATGCATGGGCCGTCCCCCCCAACGTCTTCATTGGGGGGGACCGTCCCCCCCTGTCCCCCCCTAGGTTTCCGCCCCTGCCGCTATAGCGCATCGCAAACAAAATCCATTGTAATTTGACGTTTGATATGATGCCTTTGTTATCACATTATTGCGCAAAATGAGCAAAACGACAATCAATGAGGTGCGTCTGAATTCATAAAAGTCTGAGAGCCGGATGATAATGGATTGATCAGTCGATGATGATGCTGCAAAGCAACATGTTGTTGTCGACCTGTGATTAGTGTTTCATGGCCTACAGCTGCACTTTAGGATGGCTGTTGTTGACCGCAGACTAATCGGTGGTAATGGACGAGATGTAATGGGTCTGTATGCAACAGATATGCTTTTAGAGAGTGTCGACTTACCTGTAAGCTGCTGGTGACGTCGGAGTGGTGGCGGTGGCTGTGGTGGTGGTGGTGGCGGTGATGATGTTGGGGTGGTGTAGGTTGTGGTGTTGGTGGTGGTGGTTGCGGTGGTTGCGGTGGTGGTTGTGGCGCTTTGCGGTGTTGGTGGTGGGGTGATGATGGTGATGGTAGGGGTGTTTGTGTTGGTTGTGGTGATGGTGGTCGCGTATGCGGTGGTGGTGGTAATGGTGGTTGCTGTGTTGGTCATGGTGTTGGTAGTGGTGATGGTATTGGCGGTGATGGTGATGGCGTTGTTGGTGTGGCGGTTGTGGTGGTGTTGGCGGTGGTGGAGGTGGTTGTGATGACGTTGGTGGTGGTGGTGATGCTGGTGGTGGTGATGGTGGTGATGTTGATGGTGGTGGTGGTGGGGACGTGGGGTGGTGGTGTAGCGGTGAATCATGAGAGTTGCTTTTCGACAATCTCTTGTCTGTGATTTTTCGACAGCGATTTTACAGATTTCGCGAAGAAAGCAAATCTCTGTTTCCATTCTGTCCATCCTCTTTTGTCTGCCTTGTCGTGTGTAACATCATCCTGGCTGTCTGTCTGTCTGTCTAGATTGATCTGTCTTTCTATCTGTGCCTATGTCGGTGCCTGTCTTCGCCTGTCTGTCTGTCTATCTTCCTGTATGCCTGCCTGGCTGTTCCCACATGTCTGCGTGCCTCTCTGTCCATCTTTCTCGAATTACCTGTAACATACTGGCAAATATTTGCGTGCTCATATGGTTGTGTGTGGCCGCGCGCCAGTCTTGTGTTTGCCAGCGACAAATATGCCACTCTCCTCCCCCTCCTCATGCTCCTCCTTTAGCCATTTAGCTATATATAGCCAGATGGCTGCTGGCGTCGATCAGAGCAGCCATGACGCGAATGCTCTGTGTGTGGAGATGGAAGGAAGGAAGAAAGGACGGAAGGACGAACAGCGACTTTCCTTCTCTGACGTTATCTCTGTCTCTATCTCTGCGAGTGTCTCTTTCTCTCTTACTCTGTCTCTGTATCTGTCTGCCTGTCTTTCTGTCTGTCTCTGTCTCTGTATCTGTATCTGTCTATGTCTATCTCTCTCTGTGTGTGTCTCCGTCTCATCCTACTTGTCCGTCTGCCGTCTAGCGTCTTCAGTGTCTTCGTCATTTTTCCTTGCTTCAGATCCTGATGATGAATCATTGTTTTAACTGACGAAGACATGTAGAGTCAATGCCTACATACATTCAGATGTGCAATGTGTGCAATGTGTGCAAATATATGTGTGCAATGTATGCAGTTCATCAATCAGTATACGACGTGTTATTAGTTACACGATTTGCCCGACGATGTGCATACATTGGCCCGGTTACCTACATTTATTGAAGCGTATACAACTATACATAGACTGCGTCTATATATCTAATACTGTTGTGAGCTGGTTTTATTTAAGAGATTATAAAAATCTCTGGCTGATGCAATCAGTACACGGAGACCTATTCATACGGTGCTGCGTGGTTCATTTGAGAGCTTATAAAAAATCTCTAGATAAAATATTCCATATACGGGGAACCTATTCCAACGGACAACAAGGGTGATTAATTAAGCTTATATAGAATCAAGTAATTCATTTACTAATATAAATTAATAATAGAATCAAGTAATACATTTGTTTTTATTAATAATTATAAATTGTTAATGAATTGCCTTTCAGGATTGTATACGTTCTGCTCTGCTAAATAACCATCTGCCATTGTCTGATATTATAATTATCTATCCTTAACTCATTACAATAATAATTGCTCTAACTTGATTTGCATACAAAATCATGACCTATTAGTGGCAAATAAATTGAAATTTTGAAATAGACTGTGTTCGTACAATTGAAGAGGAAAAGTTTCAGTCTGCCAGCGTGCATTACGTCATCTGTAGGCCTATATATATATATATATATATATATATATATATATATATATAGATATATATATATGTATATATATTATAGGCTATAGATAAAATTATATATAAATTATATATATATATGAGTAAATTGTACAGTGAGAGGCGCTTTAATTATATGAGTCCGCAAACATAATATAAAATGTGGCATCGAGCTGTCTGCAAATTTTCAGCATCTAATATATCCAGGCGTCTCTTCTTTGATTTCTGCCTGCATTCCTTCGTTTAGCTTCTTCTCTGAAGAAGAAATGTAATTTCCGCTTTTTGCATCAATGTTCTGATCAGCATGAACAGTTGAATACGTCGACGACTACGACTTAAAAAAAGGACTCTTATTAAACACGCACAATAATAATAATCTAAGCGTGGATGATGAAGTTCGTGCTGTTTTGAGCTTTAGTCAATAGCACATTATTACGACGAGTACGACCCGCCCTCAATATGCCTTCAGAGTGGGTTGGTAAATATACCGAGTCCGATGGTACTGTTTAGTTAACTCTGTGCATGTCTGCTGCATTTTGGTGGCGGGACCATACGCCTTCAGAAACCTATGAGCAGCCGGTAACCTGGTTTTAACCTTCCACCTTTTTTAAGTGCTAAGGAAAATTTCAACGAGCGTCGCATCTTTAACACGAGTCCACGGCGATCCTGCTAGCATCTCCTATGACTATTATAGAACAGTGGTTCCCAAAAGTCTCTGAGTCGCGACCCACTTGTAAATTCATTCATTCATTCATTCATTCAGAACATTTATACAGCGCCCCTTCAAGAAACTGCTCAGATGCGCTCCCAGCTCAACCACGAACAAAGAAAAAGAACTCGAGAGACTTGTAGAACCCAGCATAAACAGCGGGTCAACAAGAAAAATATCGTGGCCGTCCCGAGAACCACTGAATAAAATCGAGCATCGTGTAGCCTACTGAAATTTGCCTCGTAAATTGGCATGGAATTGTTATGGTGATTTACGGGCATCGTTTAAAAATTGACATAACTACGACAGCCAGCCCTAGCCAGTCATATGTCGCAGGTCTATAAGCCTGAAGTCTTAATCTGATAGACCTTCTGCGCTTCTGAAAGGCTCTTGCTGCAAGAAGCGCTTTATAAATGGTTTGATAAGATAAGGCCTAGGTGACTGGGGCTTTAAATTATTAAGAACGTTTAAAATAGATTAAAGACACTATAAATTGGGCTGAGACAGCATTTAATATATTATGCCCATCTGTGGACAGTGCAAACTGGTAATGGCACATCAAGTGACTGCAAGTGTCCCGGAATGGCAAAATAAAAAGTTGGCAGCCCTATAATGTGGTTGACCAGCTTTTTAGGCCTATAACATGATTTTTTAGAATTTGTGAATAAATGACGACAAAATGAAAACAAATATTTTCCGAAATACTATGGCGACCCACTTGACAGAGCTTTGCGACCCACTTTTGGGTCGCCAGTTCGCCACCCACAGATTGGGAAACACTGCGCCAGGTTGCCCTACGCTCGCAAACTCAAATGGCCATGGTGATGTTTATCTGCCCTGAACACAGTGAACAGCCTATAAGCTTACATTGTAGTTGTAGGTGGGTATAGGACTTGTCCTTGCATTTGTTTTCTTGTCCCCTCTTTAGGAATGCACTTAAAGGACACGGCTAGTATGCCGACAGGTCCTGACTGGAATTTTACAGCTGACATATAGTGTGCAAGAAATTTGAAGTCCGCCACTTCATTTTGCCTCGTGTATTGAAGTTCAGCCACTTGGGGCGACCCAAAGGAATGCTGTCAATGGCTTCAAGGACAGAAAGAGAAAGACAAACAGACAGTCAGACAGACAGACAGACAGACAGACAGAAGACAGACAGACAGATAGACAGACAGACAGACAGACAGACAGACAGATGCTATACACCGTGGTTCAATAAAAGTATGCCAAACTGTTTTTCTTATATCTCTAATGCTTGATGATGATTAATCACAGTAAAATTTTCCGAATATTTAGAGAATTGAACCAAGAATATGATTCCAAAATATCGTGTCACAAATTTTAACGGATTGAAATATATGAATTTTTAAGCTTCATATCCCTAAATTTGAGTTTTTCAGCAAGTCTTCTCGAGTGTTCGTTGGGTTTTGGCGCTTGGTCGTTCCCATTTGGTCTTCAGTGATCCTGGAGTAAAATCGGTAAAATTAACGGAGTCTATTATTGTATCGTTCTGCTGTCACAACATCTTCCACCTGTTATCAGAAATCTATAGCCCCAGAATGCTATTTTTATTTACAGAACAGTGCCAGCCCACAGAGCCAGATAAACCATCAACATGTTAACAAGAGAGACACCATACTTCATTAATTTTCTCCCACATTATGGCCTCCGAACAATCCAGATTTAAATCCCGTCGCCTATGACATCTTCTGTATGAAAATAATCAACTAATTATAACTACTTAGAGTTTCTTCAAAACAAATGAAAGACTTTTTCATTCTTGAAGTAGGCTACTTTGTTACAAAACCCATAAAATTATTGCTGGTAAACTGAAGTTTCGGCAGATGAAGTTGAAAGATTGATATCTTTTTTCCCGTCCGCGCTGTAATAGGGAGCGCCTCTGAGTAGTCCTGCTGAGGCAATGTAAGCTGCATAATTTTTATAAGCACTGCCGAAAATCAATACGCTGGTCATGTATACATGTATGCAGTCTGCATATGTATACGAGCATTGTATAATCATGTATATGTATGTACAATGTTGTACAATGTTGTACATCCATGGATCTTTTTAACGGACCAAACGCAGAAGCTTTACTTCAACGACGAGGTCCACAATGTCATCGATCACTTGAGAGTCTAGACGGCAGCAGCAGTGTTCGTCAACGTTCTGATCTCTGACCGTTGCTTTTTTTATACGGCTGAGATCCTGCAATCATCGAAGGCATATTATATTATAGAGGTTTGATGACGCATCCCTATATATTATTATACGCAGACGGCACCCAGATCTACCAGCGCTTGTGAATAAGCTGGTGCCCCGCGCTTTGCTTTTGAGTGGCGCTCTAAAAATTTGGAGATTGTGATTATTTCGGTGTTCCTGCCTCGGATGCTCCCTTAGAAGCGGCTTACAGAAATACAGAGTGTGTCGAGTGCATGAAGGAATGGTTTCAAAAGTTGGAAGCGCTCGCAGATGATTGTGACTCATCTTAAATCTGACATATAAAAAAACCCCGGACAAATTGTCCCTGGACATTTTATCCGGGGACATTTTGTTCGGGGACATTTTGTCCGGGGACATTTTGTCCAGGGACATTTTGTCCGGGGACATTTGTCCAGGGACAATTTTGTCCGGGACATTTTGTCCGGGGACATTTTGTTCGTCCACGCTTTTAAAGTAGTGTGACGTCATCTGAAGCCCCTTGCGTCACGTGAGAGCTCGCTCGATAAAACGTCAATCCTACGGCCTAGTAGGCTAGGCCATACAATGACAGAAAGCTTGAAATATTCCATGCTCATGCCCAGACCGGTTTCATCTTGTCTGGTGTTTGACGGGAAAGACCCAATAAAAGAAGTCCCATAATAAATATGGATTGCTCAATGTTTACGGTGCGCGGAAAAACACTTTTTGAGGATATGACTATAATTATTGCAAATCAAAACCTAACACGAACAAACTCTGCTCTGTACAAATTTCAAATTGCTCACATCGGCAACTTTGCAGCTCGCCGCACGTGCCACCTGCAGGCACGTGCGACTATAAACTCACCTGTGCACTTATCATAAGTGAGTGAGTAAGTAAGTAAGTATGGCCTTTATTACTCCATTTGCAATGGCACGACGAGACATCAAAAATAGATTGCAGAATAAAACACAGAAGCAATAATAAAACATAGTAATAATAATGCAATAAAGTACAACGGCAACCATACACGCAGGCGCCATTCGTTATTTAATCAAATATGCAACGGTAGGCCTATATAAGCACTCTCCCATTGCATACTGTATATATAATAATTATACATACAATTATACGTACATACTTCTGTCAATGTATACAGACACTAATGCTGGCGAAACTGATCAACATCATAAACTCCACCTAAAAATAAATATCAATGCTTTAAGAAAATACGCTGACCTAATATCATCATCCATCAGCCCTTTCTGTGGTTGGTCCGGTGGTATGGAATGGCCTTCCTTTTGAGCTACGCCTACACCCTGGGACTCTACCAGGATCGTTCCATGTTAAACTTAAAATTGTTCTTTTTAGGCGCGCTGGAGTCGGTAGCGCCTCTGAGTAGTTTTTTTACTTGAAGGAGCGCTATATAGGCCTCCGAATGAATGAATGAATCATGATGAACGGAGAGGACTAAATTCTTTCTTGACCTGCAAGAGGCAGAAGAGTAGAGTCCCTGCAGTGCGGCTACATAATCTTGAGGCAGCCATGGATATGACGTGTTAGCGACTTCGTTTTCCTGGCCTCGGCATATATGAATGGTGGCCAGCCCTCTAACTCACCGTCTCATCTTTCCACCGACAGTGTAGGGTGCACGGGTGTACTCATCATAGCAGAGTAGTCTAGGGGGCTGACTCGTGGAGCAGGAATCTCGATACAAATTTCTGCCCTCTGGGATTCGAACCCCCGACTGTCGCTTACCAGTCCAGCACGTTAACCACTTGACTACCGTGCACCTCTGTCTTGACCTAACGCTGCTCTAAAGCCGACGGAGATAAACGGTTCGAAGTCTGATCGATAGAAGCTTTGGAAGTCGACGACACTTACATACACGCATACGACGTACGTACTTATTTACATATGCAAATGCACTGTACATATACACATGTATGCGTAGAAGCACACATCAAAGGTAGCATACATAATACAATGTCATGTCATCCCTTCGTGTGGTGTATGTATGCGTGTGCTTGTGAGTATGTGTGTATGTGTGTGTGTGCATGCGCGAATGCGTGTATGTTTGTGTGTTTGGGTGCGTGTGTGCATACGTGTGTTTATGCGTGTGTATGTATGTGTGCTTGTGTGTGCGTGTGTTGGTGGTGTGTTCATTTGCCCGCACTGTGTATGTGTTCACAGCGGAATGAATCGATTTTCGATCGATACCGTATTACGATGATGGAGGAGGCAGCGACCATTTAGGATGGATGTAATTCAGCGAACAGTTCGTTTAAACAGAGCTCCGTGTCTCGGCGCTTCCCTCTCTCCATCACCACCCACTTCCCTGCATGCCCCTCTCCACCTCTCCACCTCTCCACCTATAATACTGTCCACTCCTATAGTCACCCACTTCCCTGCATGCCCCTCTCCACCTCTCCACCTATATACTGTCCACTCCTATAGTCACCCACTGTCCATCCCTTCTTCACCCACTGCCCTTACGCCTCTTCTTCCACTTCCCTCCCCCTCTTCCCCTATGTACGGTCTTCCCCTCTCCACCCACTTCCATTTCCTCTCCAGCCTCCATCCTTCCTTCTTCACCCACACTTCCCTTCCCTCTTCCCTATGTACTGACCTCCCTCTCCACTGGCCGCCATTCCCTTTTCACCCTTCCCACTCCACCCACTTCTCTTCCCTCTTCACCCTTACCCTCTTCCACTCCCCCCTCTGTCGTCGTCGGTGGCTCTGTCCATAATCGCAGACGATGGATGGATGGCGCAGTGCTGCTTCTGCTGCTGCTGCTGAGCCTGAGGCAGAGCGACGACGAGCATCTTTCGGTCGCGTGAACGATGCTACGGTTGCAGCGTCTGAGGAGGCAAGCAGGGAAGGGAGGGATGTAGGGAGAGGAGAGAGGGAGGGAGAGGGGAGAAGGGGGTTCGTCCAGCCTCTGCCATCCTCAGGGTCAAATCCGAAATCGGTGTGATATTCATAGATCTTGAGATTGCGTTTAGACTCGGCTGCTTCGGCCTCTGGCAGCTGAGGAGGGAGAGGACAGTGGGATGGTGGTAGTGGTGGTGGATGGGGTGGTGGGATGGTGGTAGTGGTGGTGGTGGTGGGGGGATGGGGTGGTGGTGGGGTTGGGTCTGTCCAAAGGGCAATGGATGCGACCAGGGTGACGCTTTCAATTATGGCGATCACGGCGATGGTCATTTGCAGCAGACGAACGCAGCCGATCAGTGAGCGGTCAGTGGTCACTGGTCAGTCTGCTAGTCAGTCTGGTCATCAGCAGCAGCATTAGAAATTCGACTGCAGTTGTTCATGAGAGAGTGTGGTCAATTTATGGTCACGATTGGTCAATTGCGCCAGCATTATATACAGACTGGACTTTAGATTCACAGCACGTACAAAAGCATGTTGTATGTGAGTGTGAGTGTGTGTGTGTAGGTGTGTGTGTGTGTGTGTGTAGGTGTGTGTGTTTGTGTAGGTTTGTGTATGCGTGTGTGTGCGTGTGTGTGTGTAGGTGTGTTTGTTTGTTTGTTTGTGTGTAGCTGCCTGTGTGTGCATGTAGGCTTCTGTAACATTTCTAAGTCGCTCTTTGGTGATCTTTCTTAGTCGTTTAGTGTCTTTCAGTGCAGCACATTGTACAGCTTACGGGTGGAGACAGTAGTGTCTAGTCTAACCAGCGCTGCATACATTACATATTTCCAGACACATAATCATGTATTCGCAAGTGCACAAACTTACACATATAGATATAGATCATAGGTCTCCGATATAATGCAGAGTAAAGCGCACATACAGACAGACATATACACGGGTACATGTACTGTAGACGTGCACTCGTGAAGCAGACACTTAATGAAGTAAACTCCTCGTCAACAAACTGACGGAACAACCTTTGCATCCATTAAGATTCTGCTGTGACGAATTCTTCCAGCGACATCTGCGGCAGCAGCAGCAGCAGCAGCCTTCATTTGCAGACACCGGCCATGGTAATATAGTGGCATCAAAGGCACCGCCGGATGGGTCTGGTGCCAACGAATGCCTTTTGATGTCACCGATCGCTACGGCGTCGCTGCTAGTTGACCATGTTTGGATTCGATGCATTTATTCCCATTGACAGGAGGAGGCAGCAGTGATGATGATACGTAGTTGATCTCCGGAGTCTGGATGGATTCAGAATGCATTTGTGCATGATAAACAGAGAAACAGCATAATAATAATAGACAGCATGTGTGATTGTGTGTGTATGTATGTATGTATGTATGTATGTATGTATGTATGTATGTATGTATGTATGTATGTATGTATGTATGTATGTATGTATGTATGTATGTATGTATGTATGTATGTATGTATGTATGTATGTATGTATGTATGTATGTATGTATGTATGTATGTATGTATGTATGTATGTATGTATGTATGTATGTATGTATGTATGTATGTATGTATGTATGTATGTATGTATGTATGTATGTATGTATGTATGTATGTATGTATGTATGTATGTATGTATGTATGTATGTATGTATGTATGTATGTATGTATGTATGTATGTATGTATGTATGTATGTATGCATGCATGCATGCATGCATGCATGCATGCATGCATGCATGCATGCATGCATGCATGTATGTATGTATGTATGTATGCATGCATGCATGCATGCATGCATGCATGCATGAATGTATGTATGTATGTATGTATGTATGTTAGGGTGACACTTAAAAATTTTTTGGTGAATTTCACAGGTCTCACCCTTTTCAATGGTTATGTACCATGCAATAACTATGCATGATTTTTTAAAAATTAATTCATTAATGTTTAGTGGTGGTCCAACGCATCAGAAGTTTTACTTGATGGTCACTGTTTAACACAATGCTAATACACACGTATCTCGAAAGTTGTATTTGATACAAGTACTGTTTATCAAGTCTATTTATGGCTGTTTGGTTTTTTTTAGTCTGGCCATTCCTTCCTGTATTTTATGACCCCCTGCACTATACTCCTGGTTTTTCTTGGTTTGTAAGTACTTCAAGGAATGAATGGATCAGTGCTGCATCATTTCCGACCTTTAAGCTGAGATAAGCTCACAGCTCGGCGACGACCAAGAGAACACTGTCGTTTATCTCCCTATGTGCTTGGGTGTAGTTGTAGGAAATTTACAAGAATACCTAGTGCGGACTAGTGCAATGAAGAGCGTCTTAGTGTTTATAGCTACAAAAATCAGCTCTTGCAGTGGTATAGTGGCTTCATATAGCCTACACTTTGAGATGTCAAAGAGGCTCATCGTATCCCAGACAAAATTCCACAACTGCAATCACGCTGCCGTCGCAAACAGCCGAATCAAACAGCACCATGCCAAACAACATTTCACTCAGGTATCTAAAATTGTTCGATAGGACGTGTATTTCTGCTGTAACGGCGGTCAAACTTATTGCCTTGTAAGCAATGAGCTGCTTCAACAGTTGCAAGTCATGCCAGGGAGCTGAAGTTGGACATTGGCATGTGTACAAATGCCTTGAGGTCCACCTGAAGAACAAATACATTGTGCTCACGGAGGCTGCAGCTCAAATGCAGTCAGATGCCAGAGAGATGGAAGAGGTAGATTGCAATGTATCATTTTTTTAATCCAAATCTTTCAAACAGTATTTTCGTAGGTCTGCGAGAGTTTGTCATCAGAGATTCGAAGACTATCCCCACTATCACCAAGCTGAGGATATCTACCGTATATGACACTTGTGTTCCAACAGAACACATGCTCTTGATTGAAGACCAGCATTGCTGTAGAGGATAGAACTTGTGTGAAAAGATATAGATCGTTTGCGGCCAGCCATTTGTGAGGCGCGGTGGTCTAGTGGTGGCGTCGTTGCCATTGAGCCGGAAGGTTCGAGGTTCGAATCCACCTCGTCGCGTAAGGACCTTGGGCAAGTTCTTCACTCACAATTGCTCAGCGCTTCGGCGTGAAACTCCGATGCAGTGTCCGCTCTGCATCGGGAGCGCCTCTGAGTAGAAGGAGCTTGAAGGGGCGCTATAACAAGTGCACATACAAAGACATATTCCACTCTTTAAAGCAAGTTAAAACGGCTGAAGCTTGTGCCTCACCCCTTCCATTAGGCAGTAAAGGAACCCCTAAGATTTTCATTGTTTCTTTATCTGATGCCAGCACAGCAGGGCAACGTAAAAGCCTTCAACAACCTGTCATCCCAACGAACTTTATGCGGAATTTCAATCCCTAATGATGCATGGATTTCTTTGACAATAGTCTTATGATGATGGAGCCGAGAATGTCTGATGGAATTCTAACAGATAACAATTATTTCAGCAGGATCACGGCCCAGTGATTGTCCTTTGGCTGCTGGGATGTGTGCCACATGTAGGCCTATGTCACTAATTTTTCCCTGTCAAATGCTGCAGTAACACATGTAGGCCTATTGTATTCCAAATGACATTAGACCTCCGTAACTTCTTTTCAGTAGGCGCAAAAGTCAATTTAAAATAACTAACTCCCCGCGACTTTCTTGTATAATTTTCAAATCGACTTATTGGTTTTTAATTATATAATAGCTGTACCCTATGCATGTCATTCATGATAACAGAGGACATTGAAATAAGCACTAGAAATGTAATTGGTAGAGCATAAAAATATTTAGCACATTTCATATTCAACGTTGTTTCTCATTTCATACTCAACGTTGTTTGAAGGCATATCTATTGAAAGTTCAAGGTCCTTGGACCACCTCTAAACGTTTTCGTATTTCCCTAAAAATTTTCACCTGTGGTACTGATGTTATAGGGAACACTTTTGAGGGGTGAGACTTTAAAAATTCTCAAATTTATTTTTGTCTGTGGTTGACATTGTCACCCTAATGTATGTATGTATGTATGTATGTATGTATGTATGTATGTATGTATGTATGTATGTATGTATGTATGTATGTATGTATGTATGTATGTATGTATGTATGTATGTATGTATGTATGTATGTATGTATGTAGCCTATGATCATTGAATGCGGCACATAATGATCTGCATGCAATTTCTGGTTGTAGCTAGGCCTACTATTCTGTAATTAAATAATTAATTTAACAACCACAAAGATGATTGTGTTGAACGAATACTGCCCTACAGATCTCTGCACTTCTGTTATGCTGTTTCTGACAACAGACCCTATTTTCACTGCAGCAGTTTTCGAGCGATGTATTTAACATGATGCTGATGGTTTTCAACATGACATTGTGTTGATCGTCCGTTTGAGAATGAAAAAGATCTTTCAGGTCCCACAGAAACGAACTAAAGCACAATAATCGCGTAGAATAAAGAACCAGGCACCCACGAACGTCAGAGAATACAATAGTTCTTCTCTGTGTGTCTGCTTGTCTGTCTGTCTGTCTGTATGTCTGTATGTCTGTATGTCTGTATGTCTGTATGTCTGTATGTCTGTATGTCTGTCTACAGCCGAGGGTCAGTCAAGCGTAACTGAGTCATGTAGCGATTTACCCAGCTATGGATGGATGCACAGAAGGGCTGGCAGGCGATGGAAAGATGGGTGGATTGATTGACGAATGGATGAATGGATAATGAAGGGATTGATGCTTGGATGGATCGATGGATGGATGGATCGACTGATTGATCGATCGATTGATTGATTGAATTATTGATCTATTGTTTTATTGACGAATAGTCCGTTGGATGTTTGGATTGATGGATTGCTTGATTGTTTCGTTGATTGATTTATTGATTGATTTATTGTTTGATTGATTGTTTGATCGATTGATCGATTTTTAAAATTTATTTATTTATTGATGGATGGTTAGATAGATAGATGAATGAATTAATTGATTGATTAGTGATGGATGCATGGATGGATGGATGAATGAATTGATTGATTGATTGATTGATTAATTAATGATGGATGGATGGATGGATGCATGGATGCATGGATGGATGAAATGGATGCATGGATGCATGGATGGATGAATGGATGAAATGGATGGATGGATGCACAGATGGATGGATGGAAATGGATGGAAATGGATGGAAATGGATGGATGGATGCGTAAAGTGACGGATGAGGTGATAGAGTTATTTGCATGGCTCTCTCTCTCTCCATCGTGTTGTGCTTGGACGCGTACATTGTTCACCGGTCGGTTGACTGATTGACTGTAAGAGGCGACTTTGTGTGGACTGCCTGGCTCTACCGTCGTCCTATCGGTCTAATGAATGGGGTCTTAGATCAGTCAGGATATAAGGCGCCTTCCTCCTCGTCCTCCTCCTTGTTGTCCTCCTCCTCCTCGTCCTCCTCGTCCTTCTTCTTCTCCTCCTCGTCCTCCTTCTTCTCCTCGTCCTTCTCCTTCTCCTCGTCCTCCTCCTATTCCTCGTCCGCCTCCTCCCCCTCCTCATAGTCCTCCTCCTCCTCCTTCTCCTCCTCGTCCTCCTTCTTCTCCGTCGACTGCAGCATGACCACCACACCGCATCGCAGCGAAGTCTCTACTCTGCGGAACCTTGCGGCGCTTCGCTTCATTATACGCCTATAATTGCATGTGGTCGCTAGACACCCATTATCCACCCGGACAATCATTCTTTCCCTTCTCTTTTCTTCTCTGACGGGCCAAGATATACAATATTCACATACACTCAGATATATAAGCATATATACACGATGTAGGCTACATTATACAAATAGTTATATACACGCACACATAATTATGCATGAAACAATAAAACACATTTGTTACGTAATTCTAAAAAAATATATTATGCGTATGTATCCATGGAGGGGAAATGGGGGCATGTAAGCGACTCAAATGGCGTCTGATGCTCAAATTTCGACCCACGCCACCTTCACGGGGTCCCTCCTGTTTCAACGGAGCGCGTGGTGGACGACCGAGTGCTCGCCGGCATAAGCGAGTGCCCCATGGGCGAAGAAGCTGAAGGACGGACGATGGACGGCATCGACGCTGAGAGATGGTGTCTCTCCGTAAAAACACCGGGAGGAAGGCAGCGGGAAACCACCTCCCTGCTTATCCCAAGTTATATAGAAAATGACGAAAAATGGCGTCATTGGACATACGAACCTGCCTGAGGGCAGAGCACGCAAAGAAGAAGATCCATGGCATTGAAATTTTCGGATTTGTGAGTCGGTTGGAGATTGTATTGTATTGTATTGTTGGAGTCGTACGTATAAAGCAGAAAATCGAAAGCAAGGGAAGATTTTATGCTTAGCCTATAAATGCAGATTTACCAGTTTCACCTTCTGCACCATACGTATAATTAGCTGCCTCAATGTGAAAAACGTTTTTTGAAACAAAACCGTAAAATATGTGTCAGTTTTTCAGGAAGCAATTCCTCTCCCTCTTGCCCTTGCGAGCGAGCGTAAAATGCTAAAGATGACTTTCGTTTGATTAAAATCTTGCCTGCACAAGAAAAACATTACTGCAGAGCAGAAAGGTTACTGAATGCATTGCAGCTTAATAGAAACTGGTTTATCGCTGCAGCCTTGAATTGATTGATCGCAGAAATTGATGGCATGCGATCCGCCGAAGAACGACGTGGCGGCGGTTGTAGACAACGCTCCTCAGCTTAATGCACTTTATCGAAAATGTTGATTCTATTGAAGCACTACTCGTATTTGAGTCAAGAAGTTTGACCTTGCACCCACACAACAATTCATCAATATCTTAAGAAACTGGAATTCCGCGAACTTCTGCAGTGCATCGAATTGACCACAAGAATATATATAGCTGAAATT
>OX243815.1:27834480-27836980 GCA_945859605.1 Lumbricus rubellus | reverse complement strand
AACCACGGCTAAAGAGAACAGTGCATTTATTATATACTAACACACGATGTAAGAACTAAGAGTAATTCAATTTGAAGCTCTTATTATCTTATTCCTGATTGAATTTGTAAACAATAGAGTGGATCACGACGATAATCTATATGATCATGATGATGCTGACGTGGAAGCAGCTGAAGTTTTGACTAATTATTTCAGCTGAGTAAACATACCCCTCCACTCCGATACACGATCCTGGCTACAGTCTTGAAGAATGTCAGTGATGCATCCACTACCAAGCTGCTGCATGCAGGCTGCAGCATAATCTGCACAGTGTGCCAAATATAATGTCACCCTATAATACAGTGCCGCGCTTGCTGTACATGTATGTCTACTCTGTGATGTCACGAACATAGTGTCGCGCACAGGAACATAAAATGTCACCCATGTCTCGTATGTACAGCATTTCCCTGCAGCGTATGTTGCTGTATTAAAGCCAACCATGCAGTCGAGCACACATTAACACCGTGGACAATGTCAAACGCGTTGGATGAGTGTTACATTCCCATAGATAGTCGCCCGCTTGCAGTTGCAAAGTCTTAACAACATCAATGGGGTCTAATGTCGCATCAGCACATAATGTTGTCGCCCACACAAAGGCCTTCGGCAATGCACACACACACACACACACACACAAACACACGCACACACACATACACACAAACGGGGCATTTGCAGGCGGTTTGCAGTGGAGGAGTCGACGTATAGGTCTCAGATCATCGTCTCTTACTGCTGCTGCTGGTGCTGCTGGTGCTGCTGCTGTTCATCACGGATAATCCAGACCCGAAAATCCCTGTAAACATAGACAGACTCTGCATTTGCATCTGCCTCTGCTGCATGCTGAAATCTATCGACGGAGGGAGGGAGGGATGGAGGAAGACGCTGTTTGCATTTGCGACGAATTATCTGGTCAATATTGGACGTCGGGCATGAAAGACGTTTCTAAAAAGCACGCCCACATAATATACAGACGCCAGTGTTTCTACAAATTTGAGAACTAATAGATCTATGCTCATCGCATGCGGCCTCTGCTTTATTCACCAACGCTGCGCATCCCTTCAAGTTGAGACACTGACCCCTTGCGCGGAGTGATAAAAAAGATCATTAACTTAATGGTAGCCTATTTTAAAAGGTTCTTGAAGTGTTGAAAAATTGTTTAAAATGGTTGAAGAACTGTTGGAAAATTGTTTAAAATGGTTACCGAACTGTTGGAAAATTGTTTAAGATGGTTGCCGAACTGTTGGAAAATTGTTTAAGATGGTTGCCGAACTGTTGGAAAATTGTTTAAACTGGTTGGGGAACTGTTGGAAAATTGTTTAAAATGGTTGAGAAACTGTTGGAAAATTGTTTAAACTGGTTGGGGAACTGTTTGAAAATTGTTTAAAATAGTTGAGGAACTGTTTGAAGTTTTTGTTTGTTTGTATGTGCACTTGTTATAGCGCCCCTTCAAGCTCTCTCTACTCAGAGGCGCTCCCGATGCAGAGCGGACACTGCATCGGAGTTTCACGCCGAAGCGCTGAGCAATTGTAAGTGAAGGACTTGCCCAAGGTCCTTACGCGGTGAGGTGGATTCGAACCTCGGACCTTCCGGCTCCAAGGCAACGACGCCACCACTAGACCACCGCGCCCCAAAAAAGTTTGTTTAAAATGGTTGAGGAACTGCTGGAAATTTATTTTAAATGGTTGCCGAACTAGCTATTGAAAAATTGCTCAAAATGGTTGCCGAACTGCTGTAAATTTGTTAGAACGGCTTTATATATAGGCCCTAGGTCTCTTTAAATATTGACTGCAATTTTTCATTGGCAGATCGCCATGCGTATAATTAAATCGACTTTATTTCTGTGGCGCTTGAACTTGTCGATCGAAACTGTAGTAATTGAATCTTCAGCAGAAATGCACGAAATGAATTTCTACTCGGGCTATAGAATCTGCCAGAATATATTGAACTACAGAGTTTACTCAAATAATTTATCATAAGATTCGATGTAGGAGGATGGTCTCGCTCTTAAATCATCACTGTTTGCACACTGCAGTCAGCAGCAGGCCTTCGTCTCTGCACTATAAATAACACGAAGGCATCCGCGTCCTCCAATTCAATAAGTGCTCTAAGGGAGGGAGCCCCGTGTGTTAGTAGTGACAAGCGTGTCTCGGATTGGTATCGACCGCATCGACTTCTTCTAAGCTATAGCTGGGTTACAATGTTCGGCGTTACTTTGACAAATGAATTGTTTTTCTGTTTCGTTGGTCGTCACCATCGTACGCATCCTATTGTTGGGAAAAATAATTTTAGCGTTGCTTATTTTTATATTGAACGGAGCCGATAAGTTAGAGTAAAAATTTATCAAAAACTGACAAGAATCAATTGGTGCTTATTGTCAACGTGCTCACAGGACGAGTGATGGTCGTGTGTTACAGCAATCTTTCAGGACAGAAATTTTGCACCAGAAAACAAGAGGCTTGAATTA
>OX243815.1:27643324-27834280 GCA_945859605.1 Lumbricus rubellus | reverse complement strand
GCTGTGAAACAGGGAGCCAGTGAAGAACATCACGCATATAAGCAGAGACGGGGGCATATTTAGGAATGCGGCCAATGAGGCGAGCAGCCGAACGAAGAACTCGTTCAAGGCGCCCAATTAGTCCAAGTGGCAGACCCATGAGTACCGAACTGCAGTGATCAATTCTACTGGTGACAAAGGCATGGACAAGTGTCAGAGTAGCACTATGAGAGAGAGATCTTGAGACAACTCGGAGTTGCCGAAGCTGGTAGTAGCAACTGCGAGTGACCAAATTGATATGCTTAGAGAAAGTGAGCTCTTGATCCAGAGTAATTCCAAGGTCGCGGACTGTGAGAGAGAAAGATATATCAGGGAAAGTTGCTGTTATTAAGTGCAGGTCAATGGATGCCAATTGCCTGCGAGTACCAAACCAGATAAACTGAGTTTTAGAGGGATTTAGTAACAAACGATTAGATGCCATCCATGATGTAAGAGCATCAATGGCATTGGACATTAACGATACAGTGGACACTGCATCAGTGGCAAGGCAGTGAGCATAGGCCTGAACGTCATCAGCATAGAGTTGGTGCAGAAGGCCACATGCAGACAACAAGGAACCAATACCAGCTGTGTAGAGAATGTACAGTAAAGGGCCCAACACAGAACCCTGTGGCACACCAAAAGGGGCTGGGACCCAAGATGACCTCGAGGCACCCAATACCACACAGTTAGTGCGCCCAGACAGAAAAGAACGAAGCCACTCCAAAGGAGCATCAGCTAGGCCAAATGAAATAGAAAGACGCTGGAGCAGGATAGAATGATCAACTGCATCAAATGCAGCACTGACATCAAACAAAGCTAAAAGAGTGACCTGGCCACGGTCGATGGCACCATAGAAGTCAGATAATAGGCGAACTAAAAGAGTTTCAGTAGAGTGATTTCTACGGAAACCTGATTGCTGAGAGGGGAGTAACCCATTCATGTCTAAATATACAATTAATTGGTTTGCAACAATTCGTTCTAAAATTTTGGATAAAAAAGTAACATTTGCAATTGTTGGTCTGAATGCAGGCATATAATATTATGCGGAACGATCCTTGCGACTTTGTCGTGGGATTTTCAGACTTCAGGTTATCAGGACTGCATGCATATTGAGCAGTAAATACATGCTCACACTAATTGTAGGTAGGCCTATCATGACTGAGTATAGTTGAGTGCGGGTCTTTCGTATGAGAGCACTGAGCATGTAATTTATTATGCGTATGATTGAAATTAGTTTATGAACATTTCTTGGTCTGCTTACTATAGATGCGAGCGAAATCAGAAACATAATCTGCTATTTTGAGATTAAGAAACAGAGTGAGAGAAACAGACAGACAGATAGACAGAAAAACAGACAGACAGACAAAAAGACAGACAGACAAAGACAGAGATAAGGTCTGAAGGGGGAAGAGAAAAAGAAAGAGAAAAAAAGACTGTAGATAGACCGAGAAACAAGCTGCATGCCGTATAGGCTACGTAAAATCGAAAACTACGCGAGGGTCAGTGGCGCAACCAGTGGGGTGTTGGGGGCACTTGAGCACCCCAGGGCTAAAAAGGTGAACCACGCAGTTTTTCCAAATTCAATGAGTTTTTTGGGGGGAATGTGAGGGTGGGGTTCTCTTTCGGTCTTTCTTCATGGGAGGAAACAAGTATTGAAGTCTTAGACCTCGTCTCTGAGCACTGAAATAATGAGTAATTTTGTTAAGATGACAGCTTAACAAGCAATGGTCACAGTGTGCAATTCCCTAAAATCTTAATCAAAAATTGAAAGATGACACAGACGTCTTAGACCTAAACTAACATCATTGAAAAATGAGCAATTTTATTAAGCTGACTGCTTAAAAATGCTGCCATTCAAAAATCTAAACATGTGGGAGAGGACATTTTTAAAGTCTTAAACCAATTTTTCAAAAAAATTACATGACAGCGTAAAATTCAATAGATCTAGCCTACTATTACAGCGTGCAAACTAAAAAATGTTTAATACAATGGGAGAAGGATGAAGCCATAGACCACGTCTCTGCGCACTGAAATAATGAGTTATTTTGTTAAGATGGCATCTTGGAAAACTTCAGCTGCAGTGTGCAAATTCCAAAAATTGCAACAATTAGGAGTCCACACTTTGAATTCTTAAACTATAGTGTATGACCAATTGACCAGCCTTGAAACATGAGTAATTTTATAAGATGACAGTGTCAAAGCTTACCATTACAGTCTGGAAATTAAACAAATTAAAAATATTTTGACAATGGGGAGGGAACATTATATGTGCGGGACGCTATATGTATACAATACATGCAGAGAAAAACAAAATGAAGACCAAAACTATATTATGCATTGGATAGAAAATATAAACTATAGCCGCGATAGGAAACGCTTGAATAAGGTTAAAGTTCGAAAAGTATAACAATCTATTCGTACATATCTCCCCTGTACAACTAAAATTAATGTCAAAAACGGATGACGATTACGACAATGATGATGATGATTATGGCGTTATTGTTGCTAATGCTGCTGTTGTTGATGATGGATGATGATGATGGTGGTGGTGGTGGTGATGATGATGATGATGATGACGATGATGATGATGATGATAATGATGATGATGACGACGACGACGATGACGATGACGACGATAATGATGATGACGCTGCGTGCTGATGTTGATAACGACAGCAATGATGATGACGATAACAAGGATGATAATGATGACAATTATGATGATTAAGAACTACAAAAGGAGATGATACTGAAGACCGCGATGTTTATGATAATAATACTTATTCAAATAACTGGAAGCATTAGGTCTACTCAGGCGTGGATGAGGAGACAGACAAATAGACAGACAGACAGACAGCGACTGGAGGTGCATGCGAATTCATGTAACATTAGCTGCAGAGGCCATTTTTGCGTGGTCGTCTGATCTGAGGCTTTTCCCGCGCTGGTCCACTTATCCGATCGACGCTCGACAAATCATGAATTGTTGGAATGGAAGCGGCGGGCCGCATAACCCGTATTTATACTTATCGTGGCTGGCGAGCATGAACATAACCATAAGCATTGTCCACTGCTTCAGCGTCAGTGCAGCTATAATATATCAACGCAGGGCATGGTTGTTATAGTAGCGGTGGTGAAGTCGACGATGGATGTGTTGTCACCAGGTTTTGGCGACGCGTGACGCAGACCACAGTCACCCGAGCGGTGACCAGAGCAATAAATATTCCGACAAATTTGCACTTAACACGAATTTCCTTTATTTTTTTGCTTGCGTTCAGTGTTTTAATACGTAAAATTATTGCTGCGAGCTGACAATAGAACCAGTTTGAATATATATAATTATATTATGGGCATTGATTAATGATTATTCTATATGTACACAGGTGGGGAGGCGAGAGCGATAGGGAGGGGGAGCACAGCACTGTCTTTCTAAAGGTCAGTCGCTGTCTGTCTGTCTATCTTTCCATCTGTCTGTCTGTCTGCCTGCCTGTCTATTTGCCTGTCTGAGTTCCCTTCTCCATTTGCTCTGACAAAGACTGGTGTGGACGAAGCGTTATAACTGGCTTTCTGAAATCGAATGGAGGAGGGAGGCTTGCATGGCCGGGTCGTCCCACTCTGCTGTATAAAAATTAATTATTCTTACTTGCAGGTGTTAGACAATAAATGCTTTTCTCTTCTAGAGATCAATTCCGTAGAATCGACGAACGGCGGCGGCGTCAATGCTTCACGAGTCGCTTGAAGACATTTCGTGCTAAGTTCACAGAATCCATTGTCGGTTGATTCTCGAAGGGAAACGCTTTCCATTCGTTGTTAACGACCTTCTGTCGTGTCAGTGAACCACTGACTCCATCCTTCACCCATTATCATTAGAGTCTAGAGCTGCTACTTCGTCTGTGTAATTATGTAGCGCCTCTAAGGAACTATTCAGCGGTAGGCCTATATACAGCTGTTGGAGCTGGGTTGTAAAAGTGGTATTGTTGTTTTTACTTGAAAGTAGTTGATCGATCGAAGGAAGAAGAAGTCGATTACAGTCGAGCGGCGGAGTAGAGGATCATAGTGCAGAATCCACAACAATAGCGCTACAACCGCTGCAACCAACAACTGCATCATCAACAACAACAACAATAACAGCGACAACAAGAGCGTTGTCATGGGTAACACGCACGACACGGAGATCGCGCGGATTGAGGCCGATTACATACACACGAAATGGCGAACAACGGAGGACTATCGATGGGGCTACTCCAACGACAGAGGTATGCGGCCAGAATAATAATAATAATAATAATAATAATAATAATAATAATAATAGTAATAATAATAATAATAATAATAATAATAATAATAATAATAATAATAATAATAATAATAATAATAATAATAATAACAATAATAATAATAATAATTGTAGTAGTGTATTGACTATTGGTTCTGGCTCACCTACCACGTGACCTAGACTGGTTCCCTGCTCTGCGTTATAAACCATAGACTACTTATTGTCGTCTAAAGAAGGTGAATTGTAGTCGATGGAAAAGTTCCCTAGCGATGAGGCTATATGTTCCACCGACAGAGTTGAACCAAAAACTATTGTCATCGTGATGGTGTTGTTCGAAATGGAAGGATGACATCGATTCAGTGACGTTTCTTATCGATTCGGAACAGTTTTTTTTGTAAAGAGTGGCGCACTAAGCTGGGTATACGCTGAGAACTGTCATCTGCATTGCCGTAGGTATAGTGTGGCCGGCATTAGATGCGAGATGAAAGAAGGGAGATGTATACGCTGTTCGACAAAATCGACAAAACACTTCTTTCAGTTGCTTCTCTCAAATTTCAGTTCTGTCCTACACATCGTTGAATCTGTATTGAATATTAAGCGCATTTGTGAGATATTGAATAAGAGCTTACTTGACGAAGCTCCGCTGCCCAATGCCCATAGATTGCAGGCTATTCTTCAGACTTCGTTGCCTATTGACTGTGTATATTCTATAGGCTTTGAAATTTGTCGGTCCTAGGTAGGAATGATTCGTAGAGTTTTCGTAAAGATTTAAGAATATTCCTGAGAATAATTTAAAAAAACTTGTCTGGACATGCCAAGACCCAACGGAGTAAAATGACACAGACTTTTTAAATGACATTTATTTATTTATTTATTTATTTATCTGCTTTTATTTGGTTTGAAGCTAATGGAAATACGGCAGAAAAACTTGTTTTTCTCTCAAGACTGTTGCATGGATAGGCCTATATATTTTAGAGAGACCGCGACCTAACTCTGTAATGAATATAGCAGTAGCACTTATTATTGGCCGTGGCACACTGATGCTAATAGCCGCCATGGTTTTTTCTTGCTCGTTTTCATCTTGCGCTGTTACAATTGTTGTTATTGTTGATGTTTTTCTTCATACTTTTTATTATTATTGTCATCAGTTTCTTATCGTTATTACTATTATTAATATTAATATCATCATTATTATTATCATTATATTATTGTACTATGTTATTATTATTATATTGATATTATTGCGACTGCTACTACTGCCACTGCTTCTGCTACTACTACTACTACTAAAGCTGTCACTACTCTGATGCATGCATTTATATGCACGAGAGTTGACTATGGCAGTGCCATTTATGCGGGCTTAACTCTTTCACGCATTAATAAGTTACAATCTGTCCTTAATGCTGCAGCTCGTCTGATTGGTGGCATTCCTAAGTTTGGGCATATATCAAGTTTTATACGGGAGGAACTGCACTGGTTGCCTATGCAAAAACGTATTGAGTTTAAGATTCTAATGCTCATGCGTAATTGCCTAGCAGGCCAAGCTCCGATCTATCTTATGGAACTTTGTGTGCCTGTGCTATCCATTCCAGGCCGTAGATTCCTTCGCTCTGCAACGCATGGTGACCTGGTTGTTCCTAGGGCTCGATCTTCCACAGTGCTGCATAGAAGTTTTGCTATGGTCGGTCCGTCTTTCTGGAATAAGTTACCTATTAGTCTCCGTAATGAACTTCTTTGTCTTTCTTTGCCCCTTTTCCGCAAGCGTTTGAAAACCATTCTCTTTGATTATGGTTTGGTGTCAGGTCGGGAGCGCCTCTGAGGAGTTCTCTTGAAGTGGCGCTATATAAATGTTCGATTACAATTACAATTATAATTACAATACTACTACTACTACTACTACTACTGCTGCTGCTGCTGCTGTTACTACTACTACTACTACTACTACTACTACTACTACTACTACTGCTACTGCTACTGCTACAACTACTACTACTAAGGTATACTACAACTATACTGCTACTACTACTTTTACTACTACTATACTACTGCTACTACAAAATTAACTATTGCTCTTAGAAGACTTAGATAAACATACTTGATAGTATGTAAGTGTAGGCTTAAAATTTAAAACATTAATCATGAGAGTATAGCCTAAACGTAGCCTACATGACGTGGATTCAATAGACTGAAATGAGAAGCCAAAATCACCAGCTGGTATAAATATATATGAACCCATTAACAGCGTCAGAAGATCAAATCCGCCCTGGCCTAAAATCTGAAGAAAACCGAAAATTCAGACCGGCAAACATGGAGCTATATCTCAAATATATTGACGCTGAAGGTCCTGAAAGGTCAAAGAATCTATGAGAAATGATGCACACGTAGAACAGTCTACTTGTTTTCGTCTTCAGAAGATAGATCGCCACTGCAGCTGTCGCAGACTGTATCAGTTCTCCTCTGCAGTCGCTGCAGACCCACACTTGGGTCTTCCACGCAGTTCTCGTGCACCCCTCTGCAGATGACGGTATCGGTCGGCGGCAGTGGGGAGAAGCTCAGTGCTTGCGTTGTGCCATGTCTCATAATCTTTACATCGGATCGATGCCTCTGTTTACATGGATATATAATTATATATATATATATATATATATATAAGCTGCGAATATTGTATTCATAACACACATATATATTTATATATGTATAAGATATAATTTATATTCGTGCTATGCAAACTTATATCGCCACTGCAGTTTTCAAGCCAGTGAGCTATAGAGATCAGGGATGCTACTGATCTGCCTTATCTTTGTCTAGAAAGAAACCATAACCATATTTATATCATCAATTATAATGTTCTGTGAAGACTATATATAGATAAAATGTTTTTCATGAGGGTCGAGAGGGTCGTGTGGGGTGGAGGAGGAGGAGGCAATATCTGAAGATGGGAAGACGATTAAGCAATAATAAGCATAAACAGATTGCAGATGGTCATTGGTCAAATGGTCAGCTGAAGCAAGGCAGGTTGCAAAATAATGAGAGCAGATCAGAGAGCAGGTTAAAGGAGAGAACTTGCTGGCTGACTGAATGACTGACTGACTGGCTGATTGACTGAGGCTGACTGGCTGGTTGATTGACTAACTGACTGACTGGCTGAACGATTGACTGACTGACTGACTGGCCGACCGACCAACTGACTGACTGATTGACTTACTGACTGATTGACTGACTGGTTGACTAATTGACCGACTGACTTACTGACTGATTGACCGACTGGTACTTGATTTCAAGGAGTAACCTGAGCTTTGGTCGATCAAGTCGGGTGCATGGTGGACACTGATTCCCAATAGGAATTTAGCCGATAAGAATCATTAGATTACAAGAGATTCGTTTTAATACGACCACACTGCAGGACTCGAGTACTGTGAGTCAGAAAATGCAATGGCTCATCACAGCACTCCATCTATCGTCTGGACCTCAGGATAGGCTACAGCTGATGTCCAGATTTCCTGCTGTCAGTCAGTCAGTCAATCAGTCAGTCAATCAGTCAGTCAGTTGGTCGGTCAGTCAGTCAGTCAGTCAGTCAATCAGTCAGTCAGTCAGTGAGCCAATCAATCAGTCAGTCAGTCAATCAATCAGTCAGTCAGTCTATCAGTCAATCAGTCAATCAGTCAATCAATCAGTCAGTCAGTGAGCCAATCAATCAGTCAGTCAGTCTATCAGTCAATCAGTCAATCAGTCAGTCAATCAGTCAGTCAGTGAGCCAATCAATCAGTCAGTCAGTCAGTCAGTCAGTCAATCAGTCAGTCAGTCAGTGAGCCAATCAATCAGTCAGTCAGTCAGTCAGTCAATCAATCAGTCAGTCAGTGAGCCAATCAATCAGTCAGTCAGTCTATCAGTCAATCAGTCAATAAGTCAGTCAATCAGTCAGCCGATCAATCGTTCAGCCAGTCAGCCATCTAGTCAGTCAGCCAACAAGTTCTCTTCCTTTGTCCAGATTTGCGTCCTTTGCGTTGCAGGAACACTTGAGATGACGATGCCAACTATCGCACATTTTTCAAACAGTTTCTTACGTATATACTATTTCTTTTTCCCCTCTATCGGCCAATAATAATTTCGCATGGCGTGCTCGAACGGAGAACGAACGGTAGGCCTATACGTAGGGATAAATGGACGAACGAAATTGCCATTCAACCGCCGTCTGAACTCAACGTTTGTTGATGACGGACCGTTTCCTCTTTAACTTTTTCTCTGTCGTTCGACTGCATGCAACATTGCACATACGGTAAAAACCTTCCTTCCCTTTCCTTTTCCCGGTCGTCTCACTCACGTGTGTTTCTATAAATCACGATCTCGGTGGTGATTATTGCCCTAATCTCCAGTTTTCCCGTACAGTACACGCTTTCATATAATATTAACGAACGCTCTGATTAGACTTGTCGTGCCGAACAAAAACCATTCGTCTCGTATCAAACACGCGACTGGCAAGAATTATGTTCGTTTGTGATCGCGCATGCAATAGGTCGTTTACCTTCAACATCCTCCTTATGCCTGCCCAGCGTTACCCCGGCGTTTGCTGCCAATTAATGCAACCAACCCTCAGCATGCAGGGGAGTCGAAGACTTGCATCGACGATGACGACGACTACTTACTTATTTACTTCCTTACGCGCGTTGTTTTTCGGCCGTAATAATTATTCGACGAGCGTTATACGTTCTCGGTGTATTGGGAGAGCGCGGTGGCGGTGGCACGCAACAGTTTGGCAGCTGAACCGGGCAGGCGCCAAAAAGTGCCAGCAGGTGCCCTGTGTGCGAGTAAGATATGGTCGCACTGGGTGTCGTTCCCGGGCCGGTGGGGGGACGTCGGCTGTAATTTGATTGCCGACAGCAACGGCACCTTCTGGTTTGCGGGAACGCGGCACTTCGGGTTACATGTGAAAGAGTCGATGGATCATGGATGAGTGTAGCTTCTGTATACTATGCATCGAAGGGTCCGGTGTAATTACGGGCACCCCGTTCGCCGTCTCTGTGGACCCAACGGTTGCGGGGTTGGCACGCACCACCGACCGGAGCAGCCGCCTCATACCTGATTCGGTTCCCCGGGGGTGCAGGAGAAGGCGAGGAAGATGTGGGAATGGAGAGAATAATTATGGGCGTGAACGGGGAGAGAAGCAGCGCCGGGGTACATCATAAATAATATGGAGGAAGAGGAGAAAGGAGAGAAGAAGTGGGAGAGCGTTGGAAAATATTAATGACGAATGGCAGGAGATTAAAAAGAGGAAAATAAAACTTGAATACATGATGAGGAACGAGGGCAACAAACGACGTTTTTAAGAAGAACAAAAAAAGATGTGCGGTGGGAAAAGGAGATGATGCTTAAGAAGAAAAACTGAGTTATTAGCTGACTATATAGTATATAGTATAGAGTAGACCTACTCCAGTATCAGAGACTTCCAATGTGCCCATCCATCAATCCTTCCATTCATCCAACCATGCGTCCATCAATCCATTCATGATCCATCTATCATTTAATTCCTTCATCAATCCATCCATCTGTCCATCCATCCATTATTTCATCCATTCATCCATCCATCCATCCATTTATCGATCCATCCATCCATTCATCCGTCTATCCATCATTTCATGCGTTCGTCCATCCATCAATCCATCCATCCATGATCCACCCATCATTTAATTCCTTCGTCAATCCATCCATCCATCCATCATTTCATCTATTCATCCATCCATCCATCCATTCATCCGTCTATTCATCATTTCATGCGTCCGTCCGTCCATCCGTCCGTCCATCAATCCATCCATGATCCACGCATCATTTAATTCCTTCATCAATCCATCCATCTGTCCATCCATCCATCATTTCATCCATTCATCCATCCATCCATCTATTTATCGATCCATCCATCCATTCATCCGTCTATCCATCATTTCATGCGTCCGTCCGTCCATCCATCTATAATTTCATTGGTTCATCAATCCATTCTTCCATCTATCGGTCAGTTGGTCCATTTACTCATATGCATTCATCCATACAGTTTGTGGCAAATTATTAGTGCTGAGAGAGAGAGAGAGAGAGAGAGAGAGAGAGAGAGAGAAAGAGAGAGAGAGAGAGAGAGAAAGAGAGAGAGAGACAGACAGACAGACAGACAGACAGACAGACAGACAGACAGACAGAGAGACATACAGAGAGAGGTTTTTAAAAGGTGAATACGTAACGTTGGCTAAATTGAGGAGAGGTGCAAGAATAGGAGGAGGTGCAAGAATAGGAAGAGGTGGAGCTACTGTGTTTCTCAGTTAAATGGCGCTATATAATTATCTGGGCGATTGTGTCTCAAGTTACAAGTACAGCTACAACTTATAATAATGGGAATATGAAAATGAAATGAGCAACAAGAGGTAGAGATCATAAATATAAGTTATAAACGGCTTCGTGATGGCGATGTGTGTAGAAGGCGGAAAGGGTATAAAAGGTGAAGCAGGAGGAGAAGTAGTAGCAGGAAGAGGAGGATAAGGAGGTGGAAGAAGAAGATGAGGAGGAAGAAGAAGATGAGGAGGAGGAGGAGGAGGAGGAGGAGGAGGAGGAGGAAGAGGAGGATAAGAAGGTGGAAGAAGAAGATGAGGAGAAGGAGCAGGAAGAGGAGGAGGAGGAGGAAGAGGAGGAGGAGGAGGTGGAAGAAGCAGATGAGGAGAAGGAGGAGGAAGAGGAAGAGGAGGAGGAAGAGGAGGAGGAAAAGGAGGTGGAAAAAGAAGATGAGGAGAAGGAGGAGGAAGAGGAGGAGGAGGAGGAGGAGGAGGAGGAGGAAGAGGAGGAGGAAGAGGAGGTGGATGGAGCCGCAGCTGCAACTTCACAAAGATGCAGGTGTGCATGAGATGCAGCATATTTAGTGATGCACGCTATACCGTGCACATGTATACAATATACATGCATGCATACGATCGGCAAGGGACGTTTAATACTCTCTTGATCTGCTCCTACACGTTCTGCGGGACCCTCGAGATATGCACATGCATCTCGAGGCCGTTCGTTCGTTCTCCGTCAATATACCAGCTTTTCAATATGCGTCGAAGGATAGAACCTCGGAGCCCTCCAACCAAATTGCGAATCCCGCGAGGGTCGGTCCAACGAGACCGTGCCCCAATCGCTCTCCCGGGTCGACGGACGGGTAGGTGGGTGGTGCATGGACGGGTGGACGAAGGGCTGTCGGTGCCCTGCAGGCCGCAGCTGAAAGTACAGTCCGACCAGGAGCACGGAGATTTATCGCTCCTTTGTCGCCTATATTACAATTGTCGAATGTCAGTACCCGCGGATCAATACGATAGCGCTTAGATGCATAATTCATTTTAGCGCGTGTTACAGCGTTTCCTATATCTGCTTCTGCTGCTGCTGCTGCTGCTGCTGCTGCTGCTGCTGCTGATGCCAATGCTGCTGATGCCAATGCTGCCAATGGTACGCGCGGAGTCGGGGTCGCAGTTGTGCTGAGCTATCACACCGAGGGCATCTTAGTCGCCGTGTGGATTTATCAGGCTGTTTGTTTGTCTGTCTCTCCATCTGTCTGTCTGTCTGTCTGTCTGTCTGTATGTCTGTGTGTGGCTGCCTGTTTACCAGCCTATCCGTATCGACGAGGGTTAAAGACGAGAGAGCCTTGAGAGATAAACGGCCGGCTTATTTGGCTGAGGTAGCGACGGCTCGATTCAAATCTTCGTCATCAGCAGCAGCTCCATCTGCATGCTGAACTATTCGTGACTACAGCGTCAGCTGCTGCTGCTGCTGCATCTCTCTTCCTCTGCAGCACAGAATTTATCCATCCGTCCGTCCGACTATCCTTGAATTCATCCATCAATTCATCCATTCATGCATCCATCCATCCATCCATCCATCCATCCATCCATCCATACGCATGATTACTATAATATTATGATACATCTATCCATTCGTCAATTCATCGTCCGTACATCCATTCATCCATCCATTAACCAACTAATAATTCTTCCTTTCATTCATCCATCCATTCATCCATCAATCCATCCATTCAGCTATCCATTCATCCATCCATCCATCCATTCTTCCATTCATCCATCCATCCATTCATCTATCCATCCATTCATTCATCCATCCATCCATCCATCCATCCATTCATTCATCCATACATCCACCTACTAATCGGTCCATTTACTCATACATCCATCCATACACTGCAGTCTGTGACCAATTAGAGATGAGAGAGAGGTTCGGAGGTGAATGCGTAATAAAGACTAAATTGAATATGAGCTGGAGAGGAGGCGGAGGAATACGAGGAGGAGGAATACGAAGAGGAGGAGGAGTTACTGTTTCTCAGTGACAGTGTCGACAGTGAGGTTAACCTATCTAATATAACAAATTCCATCGCCACAGAGAGAAGACCCAGAAGACCCGCTGCTGCCGCCGCTGCTGCTGCTGCTGCTGCCCCCCCCCCCCCCCCCCCACCGAGCGGAATTCTTTCCGGGCGGCGAAATCCAACTCTAACGAGAAATGGTTTTTCTTCTTCAGTCGTCTGTATACAGTCTGTTCTACAACTGCCATAAAATACTGAATTCTTCTTCTCGCGCCGTTGACAATGCGACGGACCTAATACGAGAATATTCATGGAATACGAATTCGAAGAATACACACACACACACATGCGCAATAGCTAGCGGACGATAAAAATAACTTGTTTTATATTTGTCTTCGGTGCCGTTTATTAATCACGCATTCCAGTCTTGAAATCGACGTGTTTTGCCTAGGACCAGCGACGCCGTATTTATTCATTCATTCGTTCAAGTATTTATATAGGCCTTGCACCGTTTTAAGAAGACTACTCGGAGGTGCTCTCGAGTCCCGATTCCCAACGCGGCCTAAAAGAAGAGTTTTGAGCATGAATATGTGCATAATAAATACATTGTGAGCAGCGTTATTTAGTATTTAATAAGGGAAGAAACCCATTTGTTTAATCGATGCGTTTTTGAAATAGCAGCAAGCAATTAAAGGACCAATAAGATTTGATCATCGCTTTGAATAAATTGCAGTCCTGCCAACATTCTACTTCATTGAATATGTCGTCTTTTCGTGCGCATGTAATTACTAAAATCAGTTTTATAAATTTTAAGTCCTCTCCCTCGATGTGCAACCAACCGTCGACCATGTACAGTCGATGTGCCCATTTTATGGTCGTTTTCGCCGTTTACATAGCGGACCCTGATGGAGCACTAATCTCAGAGTAACTTTCTGCTTTATGCGGAATAAGCTATTATAGTAAAGCAATAATTGCTAACCGTATTTTGGACTCTCACCCTGTTATTCTCTTTCCTCGTCCATACACCAATTTTGTGCTACAAATCATGTGACACAAGTCTTTGGCTCTATCTCTGCAGGCTCATCCAATGGCATTCATGCTACATAGACAACGAATCTCGTCACAGTAATTATGGCAAGTCTTGCGCTCCATTTCGATGACTTCCGGTCTGACACGTTTAATAATTTTCGTCACGCAACACAACTTATACGGAGCGAGTATTCTCGCCCTGGACCTGTGTAAGTAATCCCCAAAGAACACAGAAACAATTTCTTCCGAATTGGGATCTTAAGGGGGCACCATAATTTATATAGACTCTATAGCAAGTGCACATACAGGGTGGTCCAGCATAAATGTCCCGACTTTGAACGCGTATAACTTCCCCACTTTTTGGAAGTTATTTATACTTTATGCGTCAAATTAAAGGTATTTCACTCTAGTATTTGCACTGGGAAGGTCGAACTGGTGCTTGTTTAGGTTTAAATTATATGCTTGGAACAGCGTTAGCTACCATATTTTGTTGTTTTCTATGACATAATATGGCGCCGTTTTCCCGGGATATTCACAAATCGTTTTTTTTTTGCTAACGGGCGCATAGACACAATCATTTTAGGTGTTTGTAGGAGTCTCTCCCATGAATATCCTCTCTTCGCTAAACCATTTTCTTTCAATTTTATCAACAGCCGTGCGCACTGCCCCGCGCTGCTTTAGACGCAAAGAAACGGCTGTCTCGCTATAGCCGTTTCTTTGCGTCAGTGTTTTAGTGCTGTTGGACATCACGTTGACAAATAACTTTAGATCATCTTTTAGGATACGGTGTTTCTAGGATTACCTGCATCGCGCGGAATGACCTGGAGAGATTTGTTTATATAGGGCCTGCCCGGGTCATTTTCTTGACGCCAATTAACTCGGACACAAGAGCAATGTTAGCGGATATGAACGCCGTAATTCCCATGGTTTACGATTAGAAAATCCTTTTTATCAATTTTCCGTAGGAGATAATTCAAGGTATTGTTTATTCCATCCACTGTTAGAAAATTTGTTAAACATTTCAACCGATTTAATTAAATCCCTTATCAGTTCTGAAAATTAAGATCAAAACGCAATCACCGTCTGTCAAAGGCGCCAGATCGCGTCATAGAAAACAACAACATATGGTAGCTAGCGCTGTTCCGAGCATATATTTAAAACCAAAACTTGTAGCTACATTTGTTTAGTGCAAATACTAGAGTGAAATACCTTTAATTTGACGCATAAAGTATAAATAACTTCCAAAAATTGGGGAAGTTATACGCGTTCAAAGTCGGGACATTTATGCTGGACCACCCTGTACATATACACACTCTATTGGTCTGCCTTAATATGCGTCTATCTGGTCACGTTTGATGTGCAAACTATTACCATTTCGGCTATAAACTTCGACTTGAGAAAAATAGCTAAAACCACGACTTAAAGGATACCAAGCTGAAAAACCTTAAGCCATCTTTTGCAAACGATAGACACTTTGTCGGCCACTTTGTTTGGATAATCCCAACATTCACGTAAAACTGTATGCGCTGCAGTGTGTCAGAACTGCAACAAAAGAATCGATAATATCAGAATCCGGCCTACACGGCACAATACATAAACGAGGTAGGCTAATATAAGTGGAGGCGTCCTGGCATCATCGCTGACTTCCAGCGCTGACAACAAAACTGTTACAGCCAGTGTAAAAAGTGAGACGGATCTCCCCGGATCTCCGATCCGGGGCCCTTGAATGTGTAAAAATTTAGATCCGGGGCCCCATAGTGATTTTTATGAGATCCGGATCTCCCCGGATCTCCCAATATGACCCCCATAATCGGAGCGTATTTTATTAAACTTGACGTCTAAAGTGAAATTGCTCTTGATTCTTACAGTAGGCTATCTTTCTTTTCCTTCCTTTTTATATTAACGCTCATTCCGTCGTCACGCGAATTTCTTTTCACATTTCCGTAGATTTCTTCGACAAAATATGGTATATTTGAGCGGGGCTAGAAAACGGAAAAAGACAGTAGAAGCTGAGAAGAAATCTCAGGTATTATTGACAAAAATACCGAAGGTAACAACGTTTTTCTCGTCATCTCGTAAGCCTTGTGGGTCCCTGACGCTGGAAAATATTGGAGACGATGATCCAGTCATCGCTGAAACAAGTGTCATCGAGGAAGCCGATCCGGTCGCCAGCATCGGAACAGAAATTCTGTTCTTCACTGGCAGTTCTTGATCCCAGTACCTGGCCTTCGGAAATGTCACCAGAGTACGGTGAAGAAGACTTGAGGCGAATTTGTGACAAATTTGGTGTAATATTTTCAGAAGTTAAGGTGTCCTTTCGCATTTTTAAAGAAAATGGTGGTATTTGGAAGTGTAATTCTTTGCAGTCATTGTGTAATCGTGTAAACACAATTCCAGTGAGTACGGCTGAGTGTGAAAGAGGTTTTAGCAAGATGAACAGTGGCGGCGCCAGCTCTGAAATTTTGGCAGGTCGCGTCGGGGTCATGAGAACTGTTTGGCAGGTCGAAGAAATTGATGATTGAATTTGAAACTTACTTACTAGATAAGATCAGACGTAGGTCTAAAAGACAATTGAATCTAATAATTGCACAGCACAAGTGATCTTTTGGGCGAGGAAAAGTGTTAATTTCTCATTTTAAACTCTTAAATAAAATAATGTAAAAGATTGTAAAATTCCAAAGTTTTTTAGGCAGGTCATTAGGCAGGTCGTGAGCAAAATAGGCAGGTCAAATGACCTGCCGCGACCTCCCGTAGCGCCGCCACTGAAGATGAACCTAGTGTGTACCCCTTTACGTTCACGTTTATTAGCTTCACATTTGAGTTCATTAATGTTTATTTCTCTGACAGGTCCTCCTCTCAAACTATGGCAGCCATTACCATATGTCAAATCCTGGCTTGCCTCAAACCGCAGAGATGCCACTTGTGGTCAATGTCCGAAGAAGGCAGAGCAAGTTGCTTGTAACAAATTAATGATGTCCATTTGGAATCAGTTCTAAAACACATGCTTTTTCAATGTTTCTGAACAGTATTTTCCAGGGGCGCCGTTAGGCGTACGCACGTACGCAAGTGCGTACAGCGCGAAAAGGCAAAAAAATTTTTTTACAAATTGTAAATTAAAGAATTAAAGCGTGAAATATTATAAGGCGATGAAATTCTATTGAATCTATTTAAATTTTATAATCTATAGAATATACTTACTTCCTTACTTACACTCTGAAGATTTTCATTTGTCATCCCACGTAATTCGTGGTTTGTTGTCAATATTTTAATCGGAAAAAAATAATAGCCTCGAAGCCATTTTTCCATGTAACTTCAGCGGCAATTTAGTATTTTAGTTACAGATGAAAATACCAAACCACAAAGTGGAATGACGGATGAAAATCTTCAGACCAAAACAAGAAGCGAGATGATTTTTCTGATATTTTTAGTCCAATATATGCGATGATTGATGCAAATTACAGTTTGCAGGGGGGGTAGTAATTTGAAGCCTTTAGAGTTTAGACCTACTACACCGGTTAGGCTCTATACTTTATAAATAGGTAAAATGTAACTGGCTTGCGGATGAATTTTGAAACGCTTTGTTGGTAGTTAGGCCTGTTTAAACTGAAAAATTATCTGTATGCGTATACCCAAAATGGAGCAAAAAGCTTATGCTGGTGATACCTCATAATCGCCAGTAGGCATATACGGCAGGGCTTAAAGTGGGCCAGGACGGTCATGGACGACGTCCAGGCACTTATTTTCGAGGCTGGACGCCGTCCTGCCACTTATTTGGCCAGCACTGCTGCACTGCCTGGACGGTCGTCCATGACTGCATAGACGGCGTCCATGCAGTTACGGACGACCGGCCATGACTGCCTAAAAATGGCTCCATTTGAGGTCGACACAGCCAAAAATGCGCTGGTCGCTGGGGTTCCGCCCCAGACTGCGGGAACTTACGATCAAGACAAGAACCTTTCTCTTTTACACTAACATTTTGATTTCTGTTGTTTCTAATCTCCCCTCAAAATTCAACCTCTCCTCCGCTTGCACTCACCTCTGCTGCTTTCCATTCACGACTGAAAACCGAACTCTTCAAGCTATCCTAACCAGATTCGAATCAATTTTTATCACCCAACTACCACCATCACCGACAACCATCGTAGCACCGTGCTGTCTCCTCGGATTGACCTCCCCGGATTTTGACCTGGCACAGGAACGGAAACGGCAGCTCTGGTTATTGCGGACTTGATTTGATATAGCGCCGGTGAATAAGCTGGTCTCCCTGACGTGGCTTTTGTGGGCGCTGAGAAATTCTCGAAGATTTACATTACATTATCCTGGTAGCTTGCGACACTAAAAAATCACGTATTTTGGAAGTTTTCGCGACTTTATCGTTCACAAATAGCTGGCAAAAAGAGCCTGAAAATGGCTCAATTTGAGGTCGACACAGCCAAAAATGCGCTGATCGCTGGGGCTCCGCCCCAGACCCCACTGGGGGAGCTTACGACGCTCCCCAGACCCCCTTGTCGGGACGGGCTTCGTGCCTTCGTCACTCGCAACTTCGCGCCTTCAGCGCCGCCACTGACGACCAATTACAATACAGCGTCCCGCACTTCTTTTTTACACTTTAAGCACTGTTCGCTTCATATTATTTTGTGCAAGTTGTGCGTACAGAAAAAAAATCCTGGCGGCGCCGCTGGTATTTTCTCATAAACAACTAATGTTTAGTATTTCAAAAAGTAAAAGTTGCTATTTGTACATCTTTGTTTCTTCCAGGCAGATATTTAAGCAGTTATCAATGAATCAATTACAAACAGTTTCCACGTAATTGAAGCTTCTCTGTAATTGATACAAGCGTCAATGCGTCAACAAGCCGTAGTCACTGGAATTTTGTCATATTTTCTGTACTTTTATTTCTGCACAAATGGTTACTTTTTTGAATATTTTTTAAAATACATTAATGGTTTTGAGGTTTAAAATGTCAGTTTCAGCCCTGGCCCCTGCGCTAGCATTGTAGTAACTTGCAGATTTTTTATGTCATGCAGATCTACAGTGTACTGTGTGTAGAATTCATGTCTTAATACAATACGACTACAGCTGTTTAATCAATGCATGTTAATTTGAAATACTGTAATATTATTTGTGATATCTTTGACACTGACTAACCTGCTTAAAGTGTTTTCGTCTTCTTTTCTGTTGTAAAGTTCATTTTAAGTTAGCACAAAAATTTCCTAATAAGATAATCACTTCAAGTTCAATCAATTAAATCGCTTTAAATATTGCTATATGGTCAAAATTGTATGCAATAATTGTATGCAATAATATTCACTTGCATTGCGCTTTTGATTTTTTTAGTAATTATTATCAATAATTAACAAGATATAACTTTGCGGAGGGCCCATCACAAATTTATGGGGGCCCGAATATATTTAAAGATCCGGGGCCCATGATTTTACACTTTTACCACTGGTTACAGCACATTAATGAGCGAATAAACTTGGTCGAGCAGACCGTATGTTTTCGCTAAGCAGCTCTGCGTGCGGACATCATACACGCAGCGCGCAAAATCAACATATGTTTCTATATATAATTACATATAATACATAGCCTATATTATATATATATGGCGATAGGATAATAATTTTAGGCTATATAATATATAATATATATAATGTTAAGGGCACGCAATCTTTGCCGAACTGCGTAAACTCTGAGCATATAGCTGGGCGGTTCGTAGCGCGGACATCACCCGCATATAGGTTCATTTGATAATTGTGCTCCAGGCGAAAATAAAAATTGCTTTTCGGGAAATCGATCTGCTGTAAAGACTCACGACGACGGCGGCCACCAATGCCATGCCGGCCAACGGAGTGACCACTGGCCACCGTGCAGAAAATGGTCATTACGGCGATGGCGACTGAGAGACAGACAGACAGAGACAGACAGAGACATAGAGAGAGAGAGACAGAGAGACCAATATACAGACAGTCAGAGAGAGACAGAGAGACAGAGAGAGGAAGACAGAGAGAGACAGACAGACAAACAAACAAACAGACAGACAGACAGACAGAGATAGAGGCAAAGACAGATAGGCAGGCCTGGCAAGCGACCGAGCGGCTCCCCGAGCTACGCGGCCGGTCACGGGGGCGAACGAGAGGAGGAGGAGGAGGAGGAGGAGGAGTAGGAGGAGGAGCGGTAAATGTGAGAGACATGAGAAATATTCCGGCATGCATTGCGGTTATGATGCGGCGGATGGATGTGCGCATAAATAGCCTCGGGGAGGAATTTATATAGGGCAATTTCATGTCGGCTGTATTGACTGCACTTATCCGCAACGTCGGCCTACAATATTGGAGGCAGTGGGCGGCGCAGGGTGGCAGCCTTCTCGTTGTTGAAAGAGACCTCTTGGACTGCTGCTGCAGGCCGGTCGGTCGGTCGGTGGGTCGATCGGTCGAAAGCTTGCATGGCGGGCATTTTATATGGCGATAGGAAAATTGGCGATTGGAGAAGACCGGGAGAGGTTCCAGTAGCCTCTCGAGTCGGGCGTTCATAGAAGCCGTCGTCGACGTGGAATACTGGATCCCACCCACCGTCCCACGGGAGTTCTTTTCCACTTCTGATCAGAGTCCCTCGAGTGCGTGGACGAGCTATAAAAATTAAAGTCCTCGTTCGTCGTCTCTATGTAACCACAGATTAAACGAAACGAGGGACTTCCGTCTCTTCTCTTATCTATGTGTGTGTGTGTGGTGTGTGTGGTGTGTGTGTGTGTGTGTGTGTGTGTGTTTCTTGCGTATTTAAGCATGCCTGTGTGCGTCCACGTATCAAGGAGTTCTGTGTTACAGAAATTGCCACATTGGACAGGAAACTGCCGAGTCGACCTTCCAAAGCGGTTCTAAAATGATAGGAAACTTTATCGCGCTAATAAATTTTTGTGTCGCTCGTAATCAGGTCCTCAAAATGAAACTGCATCAACTTTTATCGATCATTTGGAAAAAACACGATTTGAATCTTAAGTGGGATAACCCTCGTCAACTTGTATAAGTTGTAAAATTTGAATAAACGATTTTTGTTATTTCCCTTCCCCGAGGTGGTTCTAATCTCTCAAATTGTTTCTTCTTCGTCTTCCGCTCCCTCCTCCTCCACCTCCTCCTCTTCCTCTTCTTACTCATTCTTTTCTTCTTCATCTTTATGCTTTTCCTTCTGTTTCTTCTTCTTCTTCTTCTTCTTCTTCTTATTGTTATTATTATTTTTTTTGCCCTGAGGTATACAGGATCCCTCGGGGACTTATTATTATTATTATTTTTTTTAAAATTTTTTATTTAATTATTTTTGCCCTGAGGTACTTTGTTCCCCCAGGGGCTTATAAAATATTATTATTATTATTATTATTATTATTATTATTATTATTATTATTATTATTATTATTATTATTATTATTATTATTATTTTGCCCTGAGGTACTTCATTCCCCCAGGGACTTATGGACTATTATTAATTGAAGAATGAACGTCTGGTGGGTCAGGCCTCGTCTTCACTCTTCAGGGTGTGAGGCAGAAGTACCTTGGAAAGCGACCAGGTTGTAGCGTTGGATGCAAATGGACAGACGTTGAAAAAGAAAGAAGGCTTCGCGTCTGTCACCAGTGATAGGCCTAGTGATAATAATTTTTTTTTTGCCCTGAGGTACTATTATAGTATAGTATAGTATTTTTTTTGCCCTGAGGTACTATTATAATAATAATATTATTATTATTATTATTATTAAACAAATTTGTAACGAGCACGAGATCACACCGAAATGTGAATCTTCTATACTATAGCCTTTGTTGCTAGTTTTTAGGGGCGCTTCAAATCTGGCAAGTTTGAAAAACCATTTTGGATAGGACATTGACTGCAGAGCAGTATATTACATAGATAATAGACCTAGGCCTACTTTAGTATTATACTCTTTTTCTTTTATGTGGACTTTTTGTCTTGGTTCGATGTACGAACCTATCCTACGAACGGCTTTCTGGGATTACGCTTGGACTCTTTTTCACACACACTTAATAATTATGTTTGATTGGATAAGAAGGATGTATTGTGAGTGTCCTGAGCACGGATGTTATCTATTATAAACGCATACTGCCATACTCACATTGCGCATACATGGGATGACCGTTTCATAACCTGTCCCTTTACAAATGCCACATCTACAGTGGAACACCGTGTGAAAGTAATATACAACAGTTCTAATATTATCTATATTATAGCATGACCTTCCGTTTACCAGGTGTTTCCGTTGGTGTGCATATTAAAAATGCATGTGCATTGTATGTATTGTATGCATGTATACGTAAATGTATGTTTACTCTTTGTCTCCATTTTCTATTCCTCTTACGTGTCATGCCCTTCGTTCCTTTCATTTATCTTTTCCTTCCTTCTTATTTTCTTCCTGCCATCTGTCTTCCTTTCTTTCATCACCTTTCGCTGCAGGCCTCTGTTGTGTCCTTCTTGTTTAGCCTATCTCTTTTCCTCTTGCGCCCATTCTTCTCTTCCTGCTTTCTTCCCTCCATCTTTCCTTCTCTATTTCCTTCCTTATTTTATTTCTTACTTTCTTTCAGCCTTTCTTTCTGTCTCCGCCATTTCCTTACTTTTTACTTTTCCTTCCTTCTATCTTTCCATTTCTTTCCTTCCGTCCTTCTCTTTACCATCCGTCCTTCACTTTCTGTGCTCTTCCTGGTGACATTTACACCCTCGCCGAGAGAGAGAGAGAGAGAGAGAGACAGACATATAGATAGAGACAGGGAGAGACAAAGAGACAGAGAAACAGAGAGAGAGACAGAGACAGAGACAGAGAGACAGAGAGACAGAGACAGGGGCAGAGACAGAGAGACAGAGACAGAGAGAGTACTGGATCTCATGATGAAAGTAGATGAATGAGAGAGTGTGCTGCCAGGGGTGGAGGCATCGACGACCAGCCTGTCACCGTTCCAACGACCTCGAATGAGTCAAGCGCGCTCCGAATCGTGACGGATACTTTTACTGCCGCCTGTATACATACACTTTCCTCAGCTTCTGCATCTTGTTGCTTGTTGCAGGTCCGGAGACGTGGTGGGTGTACTACCCATCAGCGTCCGGGGGTATGCAGTCGCCCATAGACATCGTCACGGAGGAAGTAACCTACGACCCGGACCTGTGGAACCACCCTCTGCAGATCTGCTACCGGAACGAGGCCGTTGACGACGACGATGAGGACGAGAATTCGCCTTCCGTGCCCGTCAGAGAGGCCATGTGCCTCGTCAACACAGGAAACACAGCGCGCATCAATGTCATCAATTCACACTCGTGTCAGTAGAATTATATATTATCTAGTCATATATATACATATATATATTGTGTACCCTATATATTTATATAATTAGTATACATACGCATATATTTATACAATATATAGGCCTACATGTATATTTATATATGTAGAGTCTATTCATTTACGATTACTGCCCGTCGTAGTCTAGTATCGCTTCGTCTGGCCTTTTTGTCTGGTTTGCTCTGTATTAGCATAATCTGGTCTGATCTGGTCTGGTCTGGTCTAATCTGGTAGGGTACGGTTTTGTCTGGTCTGGTCTGGTTTGGTCTGGTCTGGTATGGTTTGGTCTGGTAGGGTCTGGTATCTTTTGGTCACTCTAATTTCTGACATTGATTGTTTTTATGTGCATGATTGCATGGTAAAGTCGATCGCTGCCACAATTGGATATATATATATATATATATATATATATAGACTCATCTGTGTTGCTCTGGTTGAGTTTGTCTGGTTCTGTGTCGATAGAATGACGGTGTCTGTGTTTTCTTGGAAAACGTTGTCTTCTTTAAGACCACGTGCAGTGGTGCACAGTATACCTTGGAATGATAAGGGGTTTAGCGTATAGTTTTATTTCCTTCCAAGAAATCACACTGCTTCATCGTTTTATTGTGCTCAATTTATTCGGATTATCCCCATAAAACGGCAAACGAAAGCTTGGTAAGTGTAAATTTGTTTTGAATGGGGTTTAAGAAGGTGGGACGTATACAATGAATAGATCTCTAGGATTGATTGGAATTTTACGATAACAATTGGATTGTTCTCAATTGTTCTCAGATATAACAGGCGGTCCATGCAGAGATCACAATTACGTCTTGGAGCAAATTCACCTTCACTGGGGCGAAGACGACAACTCTGGCTCAGAACACTTGGTCAACGCACTCTCTCATGCAGCAGAAGTAAGTGACATGACGTCTACAAGTTGTGCCTACATGTGCAATGTGCATGATATCGTGTGAGCCTACATATTCTGCTGTGCACTTTATAAGTTAAGGCAGCTACAACTCATGAGTAGGCCTATAGATGGTCCGTTTTTTAATGAAACAGCAGACTAAAACTCGCAACATACACCGGAAACAATTGTGTACCTGTTTCCTTTATTCAGAGGTGAGCTCAGGATTGAAGTTGTTCGAAATAACAGAGGAGTTTGAAATTTGAATTGCAGTGAAGAAAAGGATAAATCTAAGTGACTGTATACGGGCGTTCATTCATCACCCATTTACATCCACAACTGCCACTTTTCATATTGGTCTTTACACGTGAAAATCCATTGTTATGCTTAGGACCAACTGTAGTGACAGATGATGAGTCGGTGATGATGTTTATTACTGTATAACTATGTACCGTTTTATGATTCTAATTTAGATTAACAGTATAGGCCTAATCATAGGCCTAGATCGTTTCTGTCAATCTACAACTCTCCCTAGATTCGAACCAGGTTTTACGAACCTAACTTGTGCGTGGCCCTGCCTTTGTGACCAGGGCTTGTTGTGATTACGATTATGGGCTTGAGTCCCGTTATCTGCTCCATTGCCAAAACCGGAATGCATTGGTCTTGCATTCGCGTCCCGTCGCCTATCGTTGGTGCTATCTGCAAACGGCTCTTTGTCCGTCACTGTAGTACCGGACACCGTCCTTGACTAAGAATCACTACTACGCGGAGATTGTATCCTCATGATGCTATGACCTATATGTCGTATCCCGTGTAAAAGGGCACTTTATTATCCTAGTGGTTAATCGGTTGGGTTTAACTTACTCAAGAAATTCTTCCAAATTCAACAAACTCCCAGTTCTTATGAAATATATATAATATAAAGTTATTCAATATCATTCATATGCACAAACAAATAACAATCCTATTTACCTAGTGTGGCGAGTTACTTAGGAAATATTATATTTGCGCTTATCTGTCGAGTTGTTTGAACTCGAATGTCTTCGGCTCTCTCCGTCGTCCAATCGTCGCAGTCAAGAATGTTGATCAGACGGTTGAAATGCAGTCATGGAAGCAACCACACCAATCGCCTTACTCGTATCTTGCCGTGAATCAGTTGCACACAAGATGAATCGTCGCATTCACCTCACAGCTCCTCTCCAGTTGACCAAACGTCCCTCGTACTTCACACGCCGAATCAGCTGTTCGCTAGCCGATTCAAATTACACGACTCTTCAGACTGTTGCCTAAGAGTTCGTCTTCTTCGCAAGTGTCTCACACTTCACACGATGATTATTATGCACTAACGCAAATTTCTCATTTAAATTGCGTTGCACTTAATGCACAATACTTTGAACTATCGGTTGATCGTCCGAACAGTTCAATTACCTTCGTCTCTACTCTGAAAATCACAACTTTGGATTGATCACCGCAGCGAAACAACCACCATTTCCAGATATACCTGTAGAGAGTCAAAAACTCAACGTCCACTTTGCTGACGTCATTTTTTAACTCGTCACGTCATTCGCTTCCAGTTTGCACCAATCACGAATAGGCTTAGCATCCTTTGTTGTCATGGTAACCTTGACCACTCGTTATTACGCTTAGCTGCAGTCATTGGTTTTATGTATTAATATTTTATATGTTGCCACACATATTACCTAAACTCGCCAATTAAATTGCCTAGCTTAACTTCTACCTATAATTAATAATTATACATGCATATCAAGTGTTTAATTTGATAATCATTTAATATAACCACGACAAATACCCTTTCTTCAAAAGTCTGTACACAGGCTTTATCAACTTATCTAATTATCAAATTACAATAACTGCTTATGCCTATGCTTATACTACTTTACACAACATCACAACCTAACACAACTACTTCTTATCTACCTATAGTGTCACCATTGATTTACTTAAATCTTAGGTCAATCCTCTACTTAAATAATCGGACATTACGTTATTACATCCCTTAATGTAACGTACTGTAAAACAATAATTCTGAAGGGCAAGGCTCCACCTCATGACTCTTGCATTCTTCATCCTCCCTTCCTTCATGTACTGTAGTCCACAATGGTCAGTCTCGATCACAAACTCTCTTCCACAAAAATATCGATCAAATCTACTGATTCCCCACATTATGGCTAAACATTCTCTTTCCTCAACTGAATATCGCATCTCTCTTTCCAACAGTTTTCTACTCGCATATGCTATCGGATGGTTTATTCCTTCATATTGTTGAATAAGAACACAACCTATCCCTTTTCCTGATGCATCTGTCTGTATTATAAATTCTTTCTCCAAGTCTGGTAACCTAAGGATTGGTGTCTTAGCTAGTGCTTCTTTCAACTGCTCAAAACTTTCACCTAACTCTTGGTTCCATTCAACATTGTTAGGAGCTAACTTTTTAGTCAAGTCGCTCAACGGTGCCATCAATTCCTTTTGTTTACTCACATATAAACTCAATATTTCTTCCTCTTCATTCTCACCATCTTTATCGTCATGTACTATTGCCGATATGCATGCTACTGTTTCTATATCAACTCTCATTAAATAAAACTCATCTACTTAATCAATACTGTTTTTTTATTATAGATTGATGATTCACTCTCCTCATTGTGCGGAATTAATTTTCATTTCACTTCTTAGCTACTCATAAATTTCACAACTGTTTAATTAAACAACTCAACTTAACTTAAACTCAACTTTTATTTATTTACAATCCTCTTAACTATCCATCCTACCTACATAAACACTTATCAACTCACCTTTACACCCATTCTTCTCTTGTTTTGACCACTCGTCTGGTCCACACATGAGTTCCCTGTTTTACTTCTGGCTTTCTTATCGTATTCAATGTACTACCATTTTGGATCTCTGAATCTTTATTATTCATTTCTTCGCCTATTCGTCTATTCAGATCTCCATAAGTTTTCCATCTGATTCCTTTCAGTGACTCATTTTCTCTCCTATAATAGTTATCACTATTCTCTTCTTTGTTTACAACAACTTCAGGATATGACCTCTTTCTGTCATTCCATGTTCTATCTCTCCACTTATTCTCATCATGTTGCACTCCACCAGTATCTCTCTGTTTCCTTACAGATTCATTACCATAGATCTCCTTACACCATGGTTTATTCTCATAACGCCTTCCCATAGTTTCAACTATGTTACTATCATCTCTGTTTCTCCAATTCAATCTATTAGACCTATCACTGTCTATTCCATTGTTCCTATTGCACTCTCTCGACTTATATCGATAATTTCTTCTATTATCATTGTTTACATTCCTCTCGTTCCAACTCACATTTCTCCTGATCACTTCATTATCATCTGTGTCACTTCTATGCATCCATCCATTTTGTCTCTTAGACTGGACCTTATATCTCCTGTAATTATTTTCTTGATTCTTCCAATCAATAAACTGTTTCCTATATATCTTCTTACTCTCATCAACATCACTCGACTCACATCGATCTCTTGTGATCATGTATTTAGCTCGAGTCTCAACCAATTTAAACGGCTCACGTTTGAAATTCCTTTTCACTCTTTTGTCCACCGACTCTCGGCATATGTCACAACTCAGGACATACTTTCTAATATCTGGTCCTATCCATGGCCAATAAAATTCATTCACAATTTTATCAAAGGTCTTCTTCATACCCAGATGTGCTGACAATAGCGAGTTATGGGCCACGGCTAACACTTTATTTCTAAGTTCCTTCGGGACCATTAACTGCCATTTCGCATCATCTTTCGATATTTCTTTGAACCTTCTATACAATAATCCGTTCTTTTTCACATAAAGAACTTTTTCTGTTACACTGTCATCACCACTCCAATCAATTGCTTTATCCCAAAACTTCTTCAAAGTCTCATCTTTGCTTTGTAACTCTTTAATTTCTTTTGTTGATACATTTAAATCCGGCATCTCAGTAACTTTCAACTGTTTGTATTTTGTTACTTTCTTTGATTCCGCTCTGGTTTCAACTGCTGCTGTCGTTTGACACACATCATCATTCTCTATGATGTCATCCGTTACATCATCATTTAATTCACTTGTGACTTCACTTGCAAAATGAACTTTCTTTTTGTCACTTTGTCCTTGTGACTCGACACTCAAAGATTTCTTAATTATCCCTTTATTCCCAATCTTTTCTAATCTCTCATCCTTATTCTCGGTATCATCTTTATTATTCCGATCACATTTAATCGTGTTATGTGTAGTTTCATTTACTACTAGATATTTTAATCCTTTGATCCGACCGATAACTACTGGTTTCGCCGGTTCCTCCATCACCATTGCTTCAACGTTCCCGGTAAAATACTCGCTTTCAACATTGATCCTTGCTATCGGAAAATTTCTCACTGTCCCATCGACTAATATGCATGGCGTTTCTTTTCCCGTGAAATCGCTATCGTCGACTAGTGACCTCTTAACAATGCACTTGCTTGACCCTGAGTCGTATAAACAACTAGTACTCACACCATTCACTTTTGCTTGAAACTCATTTCTACTTTCCAAATCAGGATCACCATCTCCTTTTATTACCGTTACCATGGCACTCACCTCCATATGCACAGGTAATTCCACGTCCTTCTTCTTCTCCTTACGTTCCTCTATTTCATCAAACTCACTCGGTCTCACAGTCTCTAGGTCTTGCATTACCCTGTGTTTACGCTTTTCACACACCTGCACCGCTGCTGCTGTATGTCTAACAACTCCCTTTTGTTTGTGAACGCAATCATACGCTCTGCGTCCGTTTCGGCTACACGCGAAGCAATTTGTCTTATGCTCAGCCGCCTGTTCTCTTTCTCTACTAAATCCTCTATTCATACTTCCATTATGATTCGTCTCCCTGTTCTGTTTCATGTCTCCTCGTCCTCTATTTATGTTTCCATTAAATCTCTCTCTTGATTTATCGTCGAACGGTTTCCCATTCGGCCTTTCGTTACTGAACTTCACTGGAGGCCTTAGATTACTTTCTGTGTATTTATATCCGTGCGCCTCGATATAAGACTCGGCACAGTTCAAGGTGTCCTCTAGACTCATCTTGCCTCTTTCTTTGAGGAACATCTTAAGTTCATTGCTACACGTAAGGTAGAACTGATCTCTTAATAATAAGTTCTCCATTCCTTCGTAGGTTTTCTCGAATCCAGCTTGAAGTAGCCACTGCTGCATATATCTCCTCAACCTATGCACAAAATCTGTAGGTGTTTCACCTGACTCCATTTTACTCATCTTAAACTTGTTACGATATCCACCCTCTGTTAATTGAAACCTTTTTAACAGATGTCTTTTCAAACACTCGTAATCTTGTGTCTCCTCAGATGACATTCTTTGATACACCTCTAACGCTTTTCCTTCAAGATGCTTGGCTAGCATCAGAGACCAATTTTCTGTTGCTATCTCGTATGCCGTGCATGTCCTTTCAAACCTTAATAAATATGCATCCAAGCAATCTTTATTCTCATTGAATACAGGGAATTTGATATCTTTCATTCCTCTGTTATGTTTATTGTTTCCTTGGTATGAACCATCGCCAACCATTGTGAATGTGGCCTCACCACGATTCTGATTATTCCGAGAATCAATTTCTCTCATCCTCAATTCACATTCAAGCTTTTTGACCTCAAGGTCCATATCTCTCCTAGCTTGACATTCGGCCGCTTCACGAACTAATCGCGCCTCATTCGCCTCTCTTTCAAGTCTGGCCTCATTCGCCTCTCGTTCTCGTTGAATCCTGGCATCATTCGCCTCTCTTTCAAGTCTGGCCTCATTCGCACGACTTTCCCGTTCTCGCTCAAGCCTAGCATCAGCTATTTTTGCTAACTCTATTTCTTGTACCCTGGCTGCTTGTGCCTCTTCTCGTGCTCTGGCTTCTTGTGCCTCTTCTCGTGCTCTGGCTTCTTGTGCCTCTTCTCTAAGAGCTTTCTTCTCTGCCTCTGCTCTTGCTTCATTTTGTTTCTTCTCTTCTCGGTCACGCAGTCTGTCGTCTCTTGCTTCCTGCTGTCTATCACGCACATACGTCTTCAACTCATCACCTTCCATTCCCATCTCTTTAGCGAGTTTAACCCACTGTTCATGTTCTCCAAATGACGACATGGTCTACTTACTTGTTTACTCAGTTAACAAGTATTTCCCAATAGCTTTCGCTATACAAGAATTAAATTCTTCAAAAGATAATCTTAAACAAGATTAATAAAATGTTCCCTCTTGAAATGCGTACTCTATGGTTACGCGAGGTTAAACAAATCGCATCGAGTAAACGCTTATCAATAAAGTCGTTCTTTCGCAATCGCAAAAGCGATAACTTTAAAACTATACATTTTCAATACTTGAGATTATTGTTCGTTGATATTTCGAGTGTTAGTTAAAAATCCAGTTTTAATATTCCGGAACGTAGGACCCCATAGTTGTCGTATCCCGTGTAAAAGGGCACTTTATTATCCTAGTGGTTAATCGGTTGGGTTTAACTTACTCAAGAAATTCTTCCAAATTCAACAAACTCCCAGTTCTTATGAAATATATATAATATAAAGTTATTCAATATCATTCATATGCACAAACAAATAACAATCCTATTTACCTAGTGTGGCGAGTTACTTAGGAAATATTATATTTGCGCTTATCTGTCGAGTTGTTTGAACTCGAATGTCTTCGGCTCTCTCCGTCGTCCAATCGTCGCAGTCAAGAATGTTGATCAGACGGTTGAAATGCAGTCATGGAAGCAACCACACCAATCGCCTTACTCGTATCTTGCCGTGAATCAGTTGCACACAAGATGAATCGTCGCATTCACCTCACAGCTCCTCTCCAGTTGACCAAACGTCCCTCGTACTTCACACGCCGAATCAGCTGTTCGCTAGCCGATTCAAATTACACGACTCTTCAGACTGTTGCCTAAGAGTTCGTCTTCTTCGCAAGTGTCTCACACTTCACACGATGATTATTATGCACTAACGCAAATTTCTCATTTAAATTGCGTTGCACTTAATGCACAATACTTTGAACTATCGGTTGATCGTCCGAACAGTTCAATTACCTTCGTCTCTACTCTGAAAATCACAACTTTGGATTGATCACCGCAGCGAAACAACCACCATTTCCAGATATACCTGTAGAGAGTCAAAAACTCAACGTCCACTTTGCTGACGTCATTTTTTAACTCGTCACGTCATTCGCTTCCAGTTTGCACCAATCACGAATAGGCTTAGCATCCTTTGTTGTCATGGTAACCTTGACCACTCGTTATTACGCTTAGCTGCAGTCATTGGTTTTATGTATTAATATTTTATATGTTGCCACACATATTACCTAAACTCGCCAATTAAATTGCCTAGCTTAACTTCTACCTATAATTAATAATTATACATGCATATCAAGTGTTTAATTTGATAATCATTTAATATAACCACGACACTATACTTACATCTGAAATCTCAGTTGAGACAAACGTGGAATCGTTGACTTTCAAATCCTGCAGTGCCTCTCATAATTTTATTTCGAATAGTTTGCCACAAAGTAGACTTGGCAACTCGCTTTCATATAGTTTCAATCACTTGTAAGTTTTACTATCTTATACTTTAACATCACTCCGTAACTCCGTATTGGACCATAACAAACATTCATCTGCGCCTCTGACTATACTGCATGACCTGGAGTGCAATATATAATTAATTGTTCTAAATAAACACGATCGGCAAATAACTCGTTTATTTGCCTGGTAACAAACAACTGCACCTGTTCAACAACATTACATGTCGAGAACAGAACACGCGACTTGTGATTTTCGTTGAACGAGACTTAATCAATCATCTATTGACTTTTTAAAGATTTTATTGACAGACCATACCATCCATTCCCATCTGAAGACTATTCTTTCCTGTCGCGGCTGGGTCCGTAGCGTCCCTAACTATAGGTATACCTTGAGGGAGCGTCCTATAATGAACGGCAGAATGAATGACTAAAGATACGTTTTACTGTGCCGATGGATCTTTCCCCCAATGCTGCTGACGATAATGTCATACCCTGATGCCGCTGTGATGCCATGGAGTCGCCTTTGGAACTGGACGTATAAGAGCTCTTTGTTCTTCCTACATCACTGAGAAACGGGTTCGACTGAAGTGACATCTGCAGCCGTGGCAGCCAGATCGAAGAAAAATGCGCTTGATAAATGACACAGAGTATCAATGTTAGTTTACGTAACGTCACGCATTGCAGTCTTTCATTTCCTACTGAATGTTTCTAGTTCTTTTAACACAGACGTTTCTAATGTTCAAATCTTTGAGTCCGTTAAAAATCTCGGAAGGTTAAACGGTATAGGGACTATAGGCCTACGTTTAAGGCAAATCAATCCAAGTGAGACATTTGTATCAAAGTTATTCAGAAGGAAATCAATGTCTTTATGTATACGAATATATGCACGATGTATAGCCTACTATGCGTGCTTTACAGGCTATGCATAATGCATGCATATTTTCTTTCCTCAAAACTTATTTCTTCTCTCGTGGCCTTGCGTACTGGGAGCGCCTCTGAACGGTTCGCCCTAGTAGAGGCGCTTTATAAATGTTTTAATACAATAGAATGCAATACAATGTGCATCCATGCCTCAATGCATCCCTATATAGGGATGCATTGAGGCATGGATGCTCTCGAGCTCCCCCAAGCACCCCCACAATGTCTGTGCAGCACCTGAGCAAACATAAAAAGCGCCCATTTTGTTCTGTAAGTCAGTTCTCCTCCTCCTCTTCCTCCTCCTCCTCCTGCTCCTTCTCCTCCTTCTCCTCCTCCTCTGTTGCAATTCGATCTGCCTTTTTGCAGTCAGTGCAGCAGCTTGAAATGCAAGAGCTCATCTTTGACTATACACTCAGCCGCCCCCCAACCGTTTCTTGCTCCTGTCTGTCTTCCGAGGCCATCCCCTAAATTATCTTCTTCCAGCGCATATATACTGCATGTTATACTTCCGCCGATGGTGCTGGTGCACATGAGTGGTGATGGTGCTTTTGATGATGGTGCTGGTGATGGTGCTTTTGATGATGTTGATGATGGTGCTGGTGATGGTGCTTTTGATGATGTTGATGTTGGTGATGGTGTTGGTGTTGATGTTGATGTTGATGTTGGTGATGGTGTTGGTGTTGGTGATGCTGATGTTGATGATGCTGGTGATGGTGCTTTTGATGGTGGTGTTGCAGATATGCTTGCAAATGTGTCGAACACGTTCAGTCAAATTCGAAAAATGAGGTCTGCTTTTTAACGCACCGTTTTTAAAGTCACAGTTTAATGTGTAAGTCTATGTTTGTAAAGGTACATATTATGTGTGGCAATGTGGCATACATAAATGCTATACGATAAATATTGTGCAAACTTAAGGTATGAATGAGTGGTCTAGCCTAAAATGTACAGACCAGTGAACATTTGTATACGGTATACCTAATCTTGCACACCTGTCAGATATATTAAGTAGCCAAGCTAATTCAGATCAAGTTTCCTTGGGTGATCATTGAATTATGTAATGACACGCCTATGCCTTGTTAGTATGCAGGGCACCATGCTTTTTCATCAATCATCAGACATCAGCGCTTCACACAAACACCATTGTGCTTTTCCGAACGCAAAATATAATACAATGCGAACGCTATTGGACGGTTTATAGCGTAAAATAATATTTTTGCAAGTTTCATTACGTGCCTCAAGCGGTTGGGGATCACTCCCAGTTCAGCGTAATATCGCGATGAGTTTGATATTATCTCTGCTGATGAAATAATACGAGCAGAGAGACATGTAGGCTACAACATGAATGTGGTGATAATATGTTGCCTGGGCAATACAATACACTGTAGCAGGAGCACAGAATCGTCTGACATACTAGCTAGCACAGGGGGATTTATGCAGGAGGGGTAAATCAGGCCATGGCCCTCCCCATTGAGAAATTTGCACAGGACGTGTCCCCCCCCCATCAGGCTCCTACAGACTTTCAATCAATGCAATGTGAAAAAGTGACAGATATATTAAGCAGTCAAACTAATTCAGATCAAGTTTCTCCAATGGTTCATGGCAGACGTTGTTTCAAACTGTGAACGTTGAACTATCTAGCATAGCTGTTTGGTTCCTTGCAAATAAACTCACCCTTAATTTAGATAAAACCAACTTTATTTAATTTAAATCCCCCTGGAAAATAAAGCCAAGTGACAATCTCTGTTTGCTTATTGATGATGTTTCCATCAATCAAGTTGAATCTACAAAATTCTTAGGTGTGCATATAGATCAACATTTGACCTGGAAAGTTCATATTAATCAAATTGCAACTAAAATTGCTAAAAATATTGATATTAGGCCTTATTACCCGCGTTGCTTATATCTTACCAAAGACAATTCGAATGAATTTATATTATAACCTTGTCTACCCCTACCTCACGTATTGCAACCTTGTTTGGTCATCGACATACGAATCCAGGCTTCATAAACTTGTAATCTTACAGAAGAGGGCTGTTCGTATAATTGCGGGTATTCGTAAATGGGAACACACTGACCCTTCCTTTAATGAACTTCATCTCCTGAAAATTGACCAGATAAAGGATCTCCAAATTTGCGAGTTCTTTTTTCGGCTCGAACACGGTCTCCTTCCTTCGGTATTCCAAGGTTACCTCCCTCACGCCTCTGACATCCATTGTGTTGGCCTATACAAGCATCCAGCTGCCATGATACATGTGACAACATGATTAGGACGTATATGCATCATCATCATCATAACAAGAGCCAACAGAAGCGGAACTTATGTCCAACTCATGTCTGAAAATAATAACATCCCAGTGGGTCACAACATTGAGTGGGAGGGATGCGCAATATATCATTCAGTTCCGCTTGGCTGTTCTGTGAGTCAACCATATTGCCATCGCCCTGTACGCAGTCTATGAAAGTCATCATCGTACGCGAAAACAATCTCAACAACGACATCATTATCATCGTCGTCGTCGTCGTCATCATCATCATCGACCGTCCTCTGGTCGTCGTTGGTGCCGTACGTAGTATAGGCTTGGATGCATCTCTACGGCGGCAGAAGAATAAACTGTGTCCAGTCGATGATCAGCAAATGCCAACGCTGCACGCAGGCACATGCAGACAGGCGAACTATAAGGCGGGTGGAAAAGTGGAAATAATCTACGGCTTAAGAAAACGTCAATACACTCTGCGCAGATAAGCGACAGCAGCACTAACATTTTACGGATGAAGAGAGAAAATAGATAGACCTGAGAGAGAGAGAGAGAGAGAGAGAGAGAGAGAGACAGACAGACAGACAGACAGACAGACAGACAGACAGAGACAGACAGACAGACAGACACAGACACAGACACAGACAGATACAGAGAGACAGAGGACAGAGACAGAGAGACAAAGAGAGGGAGAGGAAGAGACAGACAGACACAGACAAACAGACAGAGATAGAGAGAGGGGAGAAAGAAAGAAAGAGACAGAGACAGAGAGATAGAGATAGAGACAGAGACCGACAGAGATATATAGACAGAGAGAAATAAAGAGATAGAGGCAGACAGAGAGATTTACTGAGAGAGACAGACATACAGACAGACATATAGAGAGACAGAGAGAGACACACACAGACACACACAGAGACACACACGGAGACACACAGAGATTGACAGAGAGAGAACGACAAAGAATTAGGCTAGAGAGATAAAGAGACATCGAGGCGAATATAATTATGCTCTTACAACAGCTCTCAAACGAAAACCACCCTCTAGCAAAATTCTATCCGGTCGGTCACCTTCGTCCTTCGTACGTTTATTGCAGTTTTTATTGCTGCAGACCAGAGCCAGCAAAGCACAGAGTCTCAGATTTACCAATCGAGCCAGAGAAGTATCTGGCTTATCCAGTCATTCTCCTGATGATGATGATGAAGATAAAGTAGTTGGAAAACCGAATTTGATGAAGCGATTATTACTGTCTTATTTTCATGGGGCTGTTGTCGGAAATGAGTGAAAATGAGTCGGAATGAATATTCTGTTGTCATGACAATAGTGACAAGCACTTGACAGTTCGGCCAATGCCAATGCTGCCATTATACTGGCAATATAATACGTCACCTAAGTTTGCGTCCAATCATTTCAACCGTTCATTATTTCAGCATAATGAACTCATCCGTCTCATCGGCTATTATTCTGTTTTATAGGTTTTCGCGCTTTTTATTTCCGTACAGGAGGATTAGCACACATTCTTCAAATGTCTGCAGCGGTTCTCGTTTGGAGTATTCTCTCTGTGTCTGTGTCTGTCTGTCTCTGTCTCTCTCTCACATAGGCACAGACTCTCTCTTTCTTTCTCTCTGTCTCTCTGTTTCTCCGTCGCTACCCCTACTTTCCCTCTTTGAACGGGCAGCTCAACTCTGCCCATGAGCATGCAATCACATGCATGGGACCTGTATGAGAGGTTTCGCAAAAATATTCCAAGATAAATATCTCAACCTATTATACTTGGAAACTATTAAACGCTTCACTAGTGAATTGTCTAGAACTCTAGAGTCTAGATCCGTGTATCTCTTACACCTCTGTCAAGGAAACGTCTAAATAGATGTAAATTTTATACGAAAGGTTTAAGTATTAGGCCTATATCTGAAGCGACGCTGATGCCAGCAACGGCTATAGGAATGAATTCTCGTTTATCACAATTATTTATCTTGATGACCATTTAGGCACAACCAATTGCAGCAGCCTCGAAAGTTCAGTGTTTTAGTAAAGAGACATAGTCATTAGTCAGCAATGCTGAGTAGTACTCAATGAGTGCTAAGTAGGCCTAAATATGTTTTGTGTAAATAACTTCAGTTTTCAGTTTTGACATTATTATTCATGACCATCAGGAATAATATAGTAAAACAACACGAACGACCTCCGTAACACATGCAGAAAAACTTCGTCCCACAACTTTCTCTAAACTGAATTAATTGAATCGAAAACATTAAATGAGATGGAAGTTTACGACCCGCAGTTCAGTTTCCTTTAGCATATATTCTTCACTTGATTTCAAGCTTCTCTATTAGCCTACATGTATTACGAGCAACTTCAATCCTGACAAAACCTCTGAATCGACAAGAAGGCAAGTACACCATTGACCCCAATATAATATGATGAAAGGGTTATGTCTGCTGCTTCATAAAAGAAACACAATGTGTTGTGAAAATCCATTGCTATTTACCTAGAACCACGCATGCAATTAACCCGTTTCCTGGTCCTGCTCTAGAAACATTGCTTAGTGACGATAATTTTGGCGATAACGATGACTATGATGAGGATAATGATGATGATGATGATGATGATGATGATGATGATGACAATGACGATGACAACGATGATGATGATGATGATGATGCCGATGATGATGATGATGATGATGATCATGATGATGATGATGATGATGATGATGATGATGATGATGATGATGATGATGATGATGATGATGATGATGACGACGACGACGACGACGACGATGACGATGATGATGATGCTGATGCTGATGCTGATGGTGATGACGATGATGATGACTATGATGACGACGACGATGATGATGATGATGACGATGATGATGACGATGATGATGATGATGATGATGATGATGATGATGATGATGACGATGATGACGACGATGACGATGACGACGACGACGACGATGACGACGACGATGATAATGATAATGATAATAATGATGATGCTTGTCATCAACAGCTACATCTGGTTCATTGGAACGAAGACCTATACGACACGTACGAAGAGGCCGTCAAACGAGAAGATGGAGTCGTCATCATCGCCGTCTTTCTCACGGTCAGTCAGTCACGTGACAGCATAATTCACTAATTCACTAATTCACTAATTCACTAATTCACTAATTCACTAATTCACTAATTCACTAATTCACTTGACATTTAACCATAGCACTATCAGATTCAGCATTATAATAAATGTACTTTGTTCACTCTGGCAATTACCTAATACCTATACATGTACTTTTGTCTTTCATTGAATACGAAAGTAGGCTATAAAATAATAAAGTAGTTGCAAAACGTAGGCCTATGCTTGATTATTAAACATCACTGATTACACTGATGATACAGTGGGAGTCTTTAAAATAATGGTCGATAAATATGAGGATGAAGAATTGTCTGTGCTGTTACAAGTAACACAAAGACTGTCAGGAAAAGAGACTGCATGGTAAACAGGGAACCGAACAGCTATAGCCACGCACAGAGACGAACAGACAGACAAACATCCAGGCAGACTGACACACAGGCAGACAAAGAACAGGGAGGCAGACAGGTAGTCAGACAGACTAATAAGCTAATTAGGCAGGAAAACAGGCAGAAAAACGACAGGGCGGCAGTCAGTATGACAGACAGTCAGACAGACAGACTGATAAGCATGCATATTAGGCAGACATACAGGCAGACAGATAAGCAGACATAAGGACAGGCATGCAGGCAGGCAAACTTATAATTCAAAGTTGCTCCTTTACACCGAATACTTTGAGCTAATTATGCATTTCTTGATGCCCCAATTAGACGACTTTTGATAAGGTCACCATGTGATATTCATCATCACACAGGAAATGTAGAATATATACACACACGCACAGTCGCACACACACACACGCACACGCACGCACGTACACACACATGAACACTCACACTCACACTTAGAATTTATCACACAAACTGTACATTTATAATACGCAGATGTGCAGACACACATGCACAAAATACGGTTCTAGGACAAAATGGTAGCGGACAAAATGGTACGGACAAAATGGTATGGACAAAATGGTATTGGGACAAAATGGTATTGGACAAAATGGTACGGACAAAATGGCATGGACAAAATGGTATGGACAAAATGGTACTAGGACAAAATGGTACGGACAAAATGGTGCGGACAAAATGGTATGGACAAAATGGTAGCGGATAAAATGGTACTAGGACAAAATGGTACGGACAAAATGGCGCGGACAAAATGGTATGGACAAAATGGTATGGCCAAAATGGCACGGACAAAATGGTATGGACAAAATGGTACTTAGAGAAAGTGATATCAGACATAACATAACATAACATTTCTATTCGGCAACCAACTCATTCATTACAGATAGTATATACATCAGTTATCTAATATGTTGGCTCACCCAGGATACCCAAAAGCTCACCCAGGAGACCCAAAAGGGGCCAAAGCTCCCACTAGCCAGGGCCACCTGAGAAAAATTAAGTTATAAATAAGCAGCACGGCCGACTGGAAAATAAAGCAGCTTCATGAACAATAAATTCTTAACTAGCATAATCTATACAAAAAAAGGTGAGTTAGGAGAGTGAAATAAAGTTAGTGCAGTCACATACACGGAATCAAATGCAGAGAAAAAATGCACACTCCCAAATGAAGGTGTATTAACAGTATTTCTCCAGATTGCTAGAGGTTTACATTCCTTGTTGGATGTAAGCAGAAAAACCCGTTTGAATAGACGAAGAGACGGCAGGGAGCGAATATCAAGAGGAATAGGCCTACTATTCCATGTTCTTGGTCCAATAGGCCTATATTTTATAGATGTGAGCCTTGTATTAGTGCGGGCAAAGGGAACATAAAAAGAGGTTGTCCGTTCCGAATTGTCCGGCTCCGAATTGTCCGGGAACCAAAAAAAGATAGTATTTCTTAAGCAACGCTCTTGAATATATATCAGCGCTGAATTTGAGATAGGCCTAATCTCAATAGGTAGCTGGTAGTTGATTATGGGTATATCGATACATAAATATTCCAATCTGAAATTGCCTTATTTGATATGGTGCATGGTAGTATTTTTAGAGCTAAGAATTCTGCTTTTGTGTGGGCTCCATAAGAGATATTTGCAACAAATCGTATTGCCCGTTTTTGGAGGATAAGAATATTCGAGAGGTTTGACTTATATGCAGATGCCCACAATGAGAAGACACAGAAGACACAATGTATGGAGAAAGTGGCACAGATAAAATGGGTTTGAATTGTTCGACATTGTTCTCATTTTGGTGTATGAAATATAGCTTATGACATAGGCCTATATAACGACCGCAAAACTGTGCTGACGCTACTCTACCATAATAGGTCGCGGCAAAGGAAATATTTTATCTGAAACGTTTTGGCCTGTGACCTAGCAAAGTTCGTTGGAATGCTCTAGGCTACATCTTTATTTCTATTAGGGCCTGCCTATACTGTAGATCTGTGAATCCCACGACCTTGATGCGACCTGCTCCGATTTTCGACTTACCCCGGTACGGCTTAAGTTAGAGTTGAATAATCCGCTCAGGGTTTATTACACGGGCCTTCGCAAGGTCCACTCTTCTGAGACCATTCTGTCACCATCATATAATTTAATAAATAACGTCACGGTATATTATTAGAGTTCGTGTAATACAATATTATCTAAATAGCAACTAAAAACTCTTATTATTTGGTAAACTATTTTGGGTAGTCACATATGGGTGGAGATACCCGCTCGGGAGATGCCTAGATTGAACACTGAACGTAACCCGATTTCCGCCTCAATCTGTCTGTCTCAGATAGGGGCCTATAGAGGTTTGCATTCGTGCCTTCTATGTGCAATGTGCATGTGGGTCATTTTTAAACTTATTAGTTTAGTAGTATACTGCTGACTACTACAATGTTGCGTGGGGCACTATAGGCACGAGTCTCGCGTGTCTGGACCTTAAAACGACTTAGCTTGCGCCCCATGTCACACTAATTTAAACCCTTCTGATTAGAATTACATATAATTATATATTATATACATGTATACTGTATAGAGACAGAGGAAGGGGAGAGAGTGATAGAGAATAGTTAATGAGTTGGTTTTTTGAAGGGTCGCAACATAGATTTTTTAAATGTATGAAATGGTTTAAGTCTAAGAATCTTTATCTCCAAGTACCATTTTGTCCATACCAATTTGTCCGTGCCATTTTATCCGCTACCATTTTGTCCATACCATTTTGTCCGTGCCATTTTGTCCATACCATTTTGTCCATACCATTTTGTCCGTGCCATTTTGTCCATACCATTTTGTCCATACCATTTTGTCCTAGTACCATTTTGTCCGCTACCATTTTGTCCATACCATTTTGTCCGCACCATTTTGTCCATACCATTTTGTCCTAGTACCATTTTGTCCGCTACCATTTTGTCCATACCATTTTGTCCGTGCCATTTTGTCCGTACCATTTTGTCCAACACCATTTTGTCCCAATACCATTTTGTCCATACCATTTTGTCCGTACCATTTTGTCCGCTACCATTTTGTCCGGTCACCCAAAATACGCATACATTCAAATACAGCGGATGCACTTACGTGTAGATAAAATATTGTAAGCTTATAGGTCCAAATGTGAATATAATGCATAATATGTCTGTATATTAGTATAAATGTGGGCCCTGTATACGTAAACTATATATATACACTGTGCCCCATAAAAAACACACCAAAAAACTTTGTCATGAAACGCATGTAAGTCTAATGTTAAATAAGAAAAAGTAATGTTTCATTTAAGAAGATGTTCGAAGTGGTGTCCCTTCGCTTGAACGCAGGCTCTCAGCCTTGGCCGCCACTGTTCAATAGCTTTGTCAATGACACTCTGCTTCAACTGTGCCAACACAACGATGGTATCCGGTCAAAACCGCGCACACAAAACCGCGCACACAAAACCGCGCACACAAAACCGCGATTCACAAAACCGTGCACTCTCATTACCGCGCACGATCATTACCGCGCACAATCATAACCGAGTTATGACACTTATAACCGCATTCAGGTATTTCAACATTCATTCAGCTTCTATGTCAGATCTAAAAATTCCTTCATCCAAATTCTATTTCGCGATCGCTATTTTCGTCAATCCAGCTTCTATTTTAGATTTTTTTAAATATGAAAATACCTTCATCCACCTTCCATTTCTTATGCGTTATGTTCGTCAATCCAGCTTCTATTTCACCTGTAAAAGAATCTTCATCCAGCTTCCATTTTTCATGCGTTATTTTCGTCAATCCAGCTTTTATTTTATATCGAAAAATATTTTCATCCAGCTTCCATTTCTCAAGCTCTGGACCAGTTGTCTGTAGACCAATTGTCGTTGGACCAGTTGCCTGTAGACAAGTTGTCGTTTTACGAGTTGTCTGTAGACACCGCTTAAATGGAAGTTGGATGAAGGTATTTTTAGATCTGACCAGTAGTGTAGTCCTAAAAAATGAAGTGGGGGGAACGCTCTTTAAAATAATATTATTAATTATTAGTAGTATTATTATTAATATTCCATTATCCCTGGAAAAAGTGGGGGAACGGCGTTCCCCCCCACTACACCACTGGTTCTGACATAGAAGCTGGATGCATGTTGAAATACTTGAATGCGGTTATGATTGTGCGCGGTAATGATCGTGCGCGGTAATGAGCGTGCGCGGTTTTGTGAATCGCGGTTTTGTGTGCGCGGTTTTGTGCGCGCGGTTTTGATAGTAAACCCACAACGATGAGGCGCTCCTTCAACTCGTTGATGTCCCGTATTGCTGTCTGGTAGACGCGTTCCTGTATTAGACCCCAAATTCTGTAGTCAACGGGATTGAGGTCTGGTGAGTTTTCTGGCCAGAGTTCCGGTCCAATGAAGCTTGGTGTTTCACGTCGCAGCAACGCAAGGGTGTCCTTTGCGCAATGTGCTGGGGCGCTGTCCTGCTGCAGAATGAATAAGTCGCTTGACTAATCTCTGTTTAAATGTTTCCAAACACGCCTAGTCTGCGTCACTGCCTCCAACAGCAACCACTTATGTGAGTAAGTGAAATGTAAAATATTTTGTGGCAAAATTATTTGAGAAACAACGTACAAACTTTTATTACAATTGGCTTAGTTTTATAGAAGATTTTTGAAAAGTTTTTTGGTGTGTTTTTTATGGGGCACAGTGTATATATATATATATATATATATATATATATATAGTATTTCACAAATACAAAAACTATTTACATGCGCATACGCTATGGTGCATTCGGATTCACGGTATCATTCACCATGAATCAAGAATAATGAAGCTGTTGTCCTTTTGAAGAGTACATAGACCTTCTATAGATATAGGCTACGTGACCGTTTATTCATTCAATAATAATGATGTCATTCACCCTAAAAATTAGATGGCTTTGAGATGTAGGGATGAGGATGAAGAGGAGGAGGAGGACTGGGGAGGACGAGGAAAAGGAGGAGAAATTATACGGAGAAAAAACAAGTAATATAAGAGGGAAGAAGAGGACATGGAGTGGGTTGGAGTAGGGGACATGGGAATGGGGGAGCATGCACAGGGGAAAGGGAGCTGGTGTGTTGTCTGGAGGTTGGGTCGCCGTCGTCGTCGTCGTCGCTGCCGTGAGATGTCGCTTTCATGTATGATTGCATATCCTGAAATCCAATAAGACTTGCGTCGTCGTCGTCGTCGTCGTCGTCGTCTGCGCTACGTATGATACGATCGTGCAATGCAAGAAGACCCGATAAACTCTTTCATTCCACCGCCCTATTGAACATTATAATCAAGGATTTCGAAGAGTTGCATTTTATATATATATATGTATATATAATTATATATGTATATATGCTTTATGGTATATACGTATGTATGTGGACGAGTGTGTGCCTTTAAGCACGTGCTTGTCTGTACGAATATGAGTGCGAGTGTGTGTGTGTGTGTGTGTGTGTGTGTGTGTGTGTGTGTGTGTGTGTGTGTGTGTGTGTGTGTGTGTGTGTGTGTGTGTGTGTGTGAGTGCAACACGTGTCTACGTGGTGTATCATGTTCAGTGTGGAATAGGACTACATGTGTGAGTTGCATTGCTTCTTCCCATAGAGTGCATGCATGTCTTCTATATATATATATATATATATATATATATGTAATATATGTAATATATATATGCCACTGTCTGAATATTATGTGCTTTAATATATATATATATATATATAAATTATATATATATTTATTCAAATCACCTTTGAAGTTCTGAACTCGCTTTCTGCAGTGCATGTACATGTAGGCCTGTGTAGTGTTTTACACAATCAATCAGAGGTAAGCTCAACCATAGGTATAGGTCTATCATCGGATGGATTATTGCATAGATATACAATTATACAGGGTGGGCCATAAAAAGTAACCCCCTACGGTTTTTTGTCAATATCTTGGCAAGAAGTAACAATTTCGAATTGAAATTTTACAGTCCTAAAGGCAATTCATATACAGGGTGGTCCAAAATAAACTGCACAGTGAAAGTTTTCTTGATATAATGTATAACAATTCAATGTTTAATGCCAGTTTTCTTGCGTATGATGAAAGAATTTCCAAATAAGACATGGAAACGTCGTACTATCCTCATTAAAAAAATTGATACCGAAGGTACCACAGCTAGGAAGCCGGGTTGCGGACGTCCGAAATCAGCTCGAACAGATGCAAATATCAAGTTGGTAAGCGACCTTATCTGTAGCCAGGAAGACAAACCGCTAAGCCATAAGAGCCCACGGGAGATCGCACGTGAAACCGGAATTTCACGTTCAACTGTTAAACGTATTGTAAAGAAAGATCTCGGACTTAACCAGTGCAGGCGCAAAGTTGGACAGCAGTTGAACAGCGATTGCGTTTCATTGACCGCGCAATTGATCAATGGCGTCGTTGGCTTCAATGCGTGGTCGAGCAGCAAGGAGGACACATTGAACATTTTATGTAACGAAATACATCCATGTAATGTTACAGTAAAAATAATTGCTGTGTTTTTGTGATTTTTCACGGTTATATTTGAATTGGTCTGAATAAAGTACTATCAATTTATCATTGTGCAGTTTATTTTGAACCACCCTGTATACACATGATGGCCACATTTCATCAAAATATTTCAAACAGAACAAAAGTTACGCCACTTTTAGGGAGGTCGCCCACCTTTTTTGACGATTCAAAAATGAAACGCAACAAAAAGTAGCAAAACACGATTTTTTAAAGTCCCTGTCAGCTAATTTAATCAGTGCACGCCGATTGTCGTACAGCGACGTAAGTAGGCCAGGTGCAAATTGCCGCGCGGCGTCTGCACAGGTGATTGTCTGGACAGCACGTGACGTCTAGACGAGCGTACGTTAATTGTACAAGAAGGGAGTGGAAGTGAAGAAGGAGAGTTGCGTGTTGAGAGCCGTTGAGATAGGCTGTAAGAGTTGTTGTTGAGTTGCGATAGAGTAGACTGATGAAGATAGTAGTCGTGTAGTTGTTATGATAACGCAAGTGTAGTCATTGTTGTGTTGTTGCTGATCGTTTTACTTTATATCGGATTTTGGAGTATAATAAGAAGAGTTAAACACGTCGTCGTTGTTGGTTAACAAAACAGTGAAAGACTGTAGATTCTTTAACCTAGCCATTTAGCTAATGAAACAGTTATCTAGGGATAGGCCTACGCTACCACGAACTTATACGAAGAAGCTTCCGAAGAGACTGAAGGTCACACGTAGAGAAGAAGAGGGAAAAGACTTGTGACATTTGGTGTCGTTGCGGTGAGATAACGATCCAAGTTGCAGGATAACGATCCAAGTTGCAGGAGAACGATCGTAGTTACGAACGGTGGGATTCTATTCAATCAACAGACGTTGCGGAGAAACGGACGCTGTGAATTTATCGAGGAGCCGAGCACACGGGAGAAGCAACGATACATCGAGCATCCGTACGACAGTGAGAAACGACAACACAACGACTACAAGGTAGAAAAACTTGCTTGTCTATTGAAGTGTGCATAAAGAATTGAAGTCAGTCAATTGCAAACATTTGAAGAGTAGTCTACTAATTTATCGAGCATCTGTAAAGTAAAGAAGTAAGATGGAGAAACTTACGGAGAAAAAGCAAGCAAATATTAAGAAAATGTCTACTGATAGACTGATAAAACTGCTAATTGAAGCAGATCTAGACGCAGAAGAAGTCGAACAGATGTCTAGGGAAGAATTGATAAGAAATTTAGCCGAGGTTTGGGCTAAGAAAGAAGAAGAAGAAGAAGGTGCTGTCGGAGGCGTTGCGGAGAAGCCAGTGGAGAAGCCTGAGGCACCGATGTCTATAGAGGCGTTGCTACAATTCATGATGATGAGTAGACAAGAAGAGAAGCAGAAAGAAGAGCAGCGCAGACAAGAGGAGAAAGAGCGTAAACAAGAAGAAAAAGAGAAAGAAGAGCAGCGCAGACAGAAAGAGAAAGAACGTCGCCAAGAAGAGAAGGAGAAAGAAGAGCGACGGTGCCAAGAAGAGAAAGAACGTAAGCAAGAAGAGAAAGAACTGCGACAACAAGAGATAGAAAAAGCAGAAAGGATGAGACAGCAAGAGATAGATATGCAGAAGCAGCAGTTCCAGCTTCAGTTAGAACAAATGAAATTAGATCGTGACGAAGCAGAACGACGAAGGATGGAGTTAATGATAGAATACGAAAAAGCAAGAAAAAGCGATGAAGAAATACGAAAACAGCAGATCGAAGACAAAAAGGCTCGTGAGGAAGAAAAGGAAAAGATGCGTTTACAAGAACTGGAGAGAGCAGAAGAAATTCGTCAGGAAGAATTTCAAGCTGGAAAAGACAATTTGGAAAAAGCAGAAAGAGAAAGAGAAGAGCAGATGCAGTTAGAACAAAAGAAACTTGCTATCAAGGAGGCTCAACTTAAAGAAATGGCCATTGAAAAAGAAGAACGCAGAAAGCAGTTAGAACTGTTGCAGCAGAAGATAGAACAAGAAGAACTGCGGAGAATCGAAGATCAAGATCGACTGAAGAAGAGAGACGAAGATGATCGTAAGAGCCGAGAAGTGTCAGAACAGATTAGGCTCAGAGAAAGTGAGACAATGGTGTCCAAGATCAAGAAGATTGGTGATGCCATGAAGCATGTATTGCCTAAGATGCCGTATGATATGATGGAAGTGCCATTATATTTTGAGACCGTGGAGAATGCATTCAATAGCTTCGCTGTGGAAAAGCAGTACTGGGTGAAATTGTTGTTGCCATTGATGACCCCGAGAGCACGAACGGTATTGAATCGATTATCATTTGAGAATTTAGATAAATACGATGCAGTGAAAGAGCACTTGTTGAAGGAATTCAAGTTAACAGCTCGTGAGTACAGGTCAAGGTTTGCAGATGCCAAGAAGACAGCCGAAGAAACGTATACGATGTTCACGGCTAGGCTGAAGAACCTGTTGAATTATTATGTCCGAAGTAGACGAGTGGACAAAGACTACGAGAAGCTGTTTGATTTGTTAGTGGCGGATAAGCTGAAAGAATGTTTACCACCAGGTCCACTGCAGTTTGTCTTAGCAAAAGAGGGCACAGAATGCTTGGAAGCTAGTAATGTTGCAGACCTCGCAGACATACATGTAAACAATCGGATTGGTGTGATGTTCCAAGACAAACCGAAATTTGAAGCATGGGACAATAGTCCAAAGCAACCCAAGTGGAACAAGGATAGCAAAGACACCGGAAGCCAAGCCAAGAGTAATGATGCAAAGAAAGATGATTATTCTGGAAAGCAGTGGTCGCAAGATAAACAACAGTCAACGTGGGACAGACAAGCCTACAATCGAACTCCGCCGCTGGGACGCCCAACAGAAAGTAATGCATCTTACACGCCGTACAACAAGTGGGAGAACAAGGAGCAAAGAAGTTTTATCAAGAAGCGTTGCCACAATTGCAATTCTGATAAACACCTAATAAAACATTGCCAAGCACCAGGAGCGGCAAATCTGAGGAAGAACTTTAGCAGAAGTGCAGAAAATCTTCGAGTAAACCAGATACAAGTGATAAATGCACCTCCTGGTTGGGAAGAACAATGCAACCAAGAAACAGAAGTAAAGTCAGTGATGAAGTGTACGCCGCAGTTCACCATACTGAAAGAAGCGATAAAGACTACTTCCATTGCAGAAAATTGTCGAGAAACAAAAAGTAAAGAGGAGTGTCAACGCATAAAGAAAATATCGTTGCAGCATGTAAATGTGGAGATACGTGGGACTGATGGGCAGCCTGTGCAAGTCGAGGCGTTGATTGACTCGGGGACCGAGATACCAGTAATCAACGAGGAACTACTGAAAGGAACGACAGTAGAAGAAATCGGCAGAGTTCATTTGCAATGTGTAGCTGGAGAGCCGATTCCAGCTAAGTTGGTGAAAATCGAAGTGCGGATGAGCGGTCGTAACGAAGGAACAGCTACAGAGGACAGGACAATAAATATCGCGCCATATTTAACTTTAGTGTGTGCCAGCATTTCAGCAGAACTGTGTAAAGAAAATCCAGAAAAGTTCCTGCTACATCCAGAGATAATTGCAGAACTGAAAGAGGTTCCACCAATCAGTATATTGCAAGGGGAGCTACAAGCGAATGTGACTACAAGAGCACAAAGTCGGAGAGCAGAAGTCGAAGACGGAGAAGATGAAACGATAAACGAAAGTTCGCAAGAAGATGACACGGAAAGCGAAGATGAACTCAGCATCCAAGATGACGAAAGAACAACATCTGAGAACAATGAAACTGAAGAAGAGATGGCTGCATGTGAACGAAATGATAGTGAAGATTCCGGAAGCGACGCTGAACTGGAGACAAGTATGAGGGATTTGTTCACAGAGAATTCGAACGATGAAAGACAGCTGGAAGATGCGAAGAAATTCGAGGAGCAGCAGAGAAATGACGAGTCACTGAAATCGTGGTGGAGGATCGCTGAAGACCAAGGATCAGAGTTTAGCGTGGTGAATGGATTGCTGTATAAGAAGCATCAAATGCTGGATCAGCTTGTGTATCAGTTGGTGTTACCGAAAGAGAGAAGAATTCAAGTAATGGAATTAGCTCACGAGTCAGTATTTGGCGGACACTTGGGAGAAGAGAAGACACGAGAGAGAATCAAGTTGTCCTTTGTCTGGCCAAAGATGCGTCGAGACGTGGTGAAATTTTGTAAGTCCTGTGAGAAGTGTCAGCTGAAGGCACGAAGTTTGGTGATGGATCGAGTGCCGATTACACCAATTCCAAGGGAAGATGTTCCATTCCGACGGATGACTATGGACGTGGTAGGCCCAATAGAACCGAAGTCAGCAGCTGGGCATAAGTATTGCTTGTGCATAGTGGATTCATGTACAAGATGGCCGACAATCTTCTTGCTGAAGTCATTGACTGCTAAGGCTGTGTGCAAAGCTTTGATATTTGCTGAGAATTGTGCAGAGGAAAAGCAAAAACAATACGCCAGTCAATACAACAAGAGGGCCAAGGATAAAGAATTCGAACCAGGAGAAAACGTCATCGTCCTGTATCCAACGTCAACCAATAAATTGATCTCACGATGGCATGGTCCATGTACAGTGCTACAAAGAAGATCCAAGTATTCGTATCTGGTGGACATGAATGAAAACGGCCGACGAATCGTCCATGCCAACAAAATGAGGAAGTTCATCGCAAGAACATTATCGTGTGGTCTCATCGTGGAAGAGGACGACGAATTCGGATCAGTGGTAGAGCTACCATTGAAAGAAGACCATGCAGAGACGACACAGAAATCGCTGCAATTGGACTATGAACAGATCGGACATCTTACGAGCGAGCAACAGAAACAGCTACTGGATGTACTGAACCGATATGCAGACAGATTTTCGGACAAACCTGGATTATGTACATTGGTAGAACACGAAGTGGTGCTGAGACCAGATTTTCGAGAGAAGGAGTTCACGGCTTATCGAATACCGTTGATATACCGCGCAGAAGTGGACAAACAAATACAAGAGATGCTGAAAGCAAACATCATTCAGCCGTCGTCGAGCAGAATGGCAAGTCCGCGGGTCATCGTCAAGAAGAAGGACGGATCCTTGAGACTCGCGTGCGACTACAGGTACGTGAATTCATATACTGAAAATTGTCGATACCCCATGCCGATCGTCAACGATGTGCTGAGCAAAGTCGGGAAATCCAAGTTTATTTCCGTCTTGGACTGTCGCAGTGCTTACTGGACTTGTCCGGTGAAGAAATCCGACCAATGGAAAACCGCATTCGTTACCCATAGTGGACTGTACGAATTTACACGTGTCCCTTTTGGAATGATTAACTCTGGACGGACTTTTGTAAAAGTCATAAACATGATTTTGCAACCGATTAATGCATTTACTGAACCCTATGTTGATGACATTGCAGTCCATTCTGATGATTGGAACATTCATTTGAAACATTTAGAATTGTTTTTGAAACAAATAAGACTGCATAATGTAACTTTGAACTTGAAGAAATGTGTGTTTGGTAAGAGTGAGGTGAAATTCATCGGTCACCTCATTGGTTCAGGGAAGAAGATGATGAATCCAGATAGGATTGACAGTTTGATTAATTTAAAAAAAACCTGAAACGAAGAAGCAAGTGAAGCAAATGTTAGGATTCTTTGGTTTCTACAGACAATTTATTTGTAATTTTGCTGAGATTGCTAAACCATTGACAGATTTAACTAGCAAGCAGACACCTGAGAACATTATTTGGACTGAGGACCACCAGAAATCTTTTGATTCTCTTAAAGAAATTGTTTTATCGAATGTTATTCTGTACATGTTCGAGGTTGGCAAACCATTTAATTTGTACTGTGATAGCAGTGATTTTGCTGTGGGGGCTGTGCTGTCACAAGTGGACGATGAGGGGATAGAACGTCCCGTTTCATTTATCAGCCAGAAGCTGACAGATACCCAGAGGAGATGGGCGACGATTGAGAAGGAAGCCTATGCAATCATATGGGCTTTAAACAAATTGAAAGAAATCATTATTGGTTCCAAGATTAATGTGTTCACTGATCATAATCCTTTAGTTTATTTGACTGAGTCAATGTCGAAGTCTGCTAAGTTAGTCAGATGGTCTTTATCATTGCAAAATTTTGACATTCTGTTGAACTATAAGAAAGGAAAGTTGAATGTAGTAGCAGACTGCTTATCGAGATTGTAGTATAAGGTATTTTGTGATTGCATTTAGTATAAGAATTGTTTGTATTTAGTTTAAGCATTATACGTTCGCTAATTTTTAAGATTAATTAGCTCTCTTCAAAAGAAAGGAAGGAGGTAATGTCAGCTAATTTAATCAGTGCACGCCGATTGTCGTACAGCGACGTAAGTAGGCCAGGTGCAAATTGCCGCGCGGCGTCTGCACAGGTGATTGTCTGGACAGCACGTGACGTCTAGACGAGCGTACGTTAATTGTACAAGAAGGGAGTGGAAGTGAAGAAGGAGAGTTGCGTGTTGAGAGCCGTTGAGATAGGCTGTAAGAGTTGTTGTTGAGTTGCGATAGAGTAGACTGATGAAGATAGTAGTCGTGTAGTTGTTATGATAACGCAAGTGTAGTCATTGTTGTGTTGTTGCTGATCGTTTTACTTTATATCGGATTTTGGAGTATAATAAGAAGAGTTAAACACGTCGTCGTTGTTGGTTAACAAAACAGTGAAAGACTGTAGATTCTTTAACCTAGCCATTTAGCTAATGAAACAGTTATCTAGGGATAGGCCTACGCTACCACGAACTTATACGAAGAAGCTTCCGAAGAGACTGAAGGTCACACGTAGAGAAGAAGAGGGAAAAGACTTGTGACAGTCCCATCTCAAATAAACTTGGTAGTGCTTCACAACTTGTGTTCAATGTGCCCATCACCTGTGCCAAAACTTCTTTTGAGTCTCTTTGTAAAGTTCTTGATGGACCTGTTGATTAATCTGACAGATTCCTTATTTACCAATTTGATTGTCATCTTGCTAAGTGACTTCTCAGTGACATGCAGCTATATGCTGGTACCCTGTTTCTGTTTTAAATAATAATAATAATGATCATCTGGCAATATCAAGGCTATCATGACTTTTGTGTAGATATGAATTGTCTTTAAAGCCTGTAAAATCATTTCGATATTCTTACTGACCGACCTGTTTTAATAATTATAGCTATTATAGGCCGAATTCTTGTTATAATTATTATATCAATGCGTCGCAATTTAAGGTAGGCTACTCCTATAAAACAATCTATTTATTATAGCGCTGCATGCTTTTTTATGTCCGCGATATTTCAATTAAGGATTTAAAAGCATAAGATACAATTAAGCCACTGCATTGGTCTTTGTTAAATGTGAAACGAGTTTTTTTATATACCATAGAGCTCTGCATATAAACTATTATGGTGTCTGAGGTATAAAAAAGCTTATATGATGTCACAACGATATGATGCGGTGGCACAAGAAGGCACAATTACATTTATAGGTGATAGAAATCAGTATTTCACCGCTTTTTCCTGACTCTCCGAGGCTCCATAGAAAATGTTCATGTATAGTTGCGTTGATACGCGAATACAATGAGTTGTTACGCGGTGGCAAATTGGCCTGTCATAGCACGTTACGCGTGACATGGTGACTCATGACTGTTCATTGTTATGGCGTCAGTCAGTCGCCGTTGCATGAATCCTTTGAATCCATGCATACGTCAAAAGCAACTGTTACAGACACTGTATGGTCGTATAATTAAAGGTGTCTACAGTTGATGTGCATGCTTGGTAAGCTTATTATACTTCAGTCGACTGATCCTTTGAAGCTTGGCGTGCTCTCCTGGTCTTTTTTAAATAATTATTACCGCCCCTTCGCGTTTGCACGAGAAAAGAGACATCATAGTGGGCAGAAGAAAGCGTTGCGCGTTTTACCAGACGATGATGACTTACAATTTAAAAGTGCTTTGAAATGTAAACGAGACGGATATGTAAAGAGTAATAATATTGTGAAATACTTGATCATTTCACGCAATGATTTAAGAGCAAATTGTTGGAAAAGTCAACGGCTGGCGCAGTATTGGCATCACCAACCACGCGGCTCGAAAGGCATTCAATTAATTGATCAATCAGTCAATTAGTTGATCAATCAATTAATCAATCAATTAATTGATCAGTAATCTTTATTCATATCAAAATTATGGTTGACAGAGACGCAACTATTTACAGTGGCACTAACCGTAGTTAGGATGGAAGACAGACAGACAGACAGACAGACAGATGGACAGATGGACAGATGGACAGAGATGGCATCAATATTATAATATTAAATATATAATTCATATAATTATTGTATTAATATCTTATAATCATTATTATATATTATGTTAATATTAATATATTACCATCAAACATTATAGCAAGTGCCAACGAAAATTCTAAAACAAAACAGTCTTTGCAGATGAAAGACTGCCAGCAGCTAGAACCAAATAAAGTCCATAAAAGCATCTAGACACTGCAGTAGACAGCCACATTACTCTTAGCAGCAGCAGCAGCATGTCTACGGTATAGACGGCATACACGTTGAATGTTGCACCTGTGCTCTCTCTCCATGCAGCTCATGTCCACTTTGCACCTGACTCATGAAAAGGTTAACGACGGATAAGCAGTAAGCTCAGCAGCAGCAGCAGCAGCAGCAGTGGCAGTGGCAGGTGCGCTGCAGGCGGAATCTGCCAACGACGACAAACAGCATCCAAATGAACCTTTTATAAAAATATATGAATATATATATGAACATATATATATATATATATATATATGAACATGTATATATATATATATGAACATGTATGTATATCCAAATGAACCTTATTAAAAAATATATAACATAGTGCATGTGCAGTCTGCTGATCGATTTCGTTATGACCAGCTGCAGTCGTGTGTTGTGTGCACTACACACTGGGCATGCACATGATTCGTCCTTGCTAGATATTATATATATATATATATATATATATATATGTGTGTGTGTGTGTGTGTGTGTGTGCTTATATATATTTTATTTATATATATATAACGATATGACGTTCTCTTCACAGAGAGATGTTCTATTTCTATACCTCTATTTTTAAAAGGTTGCTGACGATGCTTACCACTATTTTTAGTCAGTAAAATTAATGTCTCTCTTTCTTTCTTTCTCTTTCTTTCTCACTCCTTCTTTCTTTCTCTTTCTCTCTGTGAAGCTATCTTGAAAGCCTACTCAATTTTTAAAGTCACCTATAAGCCGGTGTCATCATTTCTGAAGAGCACAATTAGGATATGTCTTTGACGCTATGATTTCAGAACAAAGACATTTTATTTCTCAAGATGTTGTCATCTCTATACTGATGGTGTCAATTCTAAACGTGACATCATTCATTAAGATGACACCATCTTATTAAGATGACATCATTTTGATAAGATGACATCGTTTTATCAAGATGACATCATTTTTAATAAGATGAAATCATCTTATTTAGAGGACATCATCTTACATGTACTAAGATGACATCATGTTATCAAGATAACATAATCTTATTGAGATGATGTCATCTTATGTTATCATCTCTGAAGGTGAGCTCCTATATGTCCTCTAAAAATGACACCATATTTCAATATTCTATCAAACACTGGCTACACAACATCATCGCTACCGTGGGGCGCGGTGGTGTAGCGAGTATGTTCCTTGCCTTGCAGCCGGAGGGTTGCAGGTTCGAATTCACTTCAAGCCGCCGCGTGGGGACCTTGGGCAAGTCCTTCACTTGCAATAATAATTGATCAAGCGTTTCGGCGTGAAACTCCGATTCAGTGTCCGCGCATTAGTCGGGAGCAATTCCGAGTAGCTTAATTGAAAAGGCGCTATATCAAGTACACATACATACATTCCGCAGACAATTCCGTCTCGCTCTATAGTTGCCCTACTTGTGTCAATTAAGTGCTGACGAATGAACAGTATATATCTCGTCAGAGGGCTCTGTGACGACCGATCCTACTGCTTCATCCTTTGTCCGCACCACGGCGCCAGTAACAAGCGGCGCCGCATTGCTTCAGCGTCAGAGACTAAACAATGGTCTATTGTTATATCGGCGTCTGGACTCATCCTTCAGCCGTCGCGTTGGATATTCGTTCGTCCATTGGAATGAAGATTTTTTCTGATGAGTTATTTGTGCACGGGAAACTTTATTAGGTCTTATTATTATTATTATTATTATTATTATTATTATTATTATTATTATTATTATTATTATTATTATTATTATTATTATTATTATTATTATTATTACTATTATTTTTTTTTTTTTTTTTTTTTTTTTTTTTTTTTTACCCGAGGTACCTAGGATCCCTCGGGATTTCAAAAAATTGTCCGGAGACTGTTAGTTGGTGGGTTCTATTATTATTATTTATTTATTTTTAAATTTACTATTATTATTATCATCATCATCATCATCATCATCGTCGTCGTCGTCGTCGTCGTTGTCGTCCTCCTCCTCCTCCTCATCATCATCATTGTTATTATTTCTATTACTATCGCTATACTTATTATTAGTAGTAATAGTAGTAGTGGTAGTAGTAGGCTAGTAGTGGTTGCAGTAGTGGTAGTGGTATTACTGGGAAGCGGGGTTTTTCTATAGTGTGAATTTCTACACAAAATTGGCAGTTCTAATAACTGAATTTGTGCAGCAGCTGTAGAAGCATCTTGTGCTGTGAAAAATGGTTTAAAATATTCATTGTCATCCGATTGAGAATAATGGAGGATGGAAGGTTGTGCAGGGGTTGTGCAGTTCTAATAATTCTTTAAAAGAAGCCTTGATGTGAAGCATTAACAATAGCAATAGTGAGAGCTCGCGTATATTATAGTCATCGAAGATTCATGTGAATCAGAAGAATGAGCAATACCAAAATGCATGCATAGCATGTTAGTGAATATGCCTACATTAGGGATGGAAAAGACTGATGTTGTGCTTGTCTAAACACCACGACTGCACTTAGCGCAATGGCAGCTGAATAAAATCAATAAATATAAACAATAGCGTATTGTGTCCAATGAGCTGAAGGGCTCTGCTTTCTATCACGAACTATTGTATACCATGTCGATAGTGCTAGGTGTGAGGGTGTCGACCTATGCTCAAGCCACGACTCTCTCTCCCTCTCTCTCTGTCTCTCTGTTTCTCTGTCTCTCTCTGTCTGTCTCTTCTCTGTCTCTGTCTCTGTCTGTCTTTGTCTCTCTTTCCTTCTCTCTTTCCAGCCTGTCTGTGTCTATCTCTGCCTCCGTCTTTCTGTCTCTGTCTCTCTCTTTCCTTCTCTCTTTCCTGCCTGTCTGTGTCTATCTCTGCCTCTGTCTTTCTGTCTGTCTCTATCTCTGTTTGTCTCTGTCTCGCTGTCTCTGTTTGTCTCTGTCTGTCTCTGTCTGTCTCTGTCTGTCTCTGTCTGTCTCTGTCTTCTCTGTCTGTCTCTGTCTTCTCTGTCTGCCTCGGTCTGTCTTTCTGTTTATCTACTTCTCTGTCTCTGTCTATATATCTGTCTCTCTCTTTCTCTCTCTACATGAATGGGTAATAACTAACCATGCATTGTAGTCTTGGAAGACACGTCGACGCACAGCGCATACGAATGAGCGACTAAGATGGACAGAGTGCGTTCAAGCGTATGCGTGTGTATATGTCGGTGTGCGTCTGCATGGTCGCATGGCTCTGTGTGTGTAGGTGCATGTGCTATATATATATATATATATACACATAAGTACATGTATATATACATGTATATGCCTGTATATATATACATCATCATACATATATATATATATTATATATATAGACACAGGCATATGTATATACTATGGATATCGAATATGCAATTGTTGCTATTGTTGACCAGGACTCAGGCGACGGATGATCCGTGATGTATCGATGCCTACATGTATATGTGGACCGGGCGAAAGATCGATATATAATTTTTTGCTTCACTCTCCTCGGGGAATCTTCCATGCCCCCCCACCCCCTGCAGGACGACGAGTCCAGCCATTCAGCGTAGCTGGAAATGACCTTGATAGGCCTACTAGGGGGAGGAGGGCAGGGGAGGGATCATAGAAGGCCCGCGGACCCTTTGGGACGTCGATGCCATTTCCGCCGCCAGTCATTCGCCAGCCCGTCCCTCCCTCTCCCCTCTCCCGATCCCACCCGTCTGATGGTCGGTCCGTACGTTTCCCTCGAGATGCAACAAACGCTCCCGATTTCGGTGCATGCGCGCTCCGCAGAGGATCGAAATTATTCATAACGGGGAAATTAATTCGTGGAATTAAGCGCACGAATTTGGGACGATAACAACGTTCACAGATGAAGATAACCCCGATGACTAGGATGAGGAAGAGGAGGAGGAGGAGGAGAACGACGACGAGGGGAGGAGGAGGAGGGGAGTAGGAGGAGAAAGAGAACGAGGAGGAGAAGGTGAATGAGAGGGAGGGGAATGAGGATATGGGAATTAAGAGTAGGAAGCGAGAATGATTAGGAGGAGAATGAGTAGGAAAATGAGAAGAAGGTGAATGAGGTGGAGATAGCGTATGAAGCAAATGAGGAGGAGAAGGAGGAGAGAGAGACCTGAAGAAGAAACAGCAGAAGGAAGTGAGAGAAAGTAGGAGGATAAACAGGAGGAGAAGGAGGAAGCGTAGGAGACGTAGGAAGAGAAGGGGTTCGAAGAGGGGATCAACAACGCTCATCCGAATATCATCCATTTGCCATAGGCCTACTTTATATAGAGCCTGCGTGGCCAATGCGCTACACAAATGTTCCATCATCATCATCATCATTATTATCATCATCATCATCATCATCATCATCATCATCATCATCATCATCATCATCATCATCATCATTCTCATCATCAGCAGCAGCAACAGCGTTTGGTCGATTGACTGGCAAATAAGTTAAAGTGCTGCTGTACTCAATTATACTCATGGCCATCGGAGCGTAAATCATGCATATGTTGTTTTATGCATGTGCCATGTATCAATATTTTGACGATTATCTAATTTACTGGGTTAAAAAAAATAATAGACTGGCTTTATGCTTGGCATTTCCAATTATTATAGCTGACAGCAGTTTTTTTAAACTCTCGGACGGTTTAATCAGACTGTAAGAAATGATGCAAGAAAGTTTTTTTTATAAATTAACAGTAGACCTAATGTGTTGCACACATGAGTTGTAAGGCAATGGCTTTGTGCGTCGAATGTAGGCCTTCCATGATATTATTACTATGGTATTAGCTCGAACATTGTCCTGATTACTATAATTGACTACTTTATTACGATGAAACTGATAATAATTACTTATTATGATGATGTTGTTGCTGATGGCGGAATTGTTTTGATGTGGCGCTCCAGGTGACGGAAGATCGAACCAACCGAGGAATCCACAGTCTCGCCAGTCAGCTGCAGGACATACAATACAGGGAACAGTCGACTACTCTATCGGGCGACGTCGATGCAAGATGGTTCCTTCCAGGTCTGTTTCGCTACACGTTTCCGTTTCTGGTCTGCGTTATATCGTTTCTAACTGGTACAATGGGGCTTTCCAAGTTGTGTGAAACTCATGGTAAATGTAGACTATGTAGCCTATGTATGTGCGCTTACTGTAACGCCGCTTCAAGAACCTACTCAGAAGCGCTCCCGATTACAGCGCGGACAGTTAATCGGAATTTCAAGTCGAAGCGCTGAGCAATTGCGAGTGAAGAACTTGCCCAATGCCCAAGGTCCCCCACTGGGCGGCGGCGGCTTGGGGTGGATTCGAACCTGCAAACCTCCGGCTGCAAGGCAACGAACATACCCACTACACCCCCGCGGCCCCGCGCCCCACAATTCTTTTGTTAGAGTCAAAAACGAAAGACAGATGCATTGGTTTGGCACTGGATCGATTCCAATATATACTGAATGCCATTCCAACCGCGTGTCTCTCTTTGTGTATGTCTACTTCTGTATGTCTATCTCTTTGTCATGGGCGTCTGTACACATTTTTAAAGGAGGGGCAAAATGCTGTGGTCATGGTTAACTTTTTTGACAAGAACTTGAAAAATTAATGCAAAGCATAAAATTAAGAATGTGGATGATTGGATATTTTCTTGGAGGTTTCCAAATCAAATTTCGCAGTTTCAATTTGTTTATGAATAGGATCATACGCGCTTTAGTGTGAAGATATTTGTTAAGAACCGAAAAGTAGTAGGCCTACATGTGCTTGCAATTCTTAAAGTGTAAAAAAGAAGTGCCTGGACGCCTCTTCCTTTTCATTCCAGGTTGTGCTGGCCAAATAAGTGAGAGGACGGTCAGGCCCGGCCTTAGGGCAAGGCGAGCGAGGCAGCCGCCTTGGGCCCCGCGCTTCCAGGGCCCCGCGCTGCTGGCTAGAATTTTTTTCTTTGTTGAGATTGACGTCGCATAACAACTATGCTCGCAGTCAATTTGCCACGTGAATGTGCTAGAGTGACTTTGAAAGAACGAGCCTTCCTCACAGCTGGCCTATGCTCCTTTAGCCTATAGGTCTGCACGAAGAATTGAAGAATTCTCCCAGAAACCTTAATTAAGTCATTTTGCTTCAAATGTGCAAATGGACGTCCTCATACATTTTGCAGGAGAGGGCAACACACAATGATGGGTGACATTTTAGCGTGAGCTTAGAAAATGCAAAGCAGGAGAAATTTAGAACATGAATATTTTTAGAGAGGACCTGGTGTCTGAAATAATGTAAATTTACTTCGTGAATAATTAACTTCATTAGTGCTCTGGCGCAAAGAAATTTGTCAAAAACCAAAACGTAGGCCTGAGTTGTTAATTTGTTTTCAATTTTCGGGGCGGGGCCTCTCTTACCCCCAAGTGCGGGCGCTGATGATTTTGCATTACTTAGATAGGCCTAGGTCTACATAAGGTATTAGCGAAAGCCACCTAAGATGGGACGGTTCATAAAATGCGACATACCTATTGCTACCGCTATAATAGGCCTACGCGGAGGAAGCCACTGTCAAGAGTTGCGAATTACATATCACGTAGCCTATGTTAATTAGACTCTACCTATGGCAACTGTTCAATGTTTTAATAGGCTATAGGCCTACTTACGGTGCTGCTGTCTTGATTAGATTGATAGGCCTAGCCTAATTGAAATTTTTCAAGTTCGCTGAAGCTATTTCACATTATTGAATTTTCACAACCTGACATTATGGAAATTATTGTCCTATCTTATAGATATAGTTGCCTAAGTTGGGACATTATTAGTAAATGTTTTAATGACAATAATATTGCTTTTTGGAAAATTGCTATCCTTGTACATGCATCATTTGAAAGTCAAATATAGGCCAGATCAGCGTGGCTTACTATAAAAAGTGCTATTAGCTAAAAAGAAATTTAGAAAACAACGATAAGTGTCCCATCTTAGGTGACTCTCCCCCACACGTGCCGTAGTGACAGCACACCAACTGCATAAATTTATGCTTGAGGAGCCGATGCTGCCTTGGGCCCCGCAAACCCTAGGGCCGGGCCTGAGGACGGTACGCGGATTTGAAAATAAGTGCATGGACGCCGTTCATGACCGTCCAGCCACACTTTAAGCCTTGAGTACATGCAGATATTAAATGCAAAAATAGGTGTCAATTATCCAGCAGTTGGCAAGTGCCCCCTCTTGCCCCATATGCTGGCGCCCAAGCTCTCTCTGACTGTTCGTATATATATATATATATATATATATATATATATGTGTGTGTGTGTGTGTGTGTGTGTGTGTGCGCGCGCGCGTGTGTGTCTCACTCTCTCCTATCTATTTTCTGTCTATCTATTTATTCCAATTTCCTTTTTGGTAAATTTACTTCTCCGAGTCTTCTCGGTTTGTGTGTGTGTATGTGTGTGTGTGTGTGTGTGTGTGCTAGTGCGTGTGTGACAGGCATCCGTCTATAGCCTCTTGGCCTCGTTCAGTCTGTTTATTTGTCTGCAGCCTGTCAGTTTGGTTGTTTGCGTGCGTGCTTGTCCATCTGTCATTCTGTGCCCTCCATCGATTTCGTTATTACTTTAAGAGATGAAAAACGTCAGCTGCACTGCAGCGCTAGAGAACGATCCTATCTCAGGAGAGAGAGACAGAGACAGACAGACAGAGGCAGAGGGAGACAGAGAGAGATGAAGACAGAGAGGGAAAGAGAGAGGGAGGGAGAAAGAGAGAGAGAGTGAGAGTGAGAATGAGAGAGAGGGAGGGAGGGAGGGAGTAGAGAGAGGGAGAGAGGGAGAAAGAAGGGCCAACCAGCCACCAAGTCCACAGACCACTCTGCCTCGCTCTGCCTCTCTCTGTCTCTCTATCTGTCCCTGTCTGTCTCTCTCGATTTCTCTCCCCCTCTTTGTGTCTCTCTCGGTCGGTCTTTCCCTCTCTGTCTCTGTGTCTGTCACTCTCTTTCTCTCTCTGTCTGTCTGTATGTCTGTCTATCATTCTATGCCTGTCCCGGTGTCTCTATGTCTATCTGCATATCTCTGCATTTCTATATGATTTCATTTCTCAATCTCTCTGCGTATTTGTCTGTCTCTGTATATTTCTCTAACCCTGCTGCTGTCTCAATGTCTGTCTAGGTATGTCTCATGCACCGTCTCTTGGCTCTCCGAGTATATAGTCTATCCGTTTTTTTCAATTTGATTATGTTTATCTGTGTCACTCTCTGCATCTCGCCGTCTCTCTGTCTATTTGTCTCGTTCTGTGCCCCTCTCTTTCTGTCTGTCTGTCTGTCTGTCTGTCTGTCTGTCTTTGTGGCTCTCCGGCTACAGTCCTCGCCCACTTAAATGGAATGAAGGCGAACCATTCCGTCTTTTCTTGACGTCGCCGCCATCTTACATTCTGATAAACCAGAAAAACCCATCACTTGACATTTCTATATGCACTTTATGCCTGTCTCTCACTAACTCTGTCTGTATGCTTATATCTTTCTATATGTATGTGTGTTTCTCTCTTCTGCCCTCAAGAGCTTCTCGACCGTCTCTGTCGCCTGCAGATGTCGTGTTGTCCGCATTATATGGCTGTCTGCATAGGCGTAGGAGACGGGGGTCCAGAGGGACAAATGCCCCCCCCCCCCCAATTTCGGGCAAGTCTGATTTTTCGGGCAAGCAGACCCGGAAAAATAAAAAAAAGTTTAAAATAATTTTTACTTTTTTTCCGGGTCTGCTTGCCCGAAAAATCAGACTTGCCCGAACAAAAAAGGTCGTCAGACCTTTGGGGCAAAAAGTAACTAGAAATTTCAGAAGATTCGGCCGGATGACTAAAAAAGGTCGTCAGAATTTTCGGGCAAACGTAACGGGAATTTTTCTTAAGATTTCGGCAGCTGGGAAAAAAATTCCGGGCAAAAGTCTTATTTTGCCCCCCCCCCCCACTACTGCTGAAATGTCCCCTACGCCTATGGCTGTCTGTCTGTCTGTCTGTCCCTCCTTCTTTGACACAATCTCTCTTCCTCTAGCTGACCCTGTTTCATTTGTCATTCTTTTCCTGCATCCTAAAGTTGTTGTGTCGAGTATATTTTAGTCTTCTGCCCCTAGCGAATGTAAGCAGTCGTTATTTCCGTTTATTCAGTATTTCTCACTTTGTCCATATTCAGCCTCTCTGTCTCTATTACTCTTGATGCCTGTCTGTTTGTTTGTTTGTTTGTTTGTCTGTCTGTCTGTCTGTCTGTCTGTCTGTCTGTCTGTCTGTCTGTCTGTCTGTCTGTCTGCTTGCGTGCCTGTCTGTCTGTCTCTCTCAATGCTATTATTGTTGTTGTTGTTCAAGATCCCATATTTAAGCCAAAAACTCTAGTTATACTTTATAATAAGAAACAAATTAGTTTCGCTCGTATAGACCTGGCAAGGCTTCCATCGATCTGCACCGGAGTCAACCGAAAAAATCTAATTAGCGATAATCATTTCTCGGCTTCCATCCGATGAGTCAGAGCTTGTTATCCCCCACCGCCGTCGTCGTCGACGACTCGCTTCTCAAAACACAGCGCAAATTATCCGCAGTCTGTCTGTCCGAAAACTCTTCAGGAATAATATAAATGTAACAGCTTCTGTGCATGTACAAACAGCACACACACACACACACACACACACACGCACACACACACACACACACACACACCACCACTACCAACAGTTCGAGACTAATACATTTTTGTAGCTGGCTGATGTTATCGATGCAGGCGTTTGAAATTGATGCAAGCGCCACAGACTCGAGAGAAAGCATAGGCCTAGTATAGACATGGACGCCCGCACATAGGGGCAAGAGGGGGCACTTGACCCCCCCTCCCCTGGAAAATCGATTCCATATTTTTAAACTAATACTTTTTGATTTTTAATCAATTTTGTCGCACCAAAACGCTAATGTTACTAATTAGACACAACATGAAAGTAAGAAATTGAAATCTAAAAATCCTCTGTGAAATATTACCGTGTTCTTTATTTTCTGCTTTGCATTTTCAAGCTCTTGCTAAAAAATGACCACTGTGTTTTGCCCCTTCTGCAAAAATTCCTACGGGCGCCCATGAATATAGACTATAATTATTATATCCTTTCCAATGCGATTTCTAATAATTATAGTGTAGAAAATATGCTAAGCGGATTTGAGGAGAATAAGCCTGCAACCTGCTTTAAAAAATTATTATTCTTATAATAATAAAATATAATATTAGCTAGCTGTCATTTGCAATCTTATTAATGATAACATGTTCTCGTGGGGTTTAAGCCTTATCTAAGCTCCTTTTATTGGTCAGATAATTAGAAGAATAAATTGGCTGACTGTGTTCAAGTATTATGACATCCGACAACGCGTCACCACAAAATTAATCTCGTCGCATGGCTAACTATACAGCCATGCAAGACTGAGTTTCAGAATGATCTAACGAAACTTCTAAATCGTATCGTATGATAATAATTATGAGAATTGCTAAAGAGACTCTTACAGTACTAGCTATTCAAATGCGTTCCCACTTCTCAGCGTGACAATATCGATGAAAATAAGAAAGGTTTTAAGCAGCTAAGGGATGAAGATGACACCTTTAATAAGACATCTGACGGATAGAAGAAGCCTCAAGGAGGGCGGTCACTAAGCATAGAAGAACCAACAATGGCAAAGATGAATTAATTGTTGGGCCATGGCAGTCCTTGTAAGAGGATTCACTAAAAGACCAATTCAATCCGTATACCGGAGAGGATGGGAGGAGACTGCGGAGACTGCATCAAGTCACATAGGTATTCAAGAGCTTCATAATTTCGTAAATTGTACATTTTATTCACTCGCCCGCACGCACCATCGATCCCTTCACCCTGACCCACTCATGCTGCCATGCACTCTTAATCCCCTCCCATAGGCTATATCCCAATCCACTTATACATGCACCGTGACGACCCATACATGCATACATACATATGCCTAATCTTATGCATTGTTCATACTATGTACCTGCAAATCCTTATCCTCCGAAACATAGGACATCACACATAAATCCATATATATATATATATATATATATATATATATATATAAAATATTATATATATACCATATAATCAGCTCATAAACCCTGATCCTCTTAGATTTAAGCCACCAGTATCTTCTGATCAGCCCATGTATACCATTACCCAACCATAACCATACACCCCATAACACCAACCATCATCGACGCCTAGGCTACATACATGTGTATATTATAGTCTGACCCATAGGGCCATAGACAGTCAATGACTTATATATATACATATACAATTTTATACATATATATATATATATATATAGTGTGGGCTGTGTGGTGTGTCAATTCCTCTGTACGTGACTAATTTTCTTCGTCTGAATTTCTGCCCCTCGCCCCCCCTCCCCTCCACCGCAGTCATCTCTGCGATGAACCGTCGGGGTTAGAATCCCATTTCAGAGGGGGTTATAGGCCTACGTATGCACCGCGATATCAATAAACCAACACTCGGTCGGTCGGTCGGTCGGCCTAATGCGGCCACATATTTGCCGACAGAATTGGTCTGGTGCTGCTGCTGCTCCTCCCTGCTCCTCCCTCTGCTCTTCTGCACTCGCAATGCAGTACAGAAATCAGTGCCCCCGTGCAAACACCAGTAACGCGCACTTTTCGTCGTAATGATATTGTTTGCAGTGGACCACTGCTCTGCTGCAGCTTGTGCCCGCTGCTGCTGCTTATTAAGCTGCCAATCAACGTTATTTGCAGACGACCGAAGCAAATACTGGACGTACAAGGGATCGTTTACAACCCCACCCTGCTTCGAGACCGTCACTTGGATACTGCTGTGCGACGAAATACCCGTCTCGAGTGCAGACGTAAGTCTACCTACCCGTTGGTTCTGCTCAGTATGTGTGTGTGTGTCTCGGTCTGTCCAGTATGTGTGTGTTTTGGTCTGTCCAGTATGTGTGTTTTGAACTGTCGAGTATGTGTGTGTGTGTGTGTCGATCCGTCCAGTAGTCTATGTGTACGTTGGTCTGTCCAGTATGTGTGTGTGTGTGTGTGTGTGTGTCGATCCGTCCAGTAGTCTATGTGTACGTTGGTCTGTCCAGTATGTGTGTGTGTGTGTCGATCCGTCCAGTAGTCTATGTGTACGTTGGTCTGTCCAGTATTTGTGTGTCGGTCTGTCCAGTATATGTACGTCGGTCTGTCCAGCATGTGTGTTTTGATTGTTTAGTATGTGTGTGTCGGTCTGTCTAGTATGTGTGTGTGTTGGTCTGTCCAGTATGTGTGTCGGTCTGTCCAGTATGTGTGTCGGTCTGTCCAGTATGTGTGTCGGTCTGTCCGGTATGTGTGTCAGTCTGTCCAGTATGTGTGTCGGTCTGTCCAGTATGTGTGTCGGTCTGTCCAGTATGTGTGTCGGTCTGTCCGGTATGTGTGTCAGTCTGTCCAGTATGTGTGTCAGTCTGTCCAGTATGTGTGTCGGTCTGTCCAGTGTGTGTCGGTCTGTCCAGTATGTGTGTCGGTCGGTCCGGTATGTGTGTCAGTCTGTCCAGTATGTGTGTCAGTCTGTCCAGTATGTGTGTCGGTCTGTCCAGTGTGTGTCGGTCAGTCCAGTATGTGTGCGCGTTTGTCTGTTTAGTACGTGTGTGTCGGCCTGTCTATAGTATGTGCGTCGTTATGTCAGTGTGTTGATTGTTTAGTATGTGTGTGTATGTGTTGATCTGTTTAGTATGTGTCGGTCGGTCCAGTATGTGTGTGTGTGTGTGTGTGTGTGTTGATCTGTTTGTTTAGTATGTGTGTGTTTTGATCTGTCCAGTATGTGTGTGTGCGTGTTAGTCTGTCCTGTTTTTCTGTTTGTCTGTCCTCTGTGTCCACCATGTGTCCAGCGTGTCTGCCGGTCTGTTTGAGCAGTATGCCTTTCGGTTTCGGCAGCATATCAATCTGTCCAGTCAGTATATATATATACACTGTGTCCCAATAAATCGAGACCCCTTTTTATAATGTGAATAAAACAGGCAAATCTTAATCGATTTTCAAAATTTTAAAACCGTTTTTATCCTGAGATAATTATCTTACATTGATTCAAATATGAAGTTTCTGGCATGAATATTGACGTCACAATTTTGTCATTTGCATCAGAGAATTCCAATGTTAAGTACCGAAAACGTTGTGTTTGGCCCTTAACATATGAATTCTCTGATGCAAATGACGTAATTGTGACGTCAATATTCCTGCCAGAAACTTCATATTTGAATCAGTGTAAGATAATTATCTCAGGATAAAAACGGTTTTAAAATTTTGAAAATCGATTAAGATTTGCCTGTTTTATTCACATTATAAAAAGGGGTCTCGATTTATTGGGACACAGTGTATATGATCAGTAGGCTATGTCTGTCGGTCTGTCATGTATATAGTCAGCCCGTCTTGTTTGTCGGCCTGTTCAGTACATTTTGCTACCCGTTCAGTAGGCCTATGACTGTGGATCTCTGGTCTGTCAATATGTAGTTCCGTGCAGCTGTACATATGTTGGTCTATTCAGTATAGGCGTACAACCGTACATGTTTAAGCCTATGTCTGTCACTTACGTCCAGTATGTTTGTCACTTACGTCCAGTATGTCTGTCACTTACGTCCAGTATGTCTGTCACTTACGTCCAGTATGTCTGTCACTTACGTCCAGTATGTCTGTCACTTACGTCCAGTATGTCTGTCTGTTTGTCATTGCGTTCGTCTTAGCCTTGTTTTCTGTCAATTTTTATTTGGCATTGATTGGGTATTAATTTAATCTAAATTAATTAAACCAATTTTAATTGTTTGATTACATGTACGCATAAGACGTGAAAGAATTGAGATTTGATATTGAATTTGCAAAATGTTTTGTACAACCGATATATTCTGCAGTGGATATAATATTATATTAACTTCTAACCACCAGGAGATTAAAATTACGTGAATATTTTGACGAAATAAATTAAAACTTTGATAAAACCATTTGAAATTTCAAAATAATTCTGACAGTGGCGTAATCAGATTTAGGCCTACAATCAAAAGGATGCAATTCCAAGAGATATCCTTGAGGAAAATAAGATAAGAACATTGTTTAATTGAACAATAATTAGGCCTATAGCTACTAGGCCTATCCGCATTTTGGTGTAGGCTACAGAGTAGGCCTACAGTAGACATGGTGCTTAGCATAAAATAATCTATTAAATGAACCAAGACAGCAAAATACTTATTTTTAAAAACGTTATAATAAAGTCAAAATCGTATATTTAATCATCCTAATGATGAAAGCTTTCTTCGCTATGCCATGGATGTCCCTGAGGGATTGTGTGCGGACATGGACTCGTGGTGGGCGCATGTGGTATTATAGAAGGCGGCTTTGACCAGCGGGTGTGGGTCATACAGGACATGGATCCCATACACCAGGACAGCATTAAAGATATTAGAATCCGTGTTAGCACATAGCTGGTCAAAGGAGGGAGGGATATAGTATCCTTAGGGAGGAGATGGAATTGAATAAGACGGCGGGGGATATATAATGGACTGGAGTCGAGTCCCGGTTGCCCTGGCCAATAAAACTCCACCATGGGGTGATATATATATATATATGTATTATGTAATATATAATATAATTATTATATAGGATCCTGAAGTGTTGCTGCTGCCCCCTCACCATAACTCCGACACTGGTTAAACTCTGCAGGTGCCAGTCCCAAGCCAGAATAAAGGAGGAGGGAAACGCTAATCATCTTTGAAATGGCAGTGTCGTTAAACAGCGGCAAATATCGTGGCCCTCGCTACATTAGACTAGAGAATAGTAGAGATATAATAATAGTGATTATCATGCAAAAATCCACGAGTGCGCACTGCGCATGGCACAGAATGTAATGTAGGCCTACTGTTCACTTTCGGTTGGAAGTAATTTACCATGGAGGATGGGAAAGTAAAAAAGGAGGCTATGCAGTTCTAAAAATTCCTTTAAAAACAGCCCTGCCACGGAAACGATTTTTTCTTTAATCATTTTTCCTTTCATCTGCATGCCGCGCTGCATATTGGTTTCTCATAGGCTATTATTTTCTTGCGCATCAATTGCAGTTGGAGAAGTTCCGTCAGCTGCGTTGCTACTGCGAGGCGGAGATGCGTCCGGACGACGAGTTCGACGGTCAGATCATCAAGAACTGTCGGACGATCCAGCCGATCGGAACGCGCAAGATCTACACGGCCGAGAACCTGAACGACCACCACAGCAACCACGATGATCCATTTCGGCAACAACAGTCGTCGACGATCTCAAGACTCGCGGCATTTCCAGACTGCGTCCGCCAGTGCGGTAGAGCTTGACTTCACCGGGCCAGGAGGATTCGGAGGCGGCGGAGGAGGCAGCGGCGGTCCAGATAACGAACAGCAGGACTGCTGCTGTACGATACTGTAAGCGTGTCGACATGTATGTAGGAGGCCATTTATAGTACCGTACCATTCAATAATACCGTACTAATCACCATAGCGCGGTATACTGTTCTTTAGTACAGTACTGTTCACTATAATAGCACCGTATATTACTATAGTACTGCCGTATAATACTGTATGCTAGTAGTGTACTGTTTACTACTACCGTTCTGTATACAAGTGATGATTGTACACTTTGCTAGTAGGGTATTGAATCAGAGTCGTATTAATATGTATACGACTTGAGTATAAAGCCATTTCCTATTGACATACAGGGATTCGTGAGTAAGTACCGAAGTGTGTTTTTAAAATATCATGATTGTTGGCTATCTTACAAGAAAAATATTTGTGGCTGGTGCTAAGTACTGTGCGCCGGCAATTTAAGTGCAGGAACTTGGTCGAGTCAGTATCTAAATAGCTATAGAAACTTAATGGGCCTAATTGATTAATAATCAGTCAGTGATGAAGAGAATAAGTCTAATCGAAATTTGATTCTACCATTTAGAATTCCTTTCGGGTTCCATGTCTAAGTGATTTTCTGGTCTCAGCGCCACTTTCTTTTGGTCAGAGAGGACTTCCTCCAAGTCACACTGGAGATGGTTTCCCATTCGTATTTTTCGCGCATTTCTTAGACAGAAAAAGGAATACATGCAGTCGAAATTCTAAGCCAGTTAGACAAGCTGTATTTGATCGCCGTCGCCTAATTTATGATGCTGGAAAAGAATTAAATTATGTGGGTTAGAAAACCGAACCAATAGTTATTTGCCTGCTTGTCATTGGACTTTTTAAGCTGTTGCCCTATAAATTCTTTTGACTTGTTAATAGATTTACAAAACAGACCTGAATTCGGTTTAAGTGCGACTATAATTGTAACACCATTTTGGTCTGTCTGGGGTTAAGTTGGCTAGCTCAAGTTGACTCGATGATTCACGATGACAGACAAGAGTCGAACACTAACTCTTTGACTCTGGCTAAGCCTTGACAAATTCAGAAATCATTCTTAGACTCGCTCTATATACAATGTCATATAGGCTAGAGATCCTCTACACACATTTTGGCAAGCCATGGAAGTGGTACTTAGTAACGCTTCAAGGTGATCTGCACTCAAAAATTACGTTGATACATAGCCTAATTATTTACTTCTCAGATGCAATCCCTTCAAGCTTATTTTGTCACGGCACTCTAAACTTTGGCGTGCAGAATCAATAATCTTTTACTGAAGATTGATTAGATAATTATTACTTGAGGACTTAAATTATTAATACAGTTTCCGGATCTGAAGTAGGCCTACAGCATTCGCATACGCTTCGAGCCTCCACTGATAAGTACCGTAGCGTTTCTTTTTTTGATTTGATAATAGTACGCAGCCCTATTATATTCAAGCAGAAAGCAAACTAACACTCTACTCTATTTTAGTGACTATTGCTGTTAGCCCCAAGATTTCCGCGAGAATCTTTCGGCACTCTTGTCCGCGATAGATTTACAATTTTACACGCATGGATTGACGTTCAGTCGACCGAAACGTGAAATCAGACGCCGTGACGTTCAGTGCTGGCGGTGTGTCGATGCGGATGCACTCCCACTGTGTCCCACTGTTCGCTTTTGACGTGGCATTTGCCATCAATCTGGGATGCAGAACCACCGAGTATTATAGGACTGGCTGGCGCTACTCGGGTGCAGCAGTCCTATAGATTGGCCTAGGATGGGCGTTGGGATTAACGGATGGATTAACGGACTGACTTGGATATTGGCCTTTCGAGACTAGAGAGAGGGATGAATCGGTTGAAAGACTACGTCGTCGAAGATAAACGATGATTGATCCGATTGACCCGACCAAACCACCCGCCACCCTTCGCTTCCCCCACCCCATCGAATGACCCCACTAAACCCCGCCACCCTGCGCTCCCCACCCAGCCACCCACCATTTCCCCCATCGAATGACCCGACCAGCCACCCACCACCCTTACCCCATCGCATGACCCGAGCAGCAACCACCACCCTTCGCCCCCCCCCCCCCACCGTCGAATGACCCGACCAGTCACCCACCACCTTTGCCCCATTCACCCCACCCTATCCACAGGCGACGCAACTGTCCACAACCAGGAATCGGAAATCGACAACCGGAAGTCATAGAATATCGACCCACCGTCGTCTGCGATAATATAGGAGGGCGGCCACCCCCCCTCCACCCCACCCCCAATAAATTATTATACTTTCCGAGAAGATCGACATCGCTCAGCTTAGTCGCACATTTTCTGGTACGCTCGGTACTAAACGTCGGCATCAATATCGATATTTTTCGAGATTTCCCTACACTGGTCATCCATCTATCCGTCTATCCATATATCCATCGATCTGTCCATCTATCCTACCACTCTGACACTATGACTTGCGGTTTATCTTTGGCTGGGCTTGGCGTGAATCTTTGAGTTGCACATCGGACTTTGAGCGTCCGATTCATTCAGCGGCTACAAGATGACATTTATTTACAATTTCAAACTGCTAGATTTATTCCATCCACGTATCAGATAGCCAAAGATATCTGGCTATCAATGAATTCTATTCGATGGGAGTGTCGTAAATTGCAGCAGACCTACAAACGACTCGTAGGCTATAGTCTGACCTGGAATATACCGACTCCGTTATCACATGAAGAAAAATCTAAATTTAGCTTCCAACCATTTTAAAATGAGTTCGTAGGCCTAATAACTAAAGGTCTTACATGCCTGACTGAGCTGTTTAACATGAATGAGAACCGGTTCGGTTGATACTTAGTTCACCGGGTCTACCCCTTTCCAAGCTGGAGTAGGCCTAAATGCCATTGTCTCAACAATGCGCCTTCGTGTGGAGCTTTCTGATTAATTGTTTCTGCCTTTTCTCAATAGCAACTGTCCAATTCTAATTTGCTCTGATATTCATCATCCGCTCATCCTTCCTTGTGTCCATCCATTAATCCATCCATTCACCTTTGATGTTCACAACTGTGCTTTCCTAGATCGTCTAAATCCGACTTGTAGGCACATTCGTAAGGCGCCATGGGCCTATATGTGTAGGCCTACATTCGGAACATTAGCCTCAGGGGCGGATCCAGGGGGCCAATCCGGCCATGGCCTTCCCATTTAGAAATGCCCATGTATCGTGCCCCCCCATTTGGTTTCAGTGGCTGCTGAAATGGTATGTGATTCACTCGAAAATTTAGCCGGATGACTAAAAAAAAGGTCATCAACTTTTTTGGCGGATGCGATTTTTTTCCCCCAGAGCCAAGGTGTCAAGAAATTTTTGGCCCCCCGTCCAAAGTTTCTGTATCCGCCCTTGATTGGCCTATGTATAATTACGCGTCATATATATGTCCCCACTTCGTAAAAGATTGCTCTAAATAGCAAACTTACTATTCCTCAATATTGTTGGTTATTGTATCTGGCACTCTGTCTTCTTGTTGATACCACAATGCAGTAGCCTACAATTTGAAACTCCAAAAAGTTAAGAACCCCCTTGACCAGAGTCACTGGCTTATTCACCAAAACATAGACATGGCTGTGAGCCATGTGCACATAAGAATTAAGAACCTGTCATATAGGGCCCATAATATGTCAATGACTATACCGTCACTCCTTAGTCTCCCAGGCTTGTCCTCATTCATCTATATAGGTCGTCTGATTGTCTCCCTCTGGCCATTCCTATATAGGCCTAGTATAGGTCAATCCTATAGGTCATTTCTATGGGTCATTCCTATAGATCATTCCTATAGGTAACAGGTATAGATCTCATCTTGGCAAGCTAGTTTCTCTGTTGCTGAGTCTAGATGCTGGAATTCTTTCCCTTCCTCATCTGTCCGATATGTTGCTTCTTTTTCAATTTAAGACTTCGGCCTACATGTAGGTTCACCTATTTCATATCTATTATCCGACACAGGCTACATTTGCTTTTTTAAATTTCTCGCATTTGCTATACCGTCCCTTCAAGCTCCTACTCAGAGGCACTCCCAACTACAGCGCGTATACTGCATCGGAGTTTCACGCCGAAGCGCACGAGCCATTGCGAGTGAAGGACCTGCTCAATCAAGAGTCCCTACGCTGCGGCTTGAGGTGGATTTGAACATGTAACTTTACGGCTCCATGGCACCAAACCCATGACTACACCACCGCACTCCACATCTTATGTCTCAAATGGACTGATGTTTCGGAAGCTGACCTGATGACTACATGGTTTTGGTGCATTTTTAGTTAGGCGTATTGGCGCAATTGAAGTTCAAGTTACCAATTGCGCCGTTGATGAATTTCCAGATTCTAGCTTCGATGACAATTTCCGAGTCGTTCCAAGTTGTAAAGTAGAAGATATGCTATTCTTTAACGGTTTAACCTATTTACTGGCCTGCAACTAAACTCCATGACTCTTTTCCATTTCTGGATCAGATGATGGGCATAATTATTTATGCCTAAATTTTGTTCTAGTTTAGTTGTATTCTCGCTTTTTTGCATTTTACATATCGTGGCGTTTACTGAGAAGATCTTTTTGCGAGAACTGTGTTTTCATGCTTTCTGGTTCAAAACTAAAGTTATAACTTGTGTGAATATTGTTGCGAAATGTGACTAAATGGGCAACTGCCAATTAAGGAAGTTGGTAGCCTAATGGACTCATTGAGTTTTCATATTTATCATGGACTAACATTAAAAGACACATTTCTGTCGTTTCTCTGTTAAATAATTGTTCATCACGACTTTTACTCTTTCATTTCATTTTCTTTTTACTAGTTTCGAGTGTTATTTCGACAATGTATAATTATTATGTAACAGTCTAGTACATTCGTGTTCTTCAGCCTCATCACAATTGTTCAGGATAATGTTATCGCAAAGGCCTAACTGTGTGTGCGCGTTAGAGTTGATATCATGATATCTGAATAGCTGTACGTTTTTGCTGACAGAATTATGTGTGAGGAACGTTGTTCACGTTTTACATAGTTTGTGTAATCAGTTACGTCCACGGTCAACGTTGTATTAGGAGGTCCTAGAGAATAACAATTGTCGAAACTGTCAGGCACACATGGGCCGACGCACGTGTAGGCCTATGCCTGAACATCAATGGACATAGGCCTACCTGAAACAAAAGCGTGCTGGTGAGTTTTGAGACAGTGAACGATACGTAGGAGCCTATCACTACAGCCTACTTGATTGTCAGTTATTTTGACCCTGCGAATACTAACTTGTCAAGTTAAAGTCAGAGTTAAGGCGAGGGTCTGCTTCCGCTATATATCCGTTCCCATAGGACATTTGCTCAGTTTTTGTAGTCCCATTGCAATCGTATTAATATAATGGATTATTATCTGTTTAAGTTTCTTTGAATGCCAACAAAAACGACGATTAATGTTCAGAATGGACGATAGGCTACAGCTGAACAAAGTCACAAGAATTTCCGTTTCCAGAACGGACACTGAATTATTGAGCTTGAGCGCAGTGAACAATTGGCCTAAACCAGTGGAGTAGTGAGGGTGCTCCGGGCCAGACGCAAATTGTGCAGCCTGATTGACATCCTTCCTTCTGTGACACTATAGCAGTGGTTCCCAACCATAGGCGTACGGGAGATTTTAGCAGTGGGGGAGGGGGCAAAGATTGAACTTCTGCCCGAAAAATACATTCGTGAAATTTTTTGTCGTTCGGGTCTGTGTTTGCCCGAAAAACGACACTTGCCCGAAAGTTGACGACCTTTTTTTTAGTCATTCGGGGGTTTTTGCCCGAAAAAACCACCAAACTTGCCCGAATTTGGGGGGGCAATTGCCCCCCCTGCACCCCCGCCTCGTACGCCTATGTTCCCAACCCGTGGCCCGCGGGCCAAAAGTGGCCCGCCAGGCCTATGAAAATGGCCCTCATCTGTCAAAGAATTTTTTAAAATAGCCTATATGAAAAAATAGCAATTTGGACAGGATAGAACACAATTAATTTCTATTGCAAATTATTTTATTTTGACATCTTTGAATAACATCAAACATTCTATTTTGAATCAATTACAACAATTTTTACATGCTTTTAGTTAGTGAAATTTTATCCTTGTGGCCCTCCCCTAATGTCCTTCAACTAAGAAAAACACGAATGCTAAATCAAACTTATTTGAATAAGCGAGATATGATTGCTTAATAGTATTAGCATAGGCCCAGCCTAAGTCTAGCTTCGGGGTTGACAGACTAGAGTCAATAATTATCTGCAGAACTGAAAATACTCCTTCAGGTTTGTTGGGCCCGTATTTTGTCATCAGTTGTCAATAACAGCAAAAGAATGTCAGCTACATTCCAAATGAACATCGCTGTCTAAGCTATCATAGGTTTATAACACCTCTTAGACAGACATCGAGTCCAAGAGAAATAAATAGTATGCCTCAGGGCCGCCAGAGGAAGAGGCAAATGCCCAGGGGCCCAGCGACTTTTAGGGGTGGATACAGAAATTTTCGAAGGGGGGGCCAACATTTTTTATTTTTTTACCTTTCGCCCGAAAAAACTGATGACCTTTTTTTCTTGTCTTCATTTGGTCTAACTTGCCTTGAAATATACAGCATCTTCCCTGCCAAAAAAACTTATGACATTTTTTAGTCCTATAGCCGAATTGTCTGGAAAATATACCATTGAAACCTACTGTTGAAAGCTTGTTGAAACCCGATGGGGGGTGGGGGGTGTCACGTTCTATGGGCGTTTCTCAATGGAGGGTATGGCCGGATTTGCCCCCTTCCCTGGATCCGTCACTGCGTCCACCACAAATGAGGCTTTCCCGCCCTTTCCTCGCTACGCCACTGGAATGACCTTTTAGGATGATTATTTTGTCACTAAGGAAGTGCTGTCCAACCTGCGGCCCGCGGGCCGCATGCGGCCCGCGAGATGATTTTCTGTGGCCCGCCGAGGCTCCCTAAATTTGTGCACTTTGTGTAAAATGAAGTGAAGGATAAAATGATTAAAATGCATTGGTAGATTTGACCGTTGTTTTTTATTATTGATTTTCAGACAGTTACCGATTTGGAATGCTACTAGGAGGGCCAATCCGAAACTAAATCTTTTCTTTCTTTTCCTGGAGTTAGGTTTCCGTAGTCTATCTGAATATTGATACACGCCTTCTGGTTTTAACAACTATTTTTAGTTTTTCAGGGGATAATGTTTAGGAGGGGGTAATTTGAAACCTTTACACCGGGATTAAATGTCGCCGGGATTAACTGTCGCGGGATTAACTGACGCGGGATGAAATGTCGCGGGATTAGCCTAAATGTCGTGCTACCATATAGTTTTTGCTGTGCTCAACTAAACGGACCTCGCGAACCCTCCCAAGCCGTTCACTTCTTGTCAGTCCCTGACCCTGCAAGTGACTGCGACCATTCCTTCGAGAGATAGTCGAGTTCTAGTTCTAAATGTTTTATATAGAAAGAAACAGTCGATAAGAGGGCCGACGAATGGCGATATCTTCGCTCTTAATTTCTGGTCAGACGACTATATATGATCGACTGCTAGCCTAGCTCTTTAGACCGAGACGCTGGCTTCGATGATCTTTATGAAAACCAGAACACGAAGATGGAAATTCGTCCCAGCCATAAAGTGAATAAACTTAGCCAAACATTGATTGAGCGACGTAATGAAGAGTTCAGATGACAATTAACTCTTTATTGCCGAGATGGTAGTAAATGGTATTGGAAATCCTATACCCTCCAGCATTAAGGGGTTTAACTGTGTCTGTGGCGATGAAAATGAGTGCAAAGCAGGGATAAACGCCGCCACCTTGCACATTTTGTTGCTCAACTCTTGTGGAGCATGACTATCGTGGTTTGTGTAGTCCACATGCTATTGTCCATTGTTATAATTTTTATGTGGACCTTTTTAAACTCTTTCCACAAACTACTCAAGACTTTCCTCTTTGGCCATTCCTGGGTTGGGAGCATCTCTGAATAGTTATCTTGCACCGGCGGCATAGGCGTAGGAGGCGGGGGTCCAGGGGGGGCAAATGCCCCCCCAAATTTCGGGCAAGTCTGATTTTTCGGGCAAGCAGACCCGGAAAAATAAAAAAAGTTTTAAATTTTTTTAATTTTTCCGGGTCTTCTTGCCCGAAAAATCAGACTTGCCCGAACAAAAAACCTTTCTGGCAAAAATTAACGGGAAATTTCAGAAGATTTCGGTCGGATGACTAGAAAAAGGTCGTCAGAATTTTCGGGCAAACGTAACGGAAATTTTTCTTAAGATTTCGGCCGGACGAAAAAAATTTTCGGGCAAAAGTCTCATTTTTGCCCCCCCAACGCTGAAATGTCCCCTACGCCTATGACCGGCGGTATATAAATTTCATAGATCGATAGCTGGATTTGAAGATATAGAATTTTATAGATTATAATAATTCCATATGAAATTTCAATACTCATTTCAATGTTGATGTAATATATTGTAAAAAAATGTCGCTACCATTGGGTTTACTGTTGCGGCCCTCGGCTTCAAGAATCTTGCGTTTGCGGCCCATGGTACCAAAAAGGTTGGACAGCACTGCACTAAGGCAAAGGACAGACCGCCAAATCACGAAGATATGTGTTTTTGAGCGTGCATTGCATCATATGGAATTTTTATGACAGTGCAGATGGACGGAACTAAAAAAAGCGAATGAAACAATAAGTGACATAATTATGTTGTCAATTAATAATGATGATGATTGCTGTCAGTGTGTTACTAATCAATTGAATGATGTCCGATTTTCTTAGTTGAACATTTCAATGTTGACTATATTTCACAGTGCGAATATAATTATTATATTAAACTAGAATTTCTAGAACATGATCATAGATGATGGTGCACAAGTGTACATAGTGTTTACTGTTGAACTAATTTAAACTTTCTGCTTTTAACATTTCACGCTCTCTCACGTACTTGACGCTCAAATTCTTATAATATTTACTTAATCATATATTTTAGAAACTTGTTTCTAACGCCATTGTTTGTAATTTACTTAAAACACCAAAAAATGATCGATTGATTGTATCATAGATACCACAGTGCATATATAAGTTATTTAAATATATATAAAAATATATATTTATCTCCATTACACCATTATACTCAAGCCTATACTAAATTTATGTGCTGTTGATGGAACTAGCATACTTATCAAAAATGTCTGTCAGACTTGGGAAAATCTGGAAGTATCAGCTTGAGTTATTTTTTAAAGACCAAAAGTCAAGCGTGTCTACATGTTAAATAATTTTCATGGGATACCTTTCGTTTTGAAGATTTTGCCACATTGTAATTGTACATTTCTGTATGGTTTTTCACGAATGAACTGGAGATTTGTTGCATTCATTAACCTAACAATGCTTTGACTGGCAATTTACTACTAAATTATAATTAGCATGAATATTATTGACTAATTATACAGATGTTCTGATTGCTATTGAATGTAATCCTACAATGAACGCATGCAATATGGTTCTTATTATTACATAATTACATTAATAACGATATCGAGGCCTAAGCTTATGACTAATATCTATGTAATCATAAACAACAGTTATTGCAATTGGAAACTTTTAAAAATTTATTTAGAAAAAGTGACTTAATTCACATTTATGGACATATCTACATGCATCTTATAGTTGGTAATGTCAGTTCCTCGTTTTGAATTTTGTGATTAAACTTGAAATGTCTGTAAAACTGATGCATTTCCGAATATTTCTTGAGTGCTTACTCTAATTAGTATTCAAACACAAAATAAAAAACTCAGAAGGTCCTTACAAAATTTGTTGCTTATGGAACAAATAGTGCACATAAATACACATAATATAAACCATAAATGCATGTATAACTGAAACAAATGTATATCAAATGCATGTACGCATTGTACGCAGTCATAATATGCATGCTACACATGCATATTATATACCATTATATAGTATGCACAATGAACGTTGTTTTGGTAATGTTTTCATGCTTTCATATGATTTTCTCGATTTGAATTAAAATTCTTGAAACATTTGCGTTTGTTTGACATAACGGTAAAGTAGATCGTCCTTATTATATTATTATTATTATTATTTTTGCCTGAGGTAGGAGTAACCTCTAAATAACCAGGCCCAAAATTTTATTATGAGAATTAGGTGGGAGTGCATTTTCATTCACTCTATGAACTTATATAGCGCCCCTTCTAGAGAAATCTACTCAGATGCACTCCCACAAACAGTATATATGTTTAGCAATTTTCAGTGGATTGCAGTTGTAAGCTTACCATTAAAGTAGCAATATTCTTATTACTACTTTTTATAATTTTTATGTTCAATCACTAATGTAGCCAGGTTTATCTTTCCCAATCCCAGGTATAGTAACTAATAAATAATTACTTATTTTGGAAAAGTTATTGTAACCAGTAACTAGTTAAATACTATTTTTTTAATAATATATAAATATATATTTATTGCATTAGTACTTTTACCGTGCCAGTAACTAGTTCCTGAAACTGATTTCTTTCAAAAGTAGAGCTATCCAACACTGGATATACATATACTGAAACAGTGGCTTATTTTAAAAAAAACAGTCGTATTTATATTCGCTTCCATTATTCTTTACACTGGAAATTGTCTTTCTCATTGTCATTTGAGTCACAACAAAGCAGTTCACGCAAGACAATCCATAGGTTTAAAAATCCTACGAGTTGTGTTTCAGTCTCTTGAGCGAACTGTATCTTTTTGTCCAGCGACCTCTACTCGACCTCTCCCAGGAAAATTCGCTTGTCACTTGAACCGGAAGCAACTGGAAAGAAAACCAACGAATGACGATGCACAAAACCATCTTAACAGATGACTATGCACAAAATCATCTTAATGGATGACTATGCACAAAACCATCTTAACAGATGACTATGCACAAAATCATCTTAATGGATGACTATGCACAAAACCATCTTAACAGATGACTATGCACAAAATCATCTTAATGGATGACTATGCACAAAACCATCTTAACAGATGACGATGCACAAAACCATCTGTTGCACAAAATCATCTTTATGGATGACGATGCACAAAACCATCTTAACAGATGATGATCACAAAACCATCTTAACAGATGACGATGCACAAAATCATTTTAATGGATGACTATGCACAAAATCATCTTAATGGATGACTATATGCACAAAATCATTTATAACAGAATCCATGGGTTGGGTTCATGTGTAGGCCTTCTGTCTTGCAGATGAATTTTTTGCTCTTAACATTTAACAAGAATTCAGTTAGTGCAGACCATGCTTCAAGTTACTGGAGTGGCACTATATAGCTTTTTGCAGAATGCAACCCGACACACACCCATTCTGAACAGGGTAAACATGACAGACACCAATTTGAATTGATTCCCACAGACAAGTTAAATTTCGTAATGTGTGCACCGACTGATAAAGTCTGTCACCGGCCAGTGTTGGAGAGCCTGCATGGGGATTGGGGAAACACGTGTCCATCTGGGCACAACGCTCTAACTCTAAAACAAATTTGGTAATTTAACCTTTTAATGCCGAGATGGTAGTAAATGGTATGGGAAATCCTATACCCTCCGACATTAAAGGGTTAAGAAGGTTCTGGTGTAAACGCTACAAAAGAAACTGATACAAATAAATATGGAAAAATTATCCACCTCGCCGCGTAAGGACCTTGGGCAAGTCCTTCACTCACAATTGCTCAGCGCTTCGGCGTGAAACTCCGATGCAGTGTCCGCTTTGCATTCGGGAGCGCCTATGAGTAGAGAGAGCTTGAAGGGGCGCTATAACAAGTGCACATACAAATAAATTTTAAAAATAGGATTACTTAACCCTTTAATGCTGGAGGGTATAGGATTTCCCATACCATTTACTACCATCTCGGCATTAAAGGGTTAAGTACTGACCGATGGGTTCTGTAGGGTGGAAGTCGACGTCGTTAACAGATCCCGCGTGACCCGGCAACTTGTACAGGATGCGACGTGAAGTCGTGTCCCAGATGTAGAGAAATCGATCCCCAGACCCGGCCGATACCTTCCCTCCGTCTGGGCTCCATGCCACACGTAAAAGATTCTAAACGTTCAAATGCAGTCCGTGAGTCAGTAGTTCACAAATAAATGTCAACAACATATCACAAAAGCCATAGTCATCCATCCATTCATTCAATCATTCACAGACTAACAAGAATACCCGGAATGTGTTGAACAATGAAATACATTATATTTATGTTTTGGTCACTATAGAATCATTACCTTTTCAAATATATGTTGGTTTCCTTGAAAGATTTTGACACAGCGTTCCAGAGGAGCAAACGGTCGAACATCCCAGATTCTCACTACAACAGATATAGCGAGGTTAAAGATTATTAGACATAAAATACTGACAATAAAAGATAGTTTCCAACAACCTCTATACTTTTAAACATACTGGCAATTTTCATGTAAAAAAATTAAAGAAAATCACACAACAGGCAAATTATGCAACTGAAACATTACTTGATTATGTTTGATTATGTGAATTCATGATAAGAATTTTATCACTTGAAATACAGCAACGCTGTGGGATTAGTTTAAACCTGAAGGAATACCTGTATTGTCCATCGCTGTCGTGAGCAGATACGAGCCATCGGGACTCAGTCTCATCCCGGTAACTGTGTCTGAATGTCCTCTCATTCGGAACAGCACTTCATTCTTCCTCAAATCCCAAACCTACAAACACATATAAAAAAAGAGAAAATCTTAAATGCACCAACTCTCCTTTAGAACAAATGACAGGTATTGCAGTCCATGAAAAAGTAGTTCTGAAATGACATGACAAACAAAGTTTTTATAATTCAAACTTCCAAAGTACAGTTTGAAAAACATTGCAGTTGTATATAAAGCTTGTGATAACGAGAATTTTCATCAGATATAAGAGGAATTCTGTATGGACAAGAATCATTCAATTCCTTATTCCGCTACACCACAGTGGCATGCATATCAGAAGCTTCAGCAAGGCATTAGAATCCATATTTTCCATATGAAACAATTTACCGCTGCAGAAGTTCTGCAGAATAAACCAACAAGCAAGGCATCTCAATTGCTCTTATTTTCAAACAATACTTCATCCAACATCAATTGTAACGTACTTTGATGTCGTTGTCTATTCCGCCACTGATGACCTGCTCCGCAGTATCGGAGAAGCAGACGGCCGTCACTTGGTAAGTATTCTGAAACGTCTGCATAGACACCTTTCGACGCGAATCCCACAACTGAAAGCCACAATCACATCGACCAGCGTAAAAAAATTAATTAAACAGATAGAAATGAATAAATTTATGACATCTGAAGAAGTTAATGTTTTTGAGAGATGTTTTGAGATTGACTCAAACAGAAAAAACACGCTCAGCACTTGAACACAAAAAAATTTCATTGAAGAATGAAGACCAATGCAGCAAGTTGATAAAGTGTGCAATGATACTATTAACCTATCTAAATGCACATTTCAATTAGAAGTTCCTGATTTAAAAAAATTCTAAATAATTGACAGGTGGTATTTGAGCGCCTGCAATGAAACAAAGCTGGATTCTGTAAAATTATTGGAAGTAGAAAAAGTCAAGTTTGTGAATACCTTAAGAACATTGTTGCCTCACCCTGGCTTTTATTTAAATTTTTTTGCAGAAACCACTCTATAGAGGATCACAATGCACCTTAATTGTACCATCATCGCTACCACTGCACAGCAGCTGAGGACCACGTCTCGCAACGTCGCACGCGTTGACGAACGTCTGATGACCTTTGAACCTCCGCATTCGTTCACAGACTTCAACGTCCCACAGAGCGAGAGTCTTGTCCGTCGCACATGTCACCAGTTGGCTGAATGCAACGTTGTCATGACAGCGCATAAATTCATGAACAAATTAACAAGTGACAAGACAAATGAATGCATGGAACTGAATTGTACTGTGTATGTATGTGCACTTACTATAGAGCCCCATCAAGCTCTCTCTATGCAGAGGCGATCCCGAATGCAGAGCGGACACTGCATCGGAGTTTCACGCCGAAGCGCTGAGCAATTGTGAGTAAATGACTTGCCCAAGGTCCTTATGCGGTGAGGTGGATTCGAACCTTCCGGCTCCAATTGAATACTTATAAAGCAGCACATCTTGCAGTAGAAACTATTTTGAAGCACTCCTAGCGTTAGCCCCTAGAGAAAACAAGTAGATCCTTAAGCAGTGGAAAGAAGCAGAAACTGAGAAGAGAATATCTAGCCCAAGTTTGTGGGAATGTTATTCCACAAGGATGGAACCTCGATTGCATATATAAGCCCAGCGCTGAGTGATGCCATAAGTGCTTTCAAGCCAGACCATTCTGAGCTCTGGAGGCCAAGAGGAGTGTACTAAACCAGCTTCGAGCTATAAACTTTCACAAATAATCATCAAACGCATCGAAATATCATAAAGTGCACTGAGATGTACATTATATAGCAAATAGCAATATCTAACAGCATAGAATTTTACACCATACAGTCATTGAAATAAAAGAAATCGTAAGTGTACAACATCTTGTTTTTTTGTATTGATCCAGGCCTAATACATAATGCTTGGAACATCAATAACTAATACATAGAAAAATGTGTCCCGCTATATGATAAGGTACCATAAGTCGGCGTACAGTTTCGCGAGAAATCGCGCATAAAGAGGTGGGGGAAATTTTTTTTTTATATTATCAAATTTGAAATCTTGGTATTTTTAGCAGCAGGTGAAAAGGACGTTTTAAGTTAATAACACTGATAATAATAATAGACAACACTGAGAATTTGTTATGAACCTCTTGTAGGATAAATCGCTCAGAAGCGCTCCCAGTGTGCAAGACCCCACGATACTCATCGATGGAAATAAGTGGCAACTTTTTCATGAACATCATTATAAGTCGGTCATTTATCATCCAATTTTGATCTGGTTTTCAGCAAAATGTTCAGCTCACTTAGCTGGTTTGTGAAGACATAATAACTCCAAACCTGACTTATGGTACCTTTTCATATAGCGGGTCAAAAATATTGAAATCTTCAGTGATTGTTTCAGCAAAGACTTAAACCTGCATACTCAGAGGTGGCAAAGCATTTTAATGGTGGGCCAGGCCCAGTGGCAACATTTCTCAGCAAGTTGTAGGCCCAAGTACCAAAGAAAAATTGGGTTGGGTCTGGGGCTTGGTGAGCCTATTCTCTCTATAACTGAGTAAGGATTTAGCATAGACTGTCTTGTTGCTAGCAGAGCAATTTTATCTTGCTCCTATGCAGCGAGAATAACACATTTTAAAACTTTCAAATATTCTCAAATTGTGTAGTATCTAGAGAAGGCTCTATGGACCAGAAAAACATCGTTGGCGACCAGGTCGGAATTTTAGAGCCCCATTCTAGCCTGCTTATGAGGTTGTACAACTAATCAGCCAGCAAGAGATACTCTATGTGAATCACCTGCCATCTGTTGTGTAGTGGAGATCCATGACGGCTCCCGAGTGACCTTTCATTGTTGCTATATTCTCACACTCTCCAAAGACACTCCACAGCACTAAAGACAAACAGAACCCAACAAACAACGTCACTTGCTTTTCGTCAGTCAGAACTTGCTACATTTGCTATATCCAGCTGAAATGCTAGAAAGAGATTTTGATGAAAGTGATGTCAGGTAAATGAGCAGACAAACTAAATTTTCACCAAGTCTATTAACATTAAACACAGACCAGCATGACGTTTATGTTGTGTATGTGACAAAATACAAAAGATAAATGCATCTTGATATGACACATCGGTAAAGCATTCAAAGGAATACTTCACAATCAATGCACATCATGCATGATCCACTTTGACTTCGAATCAGATCTGATTATTTCATTTTATTTGAAGATCAAAAATTTTAACATAGTTAACATACATTTTAAACAAGACACAACAATCTCTTACAAATATCCGGACAGCAAAAGTTGGGGGAGGGGGGAAAATTATACAACATACCCAATGGATTCAACTGAAATTTTAATTCAAAAGTGTCTAAGGCACTATAAATGTGTAACTACCTACTGTAAACATTCAGCTGTAGCATTGCAGCAGTATGTGAATAAGTCCAAAAAAAGGCTAACTATCAAAGTGTAATCTTGGTTGGCATATACTCACATACTAATCTGTCAAATCCAGCTGAAGCTAACAATTGTCCATTTGGTGAGAATTTTGTGCAGAAAATATCGCCATCGTGACCTGTGAGGAGCATGATCGGAGCCTGAAGATGCGATATCCTTCTCACGCCCTGGAACAAAACAAACGCATCATTTCTTGTTGACTACATTTATGATGCCCAGTGTTTGTCCTCCAATAAAAATCTGAACAACACAGTTTGGCATCAACACGTCATGAAAGCCTGCATAATTTATGTGCCTACGTACATAGAAGTGCTGTGCCTAATATCTGATAATATCATGATCATCTACCAACCGTTTACACTGGCTATGAACATACATGATGCTTCTGATGCGGTGCATCTCAAATAAATAAGACGTAGAAACAAGTTGCATCAACTGAATTTCTATTTACACCACGATTGGTCTTATCTGAGCAAGCAAAGACTCTGCCAGTCTGCCTCGATGCCCTGGCTCAAGAACAGTGGTGCATTATTGTAGCGAATTATTGCGCTATTATCTATTAAACTAATTTATTATCAATGTTAATTCTTAATTATAGGTAAGAGTTAAGATAGAGTAATTACTGGCGTTGTTTAGTTATTTAATCATTTGGCGAAAATGAGCAATATAACTTGAAATTATAAGTCACGTGACGTGGTAACTTAGCAACGCAACGTGACGTCATGACGTTGTCATGGCAATTACCTTGACATTGACGGTTAAAAGTAAATAGACGAATCAGGGACGTGAAAATCGATTTAAAACCGAAAAGTTACACGTCAGAGGATTTTGAAACAGGAATAAGGGATTCCTGTGCATGAACGTCAAAAGAGAGACTTGGATTGTAGAAACAATCTTCTCTAAAAGTTATATTTATATTTAGCGGCCAGGAAGAGAGTTGTTGGACGTGGTCAATAGAATATTGAAGCGTCGTGTGAGGACAATAGGTTGCGAGACAGAATTCTGCTGAATAGATTCTGGTGGCTCATTTTGTGAACCTTTTGGTCAAGGCGTGTGTGATTGTGGAACGATTGACGGTTGGTTGGAAGAATATTCAGACGTTGTCGAGTATCACTTTGGGTGATCGGTGACTTGTGTGTGTTCGCCTGCATTGCGACGCATCACATTTATTTGAATTCAACGGCTGATGGTGGTGTTGTGAACCTACATAAACATTGGAGATGATTCGGTTCGTCATAGACCGAATTCTTCTACAGTGAAATTAATTTCAAGCATCATATTCGAAGCACTTGGTTGCATATTCATCGAACTTCGAGCAAGACAGTTTACACAAGAAGCTGAACTATATTCCGAAGAAACTTTCATCTGTCAAGATCAGATAAGAATAATTAGTATATAATAATTATTAATAATCAACGCCAAATAAGTAATTAGGTTACGGCATTGATGTATGTTGACTTTCTATTTTAAATATATATTTCATTATTAATATTGGTTCTCTTGTGCTATGATATTAGGAGTCCAGTAATTTTCTAACTCGAATTCACGGCCTAGTTAGATAACGGCTACAATTATCATTGTTATAAAGCTAGCCATACAAACATACTGACTGATGGTCATATGAAATATACTGGCTGACAGTCAGATGGAAAGAGACACATTCGGTTGATCCGTGGGATGAATGGTTGATTGAATGAACAGACTGATGGTTGGATTGAGAGTCGGTCAGTTTATCAGACAGACGAATGGAGATATGAACCGTTGGATGGATAACTGAAACGAATGGTGATAGGTTATATCTGAGCAAGTCCATTTCAAGTTTTGGGGATTGGGGTTTCAACAATTCACAATGCACCCCAGTGGTAAGATATGGTCCATAGCCGAGCAAAATTGGATAATCTCTCAATGAGCACAATTTTAAATTCCGCACCATTGTATTCTAAAGTAATACACACATAGTTTAATTCCAAGTGCAATTGCAATAGCAAAGGAATGTTTCTTTCGGATCTTAGCTAGTGATAAATAAATAAATGCCTGATGTTATGAAAGTCATGTGGATAGAGCCTTCGGCCAGAAAAAAACGCGGACAGTTCGGGTTCAAGTCTCCATCCGTTCAGTAATCAGAATCAACTCGCCGTTTTGTCGTATGATCTCGTGTGCTCTTCTGAATTTGGAAGAACAACATTATCAAACCAGATACAACACACATCTTATTGTATTTGGCTGCGCTGTATTGAACAACACAACATCGGTAGCCATAAGACAGGCGATAATGGCAGATGTTGTACTTACGCTCTCAACTAATGCATTGTTGTCATTAGAAATGACAGCCAATTCGTTTCTCATTTTCTTAACAGGAACGAGGGCACTGTCATATTCGCTTTTTCGCTTCAAATCCATTACAAAAGATATTATTATTGTTATTCTAGATTAAGAATTCAATCCACGCTTAAAAACACTACCGAGAAATATACAAGCTGGTTCCATGCTATCGCACTTGCAGACTTGCTGCTAGTTCTTTTTTGTCGTTTAACTCTCATGACAATGGCATTGACTCATTTTGACTGAATGACATAATTATAATTATTATTGTATATAGGACCGTTAACGCAAAGAAACTCAACTTGAAGCAACTGCGACGAATACTATAGGCAAATATTTGTATTTTTTATTGAAGGCAATTCATTCCTAATTTGGCTATTGCATGCTGCTATCCTCCACCTTTCAATTCTCTACCCAGACGACATCAGTCTGCCTATCTGTTCTGTTCCTCTGATCCTATGGTAACCGACCTGGACCTCCTTTGAACTACTCTTACGGACACAAGTTGTGACTCAACGCAGCAGTCGTGAATAAGCTGGTGCTCCGCGCTTGGCTTTCGAGTGGCACTTTAGAAGTTGGAGATTGCGATTACGAAATCTGTCGTATTTAACTGTAAAACTTATCTGGGAAGCTTGCAAGGACGGAGAATGCCAATAGCACGTTTGAGCTACAAATATTATGGCTACAAATGCGCTAAAGAGCCTTGAATGTTTCCTGAAGTTGCGGATCTCTTACCTTGTATTGCAATAATATTATTATAGTACCAATGTCGCTGTTGGCCGAGCTTGAACACAAAGTCGCAGATTGATGGTAAAATAAATGGTTAGCCGATATATTCCATGTAGACATGTATAGCCTAGCCAATAGACCTATCACGTTCCAGGCAGAGATAGGCCTAATAACATTGACTAACTGACTAGCGTGAAAATTATGTGGTGAAGTTAACGTTATGAAATTTACGTTGAGTTTCATAAGCATCGCCTCTGTCGCGAGTCAATGCTCGCCCGTGATTGACCACGGATTCCACAAAAGTACAATTCAATTTCATGGTACTTTTGCATAAGCAAGAAATAATCTTGGAATCTATAGACCAATAATGAATTCTTAATCAGAATGTTTGATCCGTCAAAAGCTTTTGACACCATGAATCACCAGACTTTGATCAAAAGTTGGAATGTTATGGCATTTGAGGTATACCATAAGTGTTTGCCTAAGTCACTGCGTTATCTTGAGTTCACATCAAGGACTGGTCAACATATAAATCTATAGTAGGCCTACGTAAGCGATTTCAAATTCAATTAAATTAATTGTTACTTTAATTACATTTAATGCATCAAAGACTGTGTATTATCTTGAGTTACACTACGTTACAAAGCTGCAAGTCAGTTGTTCGAAGCCAGATCGACTGAGAATTTAGAAGTTATCAACAGCTACCGTACTTCAAATGCAATTAATTTCAATCAGATGATTAAAAACAGCTTACGACATGAAATGCAAAACAGACAATGGTTTGATTATAGCACTATTGTAATAATTGCATAATGTTCTTAACGTCTTATGACTTCATTATGTAAAGTTCAATAAATGCACAAAACAAAACCATAAATAATGTTCTGTGGAATTATTTTGAAATAATTATAATAATTATTATAAAATATAAAAATACAAAATTATCTTAAAACCAGCAATCTATCTTACACATTCTTTACAAGACAAATATTACTTCAATAAGCAAAAAACAAAATATTTTGTAACTATTTTTTATGCAAAACATATTAAAGGAGTCAACATCAAGTTTAATTTTTTTTGATAAAGCACTCATAAAGAGGTAAATTTTTTAGCAAGGCAAAAGTCATGAGCACTAATTACAAATGCAAATATTCCTAAAATGTCAGCAGCATCATAATTGGCCACATGCCATACTGCAGCAGACTGGTTGCTGTGCTTGTAGAAACAGAGCATCCTCAGAAAACGGCCCACATTCGATTCTTCCCATTTACCTTTGGCATTAACCTATCTTTCTTTAGATACCCACACTCTCGTGAAGAATCAAAGTTTACATTAAGGTTGCAATGCCTATCTGGCAGGCTTAACCGGGTTACAGGTCCGATGCTTTGAAGTTGATCAATTCATTGAAAGATGAGTAGGGTTGTGTCCACAACATGGTTGCAATATAAAATCGAGTAGGCCTACATTTACATTTTAAATTTACTGCGTCCAACAAAGAGACTCAAGCATTACCAGGTATAATGTTGTCCAGTCGGTTTTCTGCTTGGTCTCAAGTTGGTCTTTACTTAAGGCAAAGGCTGCACTGATATAAGTATAGAAAATTTAGGTGCATACATACGCATTAAGGATTATCCCACATCCTATTCCTGTCTGGATATGAGTGACATCTGGGAAGTCCTTAATTGACAATTATGTGTTCATATTAAGGTGGTTGTCTGAGATTTTAAGTTGGGTTGTGCTCAGGCTTAATTTCCCCTGCATACTAGGACAAAATAGTCCATGTCTATATACATATGTGTGATTGTGTGTAACTGTGTATGCATATATTTACACATAATTACAAATAAATCCTGTCATAGAGACTGCTACATGTTAACTTACGAAAAAGTACTATTATGGCCATAAACATGCACAGAAATAAATTATCTGATTGTAGCTATTCAATAATAAATAACAGACATATTTTGACATGGATGGTTTGAAGCAACAACATGATTTTAAGAAAGAAAAATATGACTCTAGAAGGTGCCGTCTGCCATTTGTCGAAAACACAATGCAAAACACGACAACAGTCAATTGTCTGACTGACTTTCTTGCATTGAATGGTTCACAACTTCAAAGTCTGACTTTTAGTCTGACTTTTAGTCTGACTGCTGGGTCTGACTTTGATCTGACTGTTGACTGAATGTAATGTTGATAGGTTGGTCTCCAAACTTCTCAGTATGAAGTGAAACATTTCGCACGTACACACAGCCCAAACGTCAGTTTGATGCCAAAGACACCAAGCTTTGCCAGATCTCTTTTCGTTTACACATCACTACAACAAACACATATTTATATACTATTAAGTATTCACTGCACGACTGTATAAATATATAGCAGCGCTATACAGCCTTTTTGATTCAATGGGCCACAAAATTTAATGTGTATAATTATTCGTGAAGTCGAGAGCCATAACAGTATACTCAAAAGCAACGGCTAAAAGTTATTGATAATTATTATTAACTGTTTTGAATTTTACTATAGAACGATTGTTATGTACAGTTAATAAATTTACTAACATAAGTTAGTTGTTAAGTACTACATGCATATCTTTAATTCTTTATGTCCATTTTTATCCTTGAATATATCCAGTCAATATAAACCTACGACGTTTGTTTAAGATACTGCAAATCATTCACACAGATAAATATTATAACTCTTGTATCTGTCAACATTTTAATGACGAGCTACACTGATTCCCCATTCACTTTTTGATCACTGCCATCACCAAGTGCAGTTAAGCTAGAAGCGAGCGCCTCTGAGTAGACAAACCTTGAAGGAGCGCCATATTCAATTGATGCAATAAATAAATAAATAAACACTTTTCATTGCAATTATTATTATGAAAATGCAGTTTTTATGTTGCAATAAATAAATAAATAAACACTGTTTTCATTGCAATTATTATTATGAAAATGCAGTTTTTACGTCGCAATAAATAAATAAATAAATAAACACTTTTCGTTGCAATTAATTATTATTATGAAAATGCAGAACTTCTTACGTTGCTTCCAATGTGCAGTCCTCCAAAAGAAAAGTGTCGTCCGAACGGTGTCTTCGCACGGCCGAAGGACTTTCTCTGATTTCCAACGTTCCATCACCGACAACCGCACCGTCGTCCATCACTGTTCCTTTAAGGAGAATGGGCATTGACGCTGACGCCCTCATGTGACTTTCTGTTCTGGAAATGACATGGCCATTACGAAACACATCTGTTGAAGAGATTCGTAGAAGTGGCGGCTCAGAGCTATCACCATCTGCAGACGACGTGTCCTTGCGGCAGTCGGGTGAAACTTGCCCCGGTCGCAGGACCACGGGTGAATCAAGGTCAGTGGCAGATCGTCGCGTATGCCCGCCACCTGTGGCAGGTGACCTCGATCGGCTCATCGCCTGGTTGCGGTTCCTCGAGAACGGTTCTCTCGCGGTTGAGTAACTACTCCCCGAAAGAATCTCGTTGTTCCACGACAGCCTCTTCTTTATGTACGCCTCCCTTTCGTTTCTCCGTCCCCCCACGCCCTCGGAGTGATGTCGAACGCTTACACCCGCTGACTTCTTCTCGTCATTATTCTGCGACTGGTTAGTTAAATCTTCCATGCTGGTGACATCGGACTTCAAGGCTCTTGAACCAGCAGTGATCGCAGGGGATAGGCAAGATTTCTTCAGCATGTACGACGGGTAGGTCTCCTTTCTGCCGCCCAAAACCAACTGATCACAAGAACCGTTGAGCCTTGGATTGGTGGACAAACCTCTTCGCCTTTGCAAGCCGCACGTTCGAAAGTCGTCTTTCGGCGGATCAACGGCTGATAGCAGGGAAAATTCCGAGGCGTAGTTCGGCAGGAAAGTGTCCGCAGAGCTGTAGCTGTTACTGCGGCTGAACGACACAAAGTTCTTCTCCGTCCCCACGGTCAATGGTGATTCCGCCAGCATGGCACAATTGTCATCGTCGTCGTCATTGTCATGACCATCGATGAACATACCGTCCGAACGCATCAAGTACTGATAGCGCTTGTCCTTGAAATCGTTCTGAATCAAATAACATACTAAACTGGTAAGAAATGCCGTCCTTAAAGCCTCACAAGGTGCAAAACAAGTACCTTAACACACAAGCACACACCAACACACAAACAGACACACAAACGCACATACAGACACATGGGCAAACACACACTGATAAATAATCTTCGTTTAATTAGAAAATTAGACCAATCAGGGTGACGCACCGCACCCAGTTACACGTCAAAGCACATTAAATATAAACAACAAGAAAAATAATGTGAACATAACAATGTCATTAAATACGCACTAACACATACTCAAACACACACAAACACACACACAAGCACATGCACAAGTGCTTAAGGAAATTGCAGGTAGTACTAGCAATTCAAGATCTGACTGTGCTTAGTATCATTCTGTAAACAATCACTACGAATCTGAACAGTCGGTTACAGCTGAGCCCATGTCCTGCTTACCTTAATTGAGAAAATCATGGAATTATAAACAAATATTCATCACAAGGAATATCAGACTATAAGAGTAGAAGGAGTGTGTACTGATGCACACATTCATAAATACACACATGGTGTGACACATTTACTTACATATTTACATATATATATAACATATATACTTACATCTATGAGCAGTTTTTTTGACGGGGCGCTATATAAGCTTCTGAATGAATAAATGAATATATAATTATATATCATAAATATGTATAAATATAAAATTATATAATATATATATTAATTGTACAAATGCAGTAGCGTAATACATACCTGAGCCTTTTTTAGACTTTCCGCCCAGAGACGTGAATCTCCATGGAATGTGTAAATGGCCTGTGCAACATGATACTCATTCAGGTAGAGGACCACAAAACTGGCTGCAACATAATTCACATATAGGCAGATAAAATATATGACCAGTCCTCTGTGACAAATAAGCAGCTATAAAACAATGGAGATGAAATGTGACTGATTCTGGTATGATCTGCTGGAATAGCCAATGTAATATAACAACAGTTTACGTCGTACATCCCATTGTCCGTTTGCAAGTGGAATAATAAAGAGTACACTTACTTACTTACTTACTTACTTTCCTGAATTCCAGTTCATGAACTCTGAATCATCTCTCAGCCCTGGATGTTACTTTCATTTCTTTAATTATGGAGTCTGCTAGTCATGGATTCAAACCTGGAACTCTCTGGCTCTAAGGCATCGAACCCACCACCACACCACTGCACCTCACAAGTTTATGAGCTTTTCGTGTTAGACGCATGAAAAGACGAACCTGGATCTCGCAGCCTGTGAACGACTATCTTGTCCAACCGCATTGGAGGCTTGATGACCTTGACCTTGTCACCACCACGCTTCGTCACTGGTTTTGTGATTAGAAACAAGTCAGTGAAGAGGAAGCAGTAGACGTCCATCTGAAGACAACATATTCAGCACGTTGAACCGATCACAATTATTTTTAGAAAATCAACTGGACAATCTTCTGACCCATGCAGTACTACATGCCAATGTTGCTGGAAGTAACATGGCTTCAAAACTCATATGACCTTATAATGCAGCCTCCTTACATTTAACGTCACTGTGCGAATTCTATGCGTTACCTGATATGGCTCTTATAGCCCAAAAGGCAGCATAATAAATGTTATCCAGTTTATTATAAAACCATAATTATACACCGTGATTCAATAAAAACTAAGCCAAATTGTTTTTCATATATCTTTAATACCTGATAACATATCATGCTAAAATTTTCCAACTATTTAGAGAATTGGACCAAGAATACGATTCAAAAGTTTCATGATATAAAGTTGAACGGATAAAAAGATATGAATATTTAAACTTCATATGCCGAAATTGCAGTTTACAAGCAATTTTCTGTCAGATTCAATAAAAAGTAAGCTAAACTGTTTTTCTTATATCTCCAATATCTGATAATTAATCATACTAAAACTTTCCAGATATTTAGAGAATTGAACCAACAATAGGATTCCAAAATATCATGTCATAAATTTGAACGGATAGAAAGCTATGAAAATTTAAACGTCATCTGCAAAATTTCAGTTTTCAGCAAGTCTGTTATGGTGTTCATTGCGGTTTGGATGCTTGATAGTTCCCAATGTTGGTCTTCAAGGATCCTGGTGTAAAATTAACGGAGTATATTATCGCAATGTTCTGCTGTCACAACATCTTTCACCTGTTATCAGAAATCTATAGCCCCAGAAGGCTGTTTTCTTTTTCAACAGAACAGCGCCAGCCCGAAGATAATCGACGATGCCGTTTCCCAATGCATGGCGCCAGCGCCTACAGGTTTGCGTGCAAGCAGGAGGAGGACATTTTGAACATGTTTTTTAATTAAATAATGAAACCATGCTGTTGGGGTCATATTGGTACTTCAATTCTCTACATATCTGGAAATTTTTAGAATGATTAATCGTCCGGCATTAGAGATAATAAGGAAACATTTTATTGAATCTGAGAGAAAATTGCTTGTAAACTGCAATTTCGGCATATGAAGTTTGAATATTCATATCTTTTTATCCGTTCAACTGTATCTCATGACATTTTGGGACCATATTCTTGGTCCATTTTTCTAAATATTTGGAAACTTTTAGCTTGATATGTTATCAGACATTAGAGATATATGAAAAACAATTTGGCTTAGTTTTTATTGAATCACGGTGTATGTCTGTCTGCCTGTGTATGTATGAATGTATGTATATATGTGATGTATGTATGTATTTAAGGTACGTACGATGTTGTATGTATGTATGCAGGCATGCAACATGACTCCAGACCGTCCATACTCCATCATTCAACTCAATTTTTACCCACTGTAGTGTTTTTATTTTCCGAAATGACTGCATCATAATTTAAACGTCTTCCCATATCCTAACTCGTGACTATGACTGTAGTGAAACCCAGTAAAGCCTATTTGGCTGTATGCTATCATCTACCTTTCTACGATGTCAAAAACCATGCAGAAAATGCTCATCTTTCCCATCTTATCAACAATTCACAACCATCAGCATGCTTGTACATACCTCTGACCTGAAGTTCATATAACTCATCTTTTATTTATATCCTTCACCAGCTTGCATGCATCTTAATACTAGCTATAGCCTTCAACAGGAAATTCCTGTCGCTTCACAGGCCATAGTTTCATGGTTGCTGGGCCTGGACACCAACTTCATAAATCTCCAAACAGTTTCACTTTTGCTATAATGATGGCACAAAAGCCCTATAAATTGATTAGGACACGTCAAAACTGCTAATAAGATGAGCGAGCCACCCCTAATGTAATAAAATTCTCCATAAGCAAATGGAACATGTAATAAAACATAGCAACGCATAACTAACAGCATATCGCGTAACCTAAATTCTTGTTGCATGCCAAGTGTGTCAGCATAGTCAGAATGGTGTTTCATTACATTGCTCTCAATACTTCCGCAGTTTCATGCATCAGTCAGCACTTATCACTAGTCTCTTCACTGGCAGAATATCATACATGAAGACAAGTTAACTAACTTATGCAGAGTCATGCTGCCTCTAGACTAGTTTAGATGCATGTCTTATATGAGAGCAACAAACACACTGACAATACCTTGTCTAGGTCAGACACTTTGGGGCTGTCCATAATTATTGCAGAAATCACCTATTAGCCTCCTGTTGGAGATGCACCTGTTACCTAGACTCATCAGTGTTTAAATACAATGCTTAATTCTTCTTGTAAAGAACCTCAGGCATCAGCAAACTAACAAATTAATGTAAACTCTTGCAGATTCAAAGTTCAGTTTAGTCGCAGTACCTGTCCAAACAATACGATAAAATAAAATATGACAAGATGATAACAGTGATAAGAACATGAAGCAGTAAAACATGAAACTGCACAAACCAATCAATACGCTCAGACAAAACTTAGAAGAATGTGAAGTAATCGACAATTGACAATAGTGCAAAAGTACATGATTTGCATAAATTATAAGTTAACCTTTGAGAAAGCATCCTTGAGTCGGAGGCTTCCTTCGAACAGCAACATCCTCATCTCTCGTGATCCACATCCAGCGACTGGAGAGATCAAGTCCAGCTTACTGAACTTATCGAGAAGCTGACAAGAGAAAATATTATAATAGTTACAAAGCTAAATCAGATATCAGCACAGTCACAATGTTAGTAGTGGCATATTAATATTAAACTATATGCTGATACAACTGACTATTTCTGTAGCTCCTTTAGAGACCACTTCAAGGTGCATACGCTGAAGCTACAAACTGCTGAAAGAGTTGGATTGAGTGTATGCTCAGATTCAAATTTTGGTGTGACCTTATGTGCGTCACAAATTTATTTAATTATAATAACAACAATATGCTGCAACCTTTCAAGCATGAAATGCATAGATGTTTTCTGCCTTTATCATAAAAATTGCAATTTCTGCACTCATTTTAACAGACTTTAAATCACAGAATCAAGTCTTGACCAAACAGATCCAAAAACAAATGGTCATCGAAAACAAATACACCAGAAACTCAACACAGTGCTCTCCTTTGGTTCCAATCAAGAACCAATATACAAGGTCCTCTTTCAAGATAGTGGAACAAATTCTTGTAGCCGAGGGTGCTGCAGCACACTGGCTCTCAGTCGGAGTGCTCTGCAGTTACACACATGTATGTGGCGGACCGGTGGGATGCCAGAGGGATCCACTGGTGGGCAATCACAGCACCCGAGTCCGCACTAGCCCTAAAGCAGCCTTGATAACAAAGCATGTTACAACAAGTCTCCGGTGTACCGCCAAGAAGCATTTACTGTACACAGGTGTACCTAAAACTTTGATGTACTGTAATGTGATGAAACTGAACACGACAGCACAACACTTTGTTGAATAAACGAAAACTAAATAAATTATTATTATTTATATCATTATTATTATAAAATGAAATTTAATTCAATAGCAGTCACTCACAATGCCATCTTAATCTTACTTTAATGCATTCTTCGTTCGGTGCTTCCACTGCGTCGTACGATTCAATTCGATTCATCAACTTCGACATCAATCTCGACTCCTCGCGATGTCGCATCGCAACGTTCACTTCCGTCACAAACTTCTCAACCTGATCAATCTGAAGAAATTTTTGAAATAATGACACAATCATTTTCTAATGGAAATCCAATTCTCAAGCAAAATATGTAATTAGTCACTACATTAAATCCCACATGCATTTTCTGCACATTTTGTTTCTTTTAAATTTCATAAGAGGATCTTCTTTGAATAATAAGAAGAAGAAGAATAAATATATACAGGATAAATAAATAAAAAGATATAAGTGAACAATAGATAACACAGTTGTTCTCTCAAAATGTATAAAGCAAACAAACATTATTACACAATTATCTCAAACTGCAGGCATCCCATTTATTCACCATAATTTGTTTTGTACTAAAAAATATTAATAACAAGTAGTGCTCTGGTACCAAGTGATTGTGAACTATAGGCTTGTTCAAGGTCCAAAGACAACAGTTGTCTCATTGGTGGCTTAAACCAACACATTCCATGTCACATGGTCAGCTTTCAACCAGTAAACCAAAGTGCCAAATGACCAGCTGGCCACCATGCTACATGAGAAATGAATGAACTGGCAATCTATTAATCCATTTGATGAAACTTCTAGATTGTTTTATCAATATGACTCTAATAAATAAATTTTGCGTGTTTACCATAGTTTCTAAGTCATTGATCTGATCATCTGGCGTCGGATTTTCAATCTGCTCCGTGTACTTTAGGACTTCCTTCAGTAGAAGTCTGTAGCGCATGAGACGCTGCCACGGTCCACACATGATGTCTTGTAGACGTAGCAGACGGCACTGCTTCTGCGACTGACCCCACTACAACACACACACACACACATATGGAAAAGGCTTTACATAAACATAGTAGCTTCATAAGAATTTTATAGTGTCTTAGAAAATGAGAATGATCAGCCGTTTATTTATATTGATAACTGGTTTTAAAGTTGACTAGTTTTTAAAATGCAATGTCTAAACAAGTTTAAATCAATAAATCAGTCTATCAAGGTTATTGTACAACGCTGCAATACATTTCACTAAGTGAAAAGGCAGAACTTGAAAAAATCTAACTTGGTGCTAATCGCTAAAATTACAAAAGGTATTATGCTAATAGAGGTGTTCAGAGAAACCAGAGTACTGCCCACAATACTTTGGCCTGCCTATCACAAGGTTAACATGACAAATTATCTAATCATACTTATGATTTTCCCAAGGATTTATACAACCAAACAGGTGATAAAATAATCAGAAATGGTACAATTTTCTCCTTTCTCCAACAACAGGAAGACTACGGTGTCAGGAAAAAGGCATTAGAAGTTTCATGACTTTGCATCCAGTGTAAAAGAACTTATTCATCAGTAGGTAACTTTAAATTAACCTGTAAAATTTTATACAACATCATCAAGAATAAAATAACCACAAATTATTAAAAGGATCCTTTAAGCATTTTAAACTCTTCTCAGTTATATATGCTGAATTAAAAAGCAAAAAATTATTTTCAAATATTTTTCAGGCACTGCTTCATGGATGAAAAATATTATTCAAACGAATAAGCATGATAACGATGAAAAATCAAACTAAAATATCGGAACACCAAGCGAATACGAACCTGGATGTAGATTCGAAACAGCTCATTCTCTTTGGTCCTTGAGCGTATATAGTCCTGACACAAGTCTTGCTCCAGGCAGTACTTCGTGTAAGGCTCAAAAATCTTATCAAACTGAGATAAGAAAAAAGAACATTCGTCAATTAATTTAATAGTGAAATAATAGAATTAATAGGTACTAAGCATCTCCTTATAAACGCTTTGCTAAGGAAGGCAATTTATGTTCTAACATTGAGGTGCTTATTACAAGACCTGTCGGCATTTTATAAAAAAAAAACTTTCGTGAAATGGTTTAAAAACAATCCTTCCACAACCAGATAAAACACTATACATATGTACAGGGTGGCGCAGAAAAAACCGGACTATTAGTTTTTGCAATTGCATCGCTTGAGTAATCAAAGTAATTATATTACTGTGACGTCGTCCTACATCAAGGATTACTGTCGGACATAATAGCTCACTCTGGTGACAATTTCACTTTCCAACAGAATGGAGCACCTGCTCATCGTTCACGAAAAACAGTTGCTTTTCTCACTGCTCACGTTCCAGACTTTATTGAACCAGAAAATTGGCCACCGCCCACCGAACAGTCCGGACTTGAATCCCGTAGACTATTCGATCTGGGGAATTCTTCAGCAGCTTGTCTACAGGCAGAGAATTCGAGATATTGAACATTTGAAAGAAGTTCCGACCGCATGCTGGGACGAAATCAGCGAGGACACTATCAACCGGGCTATTGGACAGCGATTATCATTGGTTATCGCTGCAAACGGAGGACATATTGAACATCACTTTGAAATTTCTTAGGCATTCAGAAAATTCTGAAATTTTACAGTTCATTCGATGTTATATTAAATGCCAAACCAATGCCATTTTTCTGTGTCATTTTATAATTTTAAGGCGATAATTACTTTGGTTATTCAAGCGAAGCAATTGCAAAAACTAATAGTCCGGTTTTTTCTGCGCCACCCTGTATATATATATATTATATATATATATATTATACACAGTTACACACATATATATATACATATATATACATGTATTATGATAAAATAAGGTAGAAGTAGGAGGAATAGAAGGAGGAGGAGGACTGGGAGAGAGGAATAGGAGGAGGGGAGGGGAAGAAGAGCAATCATTTAAACTAGCCCTGACAGGCAATCATGGGTATGTAGTGTTAGCGACATCATTTTCTTAGCCTCAGCATACGAGAGCAGATGATGATCTGTCATCTGCTTTACTGCAAGATTCTTCAACCGGCGTTGAACAGTCAATGCGCTCATGCAGCTGAGTTGGAAAGAGGGAGCAAGTAGGACTAAAATCTCAAATCAAGATAAAGTAATTTCTCAAATATTACAAATTATATTTTATATTGCCAGCATCAACAGTTAGGTCACTGAGAAGTCAGTCGTTCCATAATTACCGGTAATGTTTGAATTCTTGACGCTACAATGCATACCAAGTGCCGTAGAAGAAACCCACACATACATACACAGACACACAAGCACATACACACAGAGACATACACACACACACACACAGGTACACCACACACCCTGAGAATACCTACCACATGGAAGCCAGACTTGAGAAGGCTTGGATTGAGCGGCTCTCTTGTCTCTCGTGCGCGTTGCAGAACTTGAATCATGTGAACATTCCAGAAGTGACATGTGGCGTAATAGACGTCGTCGATGTTGCTGAACAGTTTATCCGCCTCTATCTGGTCACAGCAACAACAACAACAACAAAACAATTGACAAAAGATCAGATTACTGGTATTTAAAATTTACCAGTAAAACCAAATTTGATCCTAAACGTTGGGGAAGTAAAATTAGGTTAGAAAATAAAAGTGAGAGTAGCTCAATTAAAGTAAAGTAAATGGATCCTTCTCCTCGATTGGTCGGTCCTCCCTTTTGGAATACGTTGTACTCATCTACTTACACCTCAATTTTAGCAGCTAATCCCTCCTTCTTGTTTGCTTTTCTCAAAATCTATTCTCTCGTGGCCCTGCACACTGGGAGCACCTCTGAACGGTTCACCCTGTTAGAGGCACTTTCATAGTAATGATGGCAACAATCTTATTTTCCATGTACAGTAACCTCTACCAGGTGTACCTTGAAAATAAACAAAGATACTACAACGATACCAGTACATGCTAATGTAGCCAGAAACTTGAGCTGCTTGGTATTAGTATCAAAATCACTTTTAAAAATAAATATATAGACAAAAAAGCGGCCCTTAAAAAAATAATTGGACAAAATCTTCCGGTACCAGGCCACAGTGCAAATGCTTTCACACAGCCTTACATAAGTTATATAAACTTACATAAGTTACATGTATTTAAAACTTGCATAAGTTATATACAACTTACATAAGCCATAATACCAACTGTATTTCAGCATGACCCTTATAGCTACTTGTGGTCTGTAAACACATGGCTGTAGCGCTTGCTTTAGCCTCCACACAACCATAATTATATGTACGCTAGTCTTCAGTGCACACACTGCACAGTGGAACATAATTTCATGAGGAGGAGGATACGGTGAATGATAAATGACACTGCGCTAGAGTTGAAACGTAGAAACGTAGAAACGTTGAAACGTAGAAACGAGGGATGAACATTAAACAGCCTTCCAGCAGAATATCATAGCAAGAGATTTATGCGTAAGTTGGTCTTTTCTCTTGGGGTCCTTCGCACTGGGAGTGCCTATAATAATTATTGGTCTGCACTGCAAGGGCCACGTTAAAAATTCCTAAATACAATACCCTACAATAGCAATCGTCGATCTGGTTCCGAGTTCAGATTGGCTCACACGCACGCATGCACGCACAGGTACACCTACACACACACACGCCTACACACAAGCACACGCACGCACGCATGCACACATACACACACACACCTACACACGCGTACACACACACCTACACACATGCACATGCAAGCACACACACCTACACACACGCACACACACCTACACGCACACACACCTACACACCCCCACACACATACACACCCCCACACATACACACACACCTACACAACCACACACACACCTACACAACCACACACATCTAGCACACGCACATACACACACACAGCTCCATGACATATCTACAGTGGTAGCAGCATAAGATCTCACATATTACACGAAGGATCTTGAATTGGGTTTCAAAACAAACTTAAACTTGTATTAAGATGTTGGTGCAATCAGTGGTTTTAGAAAACTTTTAGACAAAGTTACCAGTAGTACGTAAGATGAAACGTGGAGTCTTACCTCGTTAAGGAGTTGTTCGTTTTGTAGATTAAATAAGCAACACGTGAAGAGCTAAAAGAAACAACGTTGTAACAGCTAGACTCTCTTTCCTTTATCCAGCAAAAATTCAGTTTCTGTTGCACTGAATGCTAAACAGTGCAGCTCAGCATTAAAAGAAGTATCAATGGGTTATTTATGTCTCTCGTTCATTTTGAAAGAACATCAGAAACAGTCACACACTTAGTTAGACTTGAACAATAGGATACAAAAAGCAGAGTACCCTCTTAAAAAACTGCTACGAAACAAAGCACACTCTATTCACTGAGGTCATTAAAAACAGTTTATAAAAAACTGCTACAAAACAAAGCACACTGTATTCACTGAGGTCACTTAAAAACAGTGGAAATTTTACAAAAGGGTGATTGCTCATTTATTAAACACTTCCATAACGCTGTTGTCTTTGAAAATGTCTGACGTCAGCAAAGAGTAGTTTTGCGTTAAATTGGCGCAGAGAAACTTCGACTTCATTGCTTCACTTATCAATAGCAACAACTACGGCAATCAATTGCTGCATAATCTTTATAATCTTCTATAGACTATTGCTGCATAATCATGTCTGCAGACTGCAAGGTAATTACATTTGTCCAAAAAGCAGAACCTTTTTCTATCGGCAGCCAGCATCGGGCACTAACACTTCAGAATCTGAAGTAACCAGGCACCATTCTCAATGTTAAACCACCAGCCGGCCAGACAGAAAGATACAAAACCTATCAGAATGCACGAACGGCATGTGCAGGAACGTGCAACGTGGCGCCTTTTGAGTAGCTCTTAAATGCGCCGCACATCATCGACTACGGAACTGATCGGAACAGGTGTGTTTAACCCTTTACCGACCGAGCGTATAGGATTCCGTTAACAACGCTTTGGTCGGTAAGGGGTTAAGGTAGTTTGGAAGGAGATTTCAAGAGCACGATTCAGCTGGAATGAGTAAGAAAGTTATTTTTACGAAACAACGACGTACATCGATGACGACGTGTAGCTTGCGAATGTATTCAACTTCGGTTGTGAGCAGTTCCCATATGGCTTCCTGCTGGTCCCTCTGGTGCTTCGTCAGTGACTCGTGACCATTGACGATGTCCTTCCAGTGCTTCTCCAGGTGGAAGATGGTCGGGTCGTAGTGCGGTCGGCCGAGCGTTAAAAGGTCCGGCATCTTCGGAAGACCGTTGGTGCTGTAGCCGTTGAGCAGCTCCACCAACTGCTCCTGCTTGTCCTGAAGCTGAAACCGAAGAAGGAAGGAAATGCAGCTGTTGTTAATAATAATTAATAACAATAATAATAATAATAATTATAATAAATAATAATAAACAGCTCGAAGCATAATTTTTTGAAATCCCGAGGGATCCTAGGTACCTCGAGGGAAAAAAATAAAAATAAAATAATAATAATAGGCGTTAGTGAAGTCTCTGAAGGATCCTGTATACCTCGGGGGCCAAAATTGTTTTTACAATTTATATGGCGTCTTAACACAGTCATGCTGTTACAAAGGCACCTTACAAAGCAGCTAACATGTGGGATAAGTTTTAGCGAACAAGTATGTTTTTAAGCAGGGATTTAACTGAACCGGCCGATCGAATAGCGAGAGAAAGTCAGTCTCAACGTCGAGGAAGCACGTTGTTGCTGCTGCTAATGTTATACAATGCAGTGTCTGTTTAACAAAACATTTATGTAATGGCCTTAAAAACTTCTCAAGGAGGAGCACTTCTACAGTGCTCCTCATGAAAAAGATGCCCGGCCTACGCAAAGCTGAAGACGCTGAATGCCAATCATAGGCTTCCGTAAATCATCATTCAATATGTCCCATATTCCGGACACCAGTAAAAAGATTTGCGTCTTAGATATTTGTCATCCATTTCTCTATTAGGGGAGATTTTTAAGAGTGTCTGCCCTACCGAATAGCAACCTCTCCTTATCTGTAAAGCTACCACAATTAAAGAATTTTAGGAAAAAGTTAATAATTTTTGCAATCTTGACACAGCAGAACAAGAGCAGAACACCAGATCGTGGCATGGATGCATCACTATGTTTTTTTAATGCTTTTTCTCCAGACAGCTCAGCAATAAGAAGGCTTCACGTTTAAGGTTCCTGCTTTTTTATCAGTCTCAAAGTCACTTTAAAAATACAACTTTTACGATAATGACTACCTTAGAGAACTGGAAAAGAGACTGAAGCTTGCTCGGACTTTTGGCATTTCGTAATTTCTGCAGATCGCTCTGAGACAGCGTTGCGTACGGACTTAAGGCATCTGTAGTAAGGCAGTCCTCGGACGACACGCTCTTCCTCGAAATTTTTATATTCTGCAAATAGAATAAGATTATATATTATTGCAACTTTGGCATATACATATATAATTATATATATAATTATATACATCATTATATATATACGCACACAAATTCTATTCTGCCAGCAATGCATGAATTATCCAAATACATGAAAAAGAAAATTTCAAGTACCAACGAATATTACATTTCTAATAACAATTGGCATCTTCTTCCAATATCTTCAGAAATGCTATCAATGACAATTTTAGACATAAAATTAAGGATGCAGTCTTTTAATGCCTCTATAAAATGCACATGCATGTTACATGATACAGATTAATAACAGTACTTTAACAGATTAAAGAACAAACAAATGTATTCAATGAGCATGCAAAATTTAATAGAAATAACACAAAACTGATTCACAAACTACTTTTCAATATTTCAGATAAAAAACCCAGCAGGTGTCATAGTTGATTAAGTCTCTCTTGCAGAGGAAAGAGTACTAATTTCTCCTTCCAGAACAGGTCTCACTTGTACTTGTAAGGTGAGATGGGCACAAAAATCACAATTTATCAAAGAATTTTATATCTGCTTTAAAGCAATGTGTCCTCAAAACTACAAAAAATCATTAGGTACTCAACATAACAGACAGAATCAGGTAGCCATATTGAATATTTCATATTCAATTAAGGACACAGGTCTGTCATCTCCTGAAACAGCTCAGGTTGCAAGTATGCCATTGTAATTAAACTCACATGTGCAAAATTGTGCATGCATTAAAAAATATATATCTGTCAGGACATAAAATAGTTTTTAAAATTAAGTCAGCATAGGATATTTTAAATCGATGGAGTCAAATTAAGAAAAACCACGTGACCTTTTTAGACTCAGTTCAAAGCAGAATAAAAAAATTAATCCATTTCTGAGACTGTTTCAACACCTTTCTCATCAACGCTGCTAACAAACAACTCAACACGGCCAAAATAAGAAACTGATATTCTGCCAGAAATGCTTAGAATCTTAACAAAAGACATCTGCTTCACAGTGCCTAAAGATATTGAAAAAAAAGAAACAATTGTATTGAAGGATCGAGTAGCAGATCCAATCACATTTAAGAATGAGAATATGCATTGAATCGGGTCCACTTGATGGTCAGGAAACAAAGTCCTAATCAATTAAATGCAAATGTCCAGTGTCCACTATTTAGTATGATCATTAATAGGTAAGAGATAACAGGGCGAGCAACAGCACACCAACACAAAAAATTAGGATGACAAAATGTGACAAAATAAGAAAATTGACTAAACATAATTTGTAATAGAGCAGACTCCCAGAGAATAAAAAAAAACACAGAAATTCTATGTCCCAAACAAAGTACCGAAAAAATAAATTAGAGTTTAGGTCCAATAAGCACCTATGGCTAATGGTTATGAGTGATGCAATATACGCCTCATAACTCACATAGGTGGAAAACCATAAAGTAGATAGATATTACATACAACTGAACAAACTTTGCCATACTTCAGATGACACCAGAGATCAGAGTCAGTAAGTATATCAGTAGCTGCAGTATTATTTCATGCAATTATAAATGCAATCAATAAAAACTTATCTAGATATTCTAAGAATTTTGAGGAAACAATACTAGACAATGTGATAGCTAATATCTTTTCCCAAAAACTTTCCTTAATAGCATTCCTTGTCAATTCCAGGCCCAGGGGTTAGGAAATAATTTACAGGACCATCATCAGGTTTGAAGCCAGAAGTAGAATCCCTGGTTACACTCTGTAGGCAGTCTTCATCAGAGTCATTCATAACATCGACAATTACAAGCGATTTATTGCATATATAATTATATATATATATATATGTGTGTGTGTGTGTGTGTTTGTATATATATATATATATATATATATATATATATACATGCCTTTTACATAATGCATGAGAATGACTCTTTCAGTTACTTCTCTTTCTCCACACAACAGGACAGAATCAAATGCGGGCCAATCAGTATGAGAATTATTGTAGAAAAGTAACTGGTATTTGATTTGATTTTTTGATTTAATTTAACTGAGGGCCAGACGTCGATTTATGTGGACTCAGGGTGTGCACAGTGCAATGAGGACTTTACTATGGGGTCCTAAGAAAGACTAGGGGTTGAAACCCCCCAGAATTCTCCCCCTGATGCAAATGCTCATCCAACGTTGTTGGACATGCTGGTTTCCATCTGACTTAGGCCTATCCGCTATTGGAAGGAGTGCTCAAATGATTTTAGCATCGTTAAAAATATTTTAAAAAACAATAATAGTAATAATAAGCAACAATTGCCGGTTTATTTCAAGTCCCAAGGAAAAAATAAAAGAAATAATAATAACAATAATAATAAAAAGAGCAGCAAAAAAACAACAAAGACAGCATAAATCAATCAATAATTTTTCCATAACATTAACCACCAAATAAGCAAGCAAGCAAGTAAGCCGTTTATTGACAAAGCATCAAACACGTACAAAAGAGCAGTAATCAGTACAAATTCAATGACTTTCGAGTGATCGGTGCATAAGTCAAAGGGTCAATCCAAAAAGGTCGTATGGACCCGCTGAGGCTGGATTGACCCTTCCTTTCTCAATAACATTTGGCTATTGTAAAAAAAACAGTGCAAAGCACAACATCTTACACATGAAACAAAAGTAAACTGAAATGAAATGACACACAGATTTCAAAACAAAACAAAAAACAAGAAAAAAACAAATTATGACCAATTGTTTAAATCTAGTAAACAGAGATTAAACAGTCTTTTAATTTTTTCTTAAACATGTTAATGGTGGGTATAAGTGTAATATATTTTGGGAGGTTATTCCATATCATAGGGCCAGAACATTTAATCGAAAATAATTTCATCCTAGTATGTGCAACATCGGTGCGGTAGTGTAACAGAGTTCTAGTGAAATGGTTATGTACAGCAATTCCCTGACAAAAATAACCATCAAATGTCCTAGGCAACAATTTGTGATGATAGCGAAACATGAACAAACTGATTTGAAACTTATATATATCTGATAATCGTAGTATGTTATAGGTTCGAAAAATTGGTTTGGTACTGACAGACCAGCATAATAAGAAAATAGTTCGAATGGCACGTTTTTGCAAACTCTCCAATTTTTTTAAATAAAAACTATAAGTTGAGGCCCAGCAAATGTTACAATATGACAAGTATGGAAAAATTAAGGAATAGTATAAGCCTTGTAATGTAGCTTGAGAGAGACAGTGACGGATTCTTGATAGCACGCTAATATTTTTTGCTATTTTTTTAGATATCTGCTTAATGTGTTCTTTCCAGGTGAGGTGCTGGTCCAGATACACACCTAAAAATTTACACGATTCAGTCGGCATAATCATTTGACCATCCATTGTCAATCTGTAATCACACACTGGCGTTAGTTTACGGCGGGATCCAAAAAGAATAAAGTTTTAATGTACATGCAAGTGAAGAAACAGAGATATTTACATGGAAACTAAGTGCATAAAAATACCTGACTAATGTTAAAAATGAACTGAAAGAAAAAGGCATGTATGATGAAAACTCCAAGCTACGTGATCTGATGCATGCATGCCCTTGAAAATTTATTAGCATGAGGGCTGTGGCTCTAGATTTAGTGTACCCCCCCCCCCCATGGCACCAGCCCTAATGGAATCCATCCAACAGGTACTCAAAATCCTGCTTGTACCATACCACATGATCTGCAGACTTTAGTATTCACATTTAAACTCAAATGGATGACGAAATTAATCAAAACCTATCCGTTTTGTCAGTATACAACAAAATACGTCGGACCAATGAACAGAACAGCACTATGGATAAATCAATCTATCGATGCAGATAAATCAATTCTTAAGGCACAGAAAAATGCCAGTGATATTCGCAAAACTTCTGTAAAATTCCAGACAATGCCTCAGCTTGCTATTGACCGTGTCTCAAAAACAATCGCAGATAGACCCCCCCCCCATTCTCTTGTAGGTTGAGACTTATCTTGAACATGTACCCGGTAATGCCTGGAAAATCCTAGAAATACGCACATAAATCTTCAAAATGAAGATTGCCCAAAGATTTGGCTTTAAAAACACGAGTCCAAATACTGGAACAAAAGTAAAACTCAGAATATCATAATTTAACTGTAAGTTTAAGTTATTATCAATAACAAAACGATAGCAAAAGCTAAAACTGGAGTGCCATTCATTTTAACTAGAAGAGCAAGTCCTGCCAAAAAGTAACCACCTCCCTAGCTCTCCACTTCAACATCTGGACCCTCTCATTTTTTATGAAGTGCCATACTGCACATCCTTCTCTCTCTCCTTCGCCTTTGCTTTCCTCCCATTCTTTAAGTTATGGCATACTCAGAGAGCATGCAAAAGCCAGAGGCAACTACTGTTTCGAGCAAATATATGATACCACCATACAGGTATAAAAACAATGTAGGCTACTGTGTAACCTAATTCAGATTCAATCAAATGCCTCTACAGTACAGTTCGGTATCAGTTACTCTTCATAAGTGAAATTGAATTCCATAATCATAATCTAATCCTTTATACAAATTCAGTATAAAAAAACCAGAGAGTCAATTATATCAGAAGACAGATTACGGAGGATAAGCACTCAAAAATGACATATAGGTAACTTTTGACCTAAACAATACCGTAATTATAAAGCCAGTGAGCAGGAGTGCAGGCAATTTAATAATATTCGTTTATTAATATTCAATCTGACAAACCGCAGAATGATTACAGGTAGAGGTTATACGACATACGGCCCACTATAGCACTATAATACTGTTTTTGTTTCTAAGGATGTCAAGATTGCACATCATCAAAACAGAAGCAAGTAGATGTCAGTTGGAAGATGAATTAGATGACAAGTTTTGGAATGGAAGAAAGTGGTTCGGCAACGTCAGCATAAAATGGTACTCTAAAGAGTTGAGGTACTTGGAGAGGTGCATAATGGAAATGAGAGAATTAAAGTCGTATTGGAGTGGCGTATAGTTCAAACGAGCCGATTAGACTCGTATTTAATATAAACAAGCTGACTGAATCAGTATTTCATGCAAATGAACTGAGCAGAGTTGCATTTAGAGCAAAAGAGTCAGTTGAGTGGTCTCTACTGCCAATGAGTCGATTAGAGTCATTATTCAGTGTGCAGACAGCGAAAAAGCTGGTTGAGTTGGCTCTGTGTAGCAGAGTGAGCAGACAGCAGTTTCAGACTGTCTAATGATGCACTTGGATAGCCGTGAATGGAGTGCTTTTACAGCAGAGTTAAGGAGCGCTACGTGATGTGTCTTTACATATATCCATATGTACATAAACTCAAAGTCTGACGCACATGCATAGAATATCAAGAAAAAACAAATTCACTACTGTGAGGTCAATACATTTTTTTGCTCTCTACTCAGAGGCGCTCCCGACTACAGTGCAGACACAGCATTGGAGTTTCATGCCAAAGCGCTGAGCAATTGCAAGTGAAGAACTTGCCCAGAGGCCCCTACATGGCGACTTGAGGTGGATTCGAACCCGCGACCCCCCCAGCTGCAAGGCAACAAACATACCCACTACACCACTATGCCCCACTCGTTGCTATATAAGTACAAAAAATTGCAAATGTATGTGTGCACATATTACAACAATGCGCATCGTTACATAAAAGCATTTGCAGTGTTTCTATATCACAGCCCCTAGCACAGTTCCACTGAAAATATACGATAGCAATGCAACGATCAATTATACGACCAATAATAATCTCTTTCCTTCCACCGACATCTGCTGACAAGATCAATCGCTACCTCACATCCGGTGAAAGGAGGGACACAACAATCGACCCTGCACCACGAAGCAGGTTATGCCCTCCAGTCGCACGCAAAGGGTTAACTGGCGAACCTTCGCTCTTTCCCTCATGTCTGAGAAAATCCAGAAAGCGAGACATCTCATTTCTGGCCGAATTCCTGTCCGATAAATGACGAGGAAACATTATTTTCTCCAGACGCCGTGAATAAGCTTCACATTCGATTAATCATTTCAATGCAACAGAGTCTCTACTTAGTCTGTCTGATGCACTTCTGTAGTGTCTGGTCTTGGTATCTGATACATCATCCACTTGCGTCCCGGTCCAACTCAAAATAGCAACAGATCAGCCGTAAATTTGTGAGTTCCACCAAAGCAAAATATTTATATCACGTTACTGCAGTCAGGTTCAACTCTCAACCAATTCAGACATTTTACTTTCACGGAAACAAACATGATCATAATAATGACAACATCGACAAACACGTAACAAATAAAGTAACAATATTACTTAAAACAATAATCCTAATGCAATTGTAAAAGGAACCACAACAATAGCTATCGTAGCAGTAAGACAAAAGGTACAATCCTCCTGCAATACTGGACTGTTTCTATGACAATCTGATCTCTCTTCCGCTGTCTTTGATCAGCTCTACAGAACACAACGTGCAGAACATATGCAGGCCATTGATGATACATCTATCCACAAGTTTCAAGCATCAGAGATTGAGAAACTCAGCTGGTATGGAGGATGTGGGCAGAGGTGAAAAACGTTCAATGTTCAGCTGACAGCAGAAGCGTTGAATGCCTGAAATTTATGGCTCTAAACGAAAGATGCATTTCGTTATTTACACCAAACAGCTTGGCCTAAGTTCCTCCTTGGCTCACAAGACTAATTACCTAACGACCCTTTGACCTCAGCCAGCTGTATGACGGATTCCATTCAAAGACAATTGAAACAAACAATAAAAAATGGTAAGTACTTTAAATGGTGTTTTAAAGCATACACGTTGCACAATGAGTGACATTGCTCAAATATAACAGGTCCCTTGATGGAATGCAAGCAGGTGTACTGATAGGTTAGGTTCACTGCCAAATAAGTCGATAATAATTAATAATTAATAATAATTTTCATCTATTCAACAATCCAGATTACAGACTACAACCGGTTAGAGTTATACAGTTATGCAGTTGTCTTAATTAACATCAATCTTAACTACTAAAAGACAGACAGAGTGCAATGCAGAGTCTAGCATCAGTAATTGATGGTACCAAGTGCATGTATGATTCAATGCATATATGCATTTGAACACCTTGATCGCAACTTTGAAGACCTACTAGCTGTCCAGAAATCCTAATAAATGTATGAAAATAACAGAATAAAAAAGTGCATGAGCTTAGCATCGTTTTCACCACTGAGCAAACCATGTGATCTCTGCCTCTGTATCCACAAGCAACCAACGCACTTTGTAAGCTAACCAAAATAAACGTAGTCTATCGGTCGTTTTCGTACTGCAAAGACTAATGTAACCAGTACGCTTCAAAGACAAAGATGAACTCCCAAGAAGCGAGAGTCGAGGAATAACACTGAGGAGTGACACTGAGGAGTAACACTGAAAAGTAACACCAAGGAGTGACACTGAATAGTAACACCGACTACCAAACAGTGACATCTGGGGTAAATCAGTGAAAAACGGAAATCACAGGCAGATGCATGAGAAAGAATGTTTAGTCTGTCAGTGGAAGAAAAAGTTTGACAGCTCATTGTTACCGGCGAGCGTAAACAAATGCACAAAGCCACAGTACAGGAGGGAATCTATACAATACAATACAATACAATTCACTTTATTGCAACCAGAAAACAAGAAAACAATAAAAGTACAAAACATGCATGCATTGGCTACAAAGGGGGGCCCAAAAGGGATGGACATCCCGCTGGGAAGGGTCACCCAAGTAAAAAAGTCCCAAGAAAAATTAATCAAGATAGCTTAAAAGAAAGAGACTAAAACAAATTAGGTGATGACAGATTGCAGAAAAGCTTATATTGTCAAGAGCATATAGAGAAACAAACTTAACTAAGTACTTAACTAAAATCTTAACTACACATGGTCATGTGCACTTCAAGTAGCATTAGTGGAGGAGAGTAGAAGAAGACGAAGTTTCTTTTTAAATACCTGCAGACTACTCGATTGACGAATGTCAATTGGTATTGTGTTCCATACTTTAGTGCCATAAGATTTAATAGTAAACCGCCTAGTATTAGATTGAGCTTTGACAGGGCGAAAAGCAGATGAATTCCTAGTGAAATGCGAATGGATGTCAGAGGCGTGAGGGAGGTAACCTTGGAATACCGAAGGAAGGAGACCGTGTTCGAGTCGAAAAAAGAACTCGCTAATTTGGAGATCCTTTATCTGGTCAATTTTCAGGAGATGAAGTTCATTAAAGGAAGGGCCAGTGTGTTCCCGTTTACGAATACCCGCAATTATACGAACAGCCCTCTTCTGTAAGATTACAAGTTTATGAAGCCTGGATTCGTATGTCGATGCCCAAACAAGGTTGCAATATGTGAGGTAGGGGTAGACAAGGGTATAATACAAATTCATTCTAATTGTCTTTGGCAAGATATAAGCAACGCGGGAAATAATACCAATATTTTTAGCAATTTTAGTTGCAATTTGATTAATATGAACTTTCCAGGTCAAATGTTGATCTATATGCACACCTAAGAATTTTGTAGATTCAACTTGATTGATGGAAATATCATCAATAAGCAAACAGAGATTGTCATTTGGCTTTATTTTCCGGTGGGATTTAAATAAAATAAAGTTGGTTTTATCTAAATTAAGGGTGAGTTTATTTGCATGGAACCAAACAGCTATGCTAGATAGTTCAACGTTCACAGTTTGAAACAACGTCTGCCATGAACCATTGGAGTAAAAAACGTTGGTGTCATCGGCAAATAGAATAAAAAACATTGTTGGAGAGACATTGGCCAAGTCATTAATATAAAGCAGGAAAAGGAGTGGTCCGAGGTTGGAGCCTTGAGGAACTCCATATTTGATCAACCCTAGCTCAGAAAGGACACCATTACAGAGAACTCTTTGTGTACGGCTCTCAAAATAGCTGGCAAACCATCTGAGCTGAGTCCCCCTAATTCCATAGTTGTCTAATTTTTTAAGCAAAATATTATGGTCTACCGTATCAAACGCTTTAGCTAGATCAAAGAAGATTCCCACTGAGTATTCATTATTTTCAATAGCCTTTGAAATCATGTCCTGCATATTTAATAAGGCCATATAGGGGGAATGACCAGGTTGAAATCCATGCTGAGATGGATAAATGATGTTAGAGTTTTTAACATAGCCATAGAGTCGATTATACATAAGTTTTTCATAGAACTTGGAGAAGTAAGGAAGAACGGAAATGGGTCTGTAATTGATTACATTGTCCTTATCGCCCTTTTTTAGTATTGGGACCACTTTAGCTATTTTTATGCCTTGTGGAACAATCCCACTACTAAATGAACAATTTATTATCTCCGCTAAAGGTCTGGCAACCAAGGAGAGATTGGGGGCCGCAATACAGGGGTCTATATCGTCAACACCTTTGCTATGCGTTAAACGTATATCACGGCCAATATCCATAATTTCCTCCGGGGATACCATTAGGAAACCCATAGAGTTCTGCCGAGGGGCCTGTAAGTAACTATGGTAAGGGAGAGGTGAATCTGGTATTTTCTTTGCCAAAGAATGGGCTATGTTGGTGAAGTAGTTATTGAAGCTATTGGCCATTTTTTCTGGATCTTTAACATTTTCTCCGTTAATTTTTAACGATTCAATTTGTGTCTCCTTATTTTCCAATTGCATTATGGAGCGAATGAGTTTCCAAGTCCTCTTTAGGTCGTCTTTATATTTGCAGAATTCAGATGCATAGTAATTTTTTTCTGCTTTGACTCTAATAGCCTTAAATTTATTCCTATATACAGTAAATTTATTTTTATTATAAGCATTTGGATTTTTTATATATTTTAAGTACAATGAAGCTTTCTTCTTACTAGACTTGAGGAGCCCAGCAGTCATCCAGGGTTGCTTAAATCTAGACCCCTTAGCGTTATTTTTTTTAGACACAATCGGGAAGGCCTGATCATAAGCGTTTTTATATTTTTCAATAAACACTTCATATGCCCCGTCAGCATCTCCATTATTGCATGCAGTCGAGACATTATCCCAATTACTATCAGCAAGTAGGGATTTAAATTGTTCTGATCTTTCCTCATTAATTATGCGATGGTCATAATAATTCGGGAAGCTTCTCTTGTAATTACCAAATGCAAAGTGTGCGAATACTGGCAGGTGATCAGACAAGTCAGCTATGAAAATGGTTGAATCAATCAGACTAGACCAGGCATTAGTGAATATGTTATCAATCAAAGTTGATGAGGTTGGTGTGATACGAGTGGGTTTCGTGATGGCTGGGATAAGCTGATGGGAAGTCAGGTTATTATAAAATATATTAGTTTCTTTATGTTCATTGATTTTTAATAGGTCAATGTTAAAACCTCCTAGTAGGACAATATCTTTGGTTCCCTTGACAATACTGGAGAATAAGACCTCTATTTCAGCATTGAATTCGACCAAGTTTTGTCCTGGGGGCCTATACAAAACTCCTACTAAACATGTTGTGCTAGGTAAATAAGTTTTGATGAAAAGACCCTCATAAGTTTTATGTTCACTTTTTTCTTCGTACAATTGGAATTTAATGGTATCCCTAACAAAAAAGCCCACCCCTCCTCCTCCTAGATTCCCCCCTCTAGACTTATGTATAAATTTGTAGTTGGGCACATTAATAGTATCCTCAAATTCCGACTCCAACCAGGTCTCCGACAGGGCCAGAATAGAGACAGGCAGTTGACTGAGAACCTCGCGAATTTCATCTAGCTTATGTACCATGCTGCGGCATCTAGAAAGCAGAGAGATGCCAACATCCTGTAAAGCATGGAAAAACCAGACCAGAGAAGTTTTTCCTGATCTCCAGCCACGCAATGTTATGATCAAGAACGTCAAAATATAAACCTCTAAATGCACAAAAATATGAAGAAATGCACAATTTTGCAGCGCTCTGAAAGTTGCACCAATGCGAGGCCATGACCTCAGCTGAAAGAAACCGCTCATAGCAACATCAAAACAGAAAGCAGATGCTGCTGACTTTAACTCATCGCATTATCACTTTAAAAAAACATTTTGCAAACTGCTAAAACACCCATTTCTTAACGCTTCGCAAAGATGAACTGGCTTTCAGGTACCTGCCCGAATTACTCATATTCATCACCTGATGTCGTTTATCTCCGCTGGCATGCACGGAAAAAAGATCACAAAGGAGGACAGTTACATAGGCGAGACAATTTTACCGGCAGGCAATTTACGTCATTCAACTATTTCTGTCTCGATAATTAAGCTGCTAACAGCGTCTGCTTATGACTCACGTTTCTTTGTGTTATGCTAAGAAAAAGCCAAGCTGTGACACCCCCCTGAACCCAAAGCAAATAGCTCTGACTGTCAAATGTATGGATTTACATTGAAATTGTAACAAGCAACCCAACATTGGAACCCTTTGCATATGACATCTGAACAACTAATTTTGCACTAAAGAGTCACAAAAAAACAAATTGAAGTCAACGTCTTGATACTAAGAATCAAAACAAAGCTGAGGTGTACGAGAATAGCACATTCAATTACTGGTTTTTTGTGATTTAATCATATAGCTCGAAATTGAAATTGTATTAGTGACAATAAACTAAAGTATCAAGTTGTGGCATATAAAAATTCTGGCAACATTGTAGGCCTATAATCAGCAACTAAGTAAATCAAACATCGGTCAACCTACTGAACAATCTATGCTTCCAGGATTAAAGGAAAATTATCAACAGGAATGAGAAAATAGGGTTTGATACCAGGATAGCACTGCAATGCATGCAGCATTGCTGCACAATCAATGTGCCAATGTTGCTGAAAATTGCAAAGATTAAGTAGAGGTCTGAAGCATTTCATATGCACTGGAATGTCTCAATATTTATCCTCTGCATATAGAAAATACTTTTGGAATCAATGTAAGTCTCTGCCTCTACGACCTCCTCTTCTTCCTTCTGTTCTTTTTCTTCCCTGGTCATTCCCATCTCCTTTGTCATCTTCACCATCATCTTCATTCTCCTCCTCCTCCTCCTCCTCCTTCTCCTCCTCCTCATCCTCTGACTGCCTGCATGTTGAAAGAGATTGTTTTCATATATGATTTGCTTTCTGCAGAAGCCGATGTCTCAATAATTTCTCAAAAGACTCATTATTACTGACTAATGCCATGTAACATGATGCAAATGCACAGCATTGTTATCCTTGGTAATGCAATTCTTAGGTATCAAAAGAAACCATTAGATATCGAATTTAATATATATATATATATTTTTATATATATATATAATGACTTCTTTACATACACATCAACTGAGTCAAGCTTATCGAAGCCGTCAAAACAAACTACCCAAATTACCAAATGCATGATCTGATATCTTTATCCGATTAAACTACCGGTACCCTGATCTTGGTCAAGCTGCACATTTTCAATATTAAGAACTCAAAGATTAATTGATCATTAAAGCTTGTTCTTGCACATGCTTCTGTGTGTTGGCAACTAATCTTTTGTTCAACTCATTAAAGAAATTTGATCTTGTAATCAATCAAGTTAACATGAAACACGACAAAACAGTGAGAGCATAATTGTTGACGACCCTAATGTAAAGCTCTTCTAACATCGTCTTTGCAAAGTATACAAGCTTGAAAAGAGAATTTTAGCATTACCCAAGTAAAATCATACCATAGCAAGATCCATTGCAAGTAGGTTTCTATGCATAACGACAACAGCTGCAATCAATTTGAGCCAATTGCATTACATACAGGGGGGGGGACGGGGCAAGCAAGCGTCTCAAATAGCCTCTGCTACCCAAATGTCCAACCACGCCACCTTCACGTCGTCCCCCCTTTTCGAAAACAAAGAGCATGGTGGGCGACTGAGCAATCGCCGGTATATGCGATGCCCCATGGGCGAAGAAACCGAAGGACGGACGACAGAGGACGTCGACGCTAGGAGATTGTGTCTCTGTAAAAACACCGGTAGAAAGGCAATGGGAATCCATCTCCCTAAAGTTCCCAAGATAAAATGTATGACGAATTCAAATGGAGACGTCAAACATTTGAACCTGCCTAAGGGCAGAGAACAGAAAGAAGAAGAAAGCATTACATACACTCCACGAACAATTTAGTTGTTTTCAGCACCAAAATGTGACAGAAGAAAGGACCTTGACAGCAGAAGCACTTTATTTGTATGCACCTGAGTGATATTGAATTTATCGTCAGTGTTTAAAGAACAAGGACTGACATATCGACATTTATGATTGTACACGAGTTTCAGAAATTTCTTTCTGATCAATAGATCAATAGAATTAATAGACTATACATAAAAATGGCTTTGGCAATCTCTTTGTTCAATTATTCTCATTAATGAAGGATGGAAGGAGTAGTGATACGTTAATTAAATAGTAGCAGTTAGAACCACACTTACATAAATAAGAACTATTACAAGCAGGGCCGTAGCAACAATGAACGTGGCCCCCTCCGAGCATAATGTCCTGGCCGGCGGGCCCCTTACAATGCAGACACCGGGATGCGGCATTTTTGGGCCCGAAATTTCTGACGACCCTTTTTTAGTCATCCGGCAAATATCTCGGAAAAATTTCATCAATTCGCCGTCCGAAAAAGTGTAAGACCTTTTTTCAGTAATTTCCTTCATTTTTTGGCACTTTTGGGGGCCCCTTCCTTGCGGGGGGCCCCCTTCGGTCGGAGGGTACGAAGGGCGGTCGCTACGCCTCTGATTACAAGCACTCCTAAGAACTCGAATATTACCCTGTTGAATATGACATGTACAGAAATATTTGTGTACCACGTTTGTCTGACTATGTAGTCATGATAAGTAAGAAACTACTATTTATGTGGTATTTAGTTAATCTTTTACCCGTTTGCCCCGAGAATATCCGCTGAAAACGGGCTTAAAATTTAAAAATGAACTGGTAAAGGGTTAAATGCTAAGTTTTGGATGCAGCCTGCTTCAGCACCCGCAAGCAGCAAAAGCAAAACTTTGCCAATACACACCACAGTGCTCCCATGCAACAAAAAAGTGATAAGACAAAAGTAATAATGGGTTTTTTATAACCCAAAAAACTGCTAGCCAGATTTAAAGTTTAATGCATAATCACTTCAGTCTACGCGATGTGAAGTAATCTTAAATCTTGCAAATTCCTTTGGTGAGCAGTGTGAATAAAGCTGCGCATTCTGCATCAATCAATCAATCATTCTCAAGTGTTATAACTAATTAGGTCGTAACTATTGCCAGCAGAACAATAAGTGAAAGTGAATATACGCATGAGATCCACCACAAAAGCAGACACCCAGAGCCGTATTGAAAAGATACTCATTTGTTTTTTCATTTCCAAATAAACAAATGCAAACACAGGATAATAATTATATTCAGAAGACATCTACATGCATATACGATGAAATGAATACTCACAATGAAAGAGCTGCTGCGCTTTAACATCGCTAAAACATTGATGATCCGTTAGAAACCAACATCATACACTGAAGTCAAAATACTCCTTGGTAATGAATCCATAGTACACATAATGTCATTAACTCCAACAAACTTCCGATCATATAAGAAGTAACCAAGGCTCTCTGACAAAAATATGTCTTTTCCAGACTCCTAACAGCTATAGCAAGTCTCACCAAAACACTATCTCGATTAAATTAAACGCGTAGCTTGGCTCAGACTTGTCTTGCTGTTAAAGTCCAAAATAGAAAGCTGCGCATGCCATTTCTCTACATAGGACCTCCTAAATCCTGCCGGTGCTTTGATACGCAATCCCTGCTTGGAGCTCAAAACGAAAATAAAACACGCAAAGCCGCCTACTCTGAACTGCGAACTCGAATACCATTTCAGTTACTTCAATGCTGACCACGTGCAGCAAGACTCGTCGTCGTAGTTAGTACTTTACTATCGCGTTACAAGCCATTGATTGGCATTCACGATCGAAAGAGAATTCAGGCAGAACAGCCAATCACGCAACAGCTTCCTAGGCAGCAGTGCAGTGACTTGGCAATGTCTTAATGTTTCCACTTCAAAGCGAGGCCACGTGGAGCTGGCAAATCCTGGCTCATATCAATATCTCCAGCATATTATCATCATCATCGTCTTATGGTGGTGGAGGCACGGGAGGGAGGGCCTCACTGAACAAAGACCAGTTATGGAGCAGGATATCAACTAAGTTACACACACAACTGTTCAAAACAATGGACGCTCGAAGCCATTTACCCTAAAGCAAGCTCTGCTAAGTATAAAGTTTTCACTTCACAGGTTCCACGCTTCAGTAAGTTAAACAGAAAGTCAACTTCTGCTGTATGTAGATAGCTAATAGCATGCCAACCTAAGTTAACTGGCTGAATGGCCCATTCTAATAATTAACTGGCCAATTTAATTACAACTGACATCTCAGTTCTGTTCACTAAAAGGCTTCCAAATCAATTCTTCTAGTAATAGATCTGAAGTTGTTACTTGCTGGCTAACCAATGTCTGGTAACTACCGGTCACCAACTTCAGCTATGCTAACTAGCAATATAGCAAATACCTAACAGCTAAGCTAAACAATTTCTAGTTGATTTCTTACTGATCCATTTCTTTTAAAGCTCAGCATAATTGAATCTCTACGCATTCAGGCATCTCAAACAAATCAAGACCAAAAGCAGAGATTTTGATGCATGTCTGGAAAATAAATTCAGCTTCCATATCAGTCACCTTCTACTGAAACTAAAAGCTCTTCTATTAAATAAACAACAGCTATGTCTCTAATAACTGTTTCAACGGTTCATACAACAATAGGAAACAGCTTTTCAAGAAGTACAATTCTAAGAAGTAATTTCTCGATGCAAATATGTGAGAAGCACAGACTCCAGAACAAAATCTTACTGCTATCACAAGGATCTGTCTGTATTAGCATGTGTACTATGGACTGATGTGTGCCTCTATCATTGCACCTATATAGTTCCTTAAGTACCTATGTAAAGCACTGGCCATATGTCTTGTAACACCTACCATTTCACAACCTCTGTCTATGCAGAAATCATAATTATTTATACAAGAACTAACTCCTGGGATATGAAACCCACACAGTAATAAAGTCATGTGACCTGATAATGATATGCTCCAGCTATCAAATTCGCCATAAGTACTTTTGACAAATGTCCTATGAGCAAGAAAAGAGAATGGCCACATTAAAAGCAACGCAATATATGTGTGTGTGTGTGTGTGTGTGTGTGTGTGTGTGTGTGTGTGTGTGTGTGTGTGTGTGTGTGTGTGCCATTCAGTAAACGAGATTAAAACAGGGAAAAACCAAACATACTTGTCAGAGTAAGATGCTCACAGAGCACTCACAGTGAGTGACTTAAGTACTCATATTAACGTCAAAGCTGTTTACAGCTTCTGACAGGCATTGCACAATTAACCCAAAAGGCAGTCTCAACCAAATAGCTATGCACAGCCAATGTCCGTTGGCCTACATTCACTAAAACGTTCACTCTTTTTCCATCAATTTTCTGAATACACAAATTTTCCATTCAAAACACATTGGCCCTAGGCATCCATCTCGCAGGTAATGAAGACTGATACACCGGGTTGTTCCTACTTTGATCAGTCTTTACATGGGGGCTGTGATTTCTGAGTGTTTTCGATTCTACTGTAAACTACATATGTACGTACACTCGTACAGGTCTACTGTGCTGCTCAGTCTTTTTGGCAACTTTATCTGCCTCTCCTGACAGATTTATGGTAAACAGACCAAGAAAAATTCAAACTGCAAACACACAAACAGTTTAGCTAAATATTCACTCAGCACCTTTCAAAGGTCTCCCCTGAATGCAGACACAGCATTTAGAGAAAGAACCTCCAGTATTCATCATCGTCATCATCATCATCATTATACACATTCATAACATTTAGACATCCAACTGCATCTTCTCCTGGTACATCTGCATTCTGCACCTTACGATTCACATTTTAGTGTGACCGTGCATACATTACAAATCCATTTTTAAAAAATAATAAATAACTAATAATATTTAAAACATCACCTTATTACGGAAAGGCACCGTACAGATAGGTAATGTACAATAAAGTGGGATGCAGTGAAGCAAAGTAAGAATAACCTCGGTAAGAAAATATAAGTAAGGAAGTCAAAATAAGGGAGGCCGAAATAAGGTAAGGCCTAAAAAAAAAAATGTTGTGTTTCCGGTAACAGAGCTAAAAAAATTGGGTAGGTAGGTCGGAAAATATTTTTATTTTGTAAAATATTTTTATGCAGTGACTATCCGAAAAAGTATAACCCACTAGTCTTTTTTGCACGCTGAAACAAAGTACGTGTTCTAAGCAAGTATAAACTGCCTATTTCCCGACTGTCTGCACCTAAAACTGCTCTAGAAACAGTCCTATTAATTTCATTTTGTTGACGTCTTTTATGTTATGTCAATACAAATGTTAAAAAAAGATTTTTTTTTAAATTAAATTTTTTTTTTGAAAAAAAAAAATTCAAAATTTTTTTTTTTATAAAATTTTTTTACAAAAATATTTGGGTCGCGGCCGTAAAAATGGGTCGGTCGGGTTACCGGAAACACAACATTTTTTTACGCCTAAGATAGGATAGGGCAGATAAGGGTATGGCAGGGTGAGGAGTGAGGACAGTAGGGTAGAGAAGAGTGTAAAATGGCAGGGTACGGTCACAAAAGCTTGTCATGGCAAAATAAAATGCAAAATATGGTAACACAGGCAAGTTGCTCCTGAATACAAAGTTTTCAAAATAATTTGTGTGATGGTTTCCTGTTTCCAGTGCATTGAATTCGGGCTTCCCATCTGCATCTAATAATAGTGATATTAATCAATACACTACAGGGTTCGCAAGAATACCATAATCGGATAATCTGCAGGTGGTCAAGATATATACTTATTATACTGCTGTAGGAGTCTACTTGCTTCATATGTTTCAATGCTCAAAATGCATAGCTTGCATCAGTCTATTTTAAGTATTAGTGGCACTCCTCGTCAGCTTACAGGGCAAATGACCACTCGACAAGAATGAATACCATGATGCATCAAGCTCACAAGAATCTCAGCAACGTTGCATTGTATAGGCGCTATCTCATACACGGGTCTTAAAATGCCATGCGAAGATTTAACGCTATCCGCTGGTCGGTTATTGCTCAATAGCATTATCATCCACTCACAGATATGCCTTCCTCTCCATTGCCCGGTTCTCCATAAAAGTTTTCACCAGCTTTAGAAACTTTAGAAGGTTGTGTGCAGGATAAGACAGTTGATTTATCAACATAATCCGAATTAATAAAGCACACACTTCTATGTTATGATCAACATCAGTTTCTGAAGCATGCATTTAGGGAACCCCAGGGTTGGACAATAACCTTTTGGCTCTGCAAAATGTTTTTCCATATCAGGTATACCAAGTGAATATGCTGATGGAGAAATATTGTTCCCTCAAGGTTAGATTAGGTCAGCTACCTGCCAATACCACACAGCAAGCTGAAGGTCACTGGCATTGTCTCTCTTTACTAATCTAATTCAAACGATATTGATCCTTTTATTCCCAGGAATGCTCTTGCCCAACATTGGGCATTAGCTGTGGTTGATCTTCCATTTGAATGACCTACCTACTGCACTAAAGGTTAAACTAATGACTTGTTTTTCTTATCTGCCTCTCGCGCTTTTTAAAGGCATCTTTCCCCCTCCCCCCGCGCTATATAAATTTACAGATACAATACAATATTCTAACATATAAGTTTTTGAGTACCTGCATTCCCCCCACCCAATACAATGATCAAAACAGTTGTATTTTAGTTTTAGCTGTGCACTTCGAGTTGTAAAACTGTAAATTACTGAAACTTCAGATTACAAGCACATAATTATTACACCCAACCGAATGCAAGCATTCCAAAAAAAGACACTGTTAAGCAACAGCAGCTTTTGTTCAAGTTTGAAATTAGTTGGACAAGAATCAGATTGTTGAGTTGCTTACCCCATTTTGTCTTGATTTCTCTGTCAACAATGGAGTTGATGGTGGGATAAGTTCATGGTGTAGATGAACGATCTGATGAATACCGTTCTTTCTATCATCCAGTTTTACTACAAAAATTGCAGGTGTCAAAAACAGTGCTAAACGTGTAAAAAAAGGAAGTGCCAGGACGCCCCTTACCTTTTCAAAATAAGTGCCAGGACGCCCCTTACCTTTTCAAAAAAAGTGCCAGGACGCCCCTTATATTTTCAGGTGTGCTGGCAAATAAGTGGCAGGACGGCATAGAGATTTGAAAATAAGTGCCAGGACACCGTCCATGACTGTCCTGCCACACTTTAAGCCCTGCTTACACATACTTCTCCAACACACCATGCCCTCTCTTGTGCCTAATCAGCATTAAATACAAAGACTTTCGTTGCATCTATGTTCTATTTCATCGAATTGTGCACACAACGTAATTGGAGCGCCTCTGAGGAGTTCTCTTGAAGGGGCACTATATAAATGTACGATTACAATTACAATTAGTGTGTCCTATCCAATAAACATTAGACTGCATCTGCCTTCATCAATTTTATAGCCATGCCTAGAGTGCTTTTAACAAGTCCTTCAGAGGTGCCATAGTAAGCAGCACCCTGATACATACGTCACGATACGTACAAGGTGAACCAAGCAGGTGACAGCCTTCATGCCACTAACTTCATGCTTGCTCTTGTTATAAACATATACGATCATTACATTTGTGGGGCGCAGTGGTATAGTGGTGGCGTCGTTGTCTTGGATCCTGAAGGTTCGAGGTTCAAATCCACCTTGCTGTGCAAGGACTTTGGGCAAGTCCTTTCACTCGCAATTGCTCAGTGCTTCGGAGTGAAACTCTGATGCAGTGTCCGCTCTGCATTCGAGAGCGCCTCTGAGTAGAGAGAGCTTGAAGGGGCGCTATAACAAGTGCACATACAACAAACATACGATCATTACAGCATGTGCAAATTTTGCTCGTCAAAATCAAATGAGATCAAACAGCACAGCTCATGAAAGGAAGTGCATTCAAACAGCTCTTTAAGCAGCTGCAAACGCAAAGGCAATATCTTACTAGCTTGCCCTCGAAGTGAAGCAGATCCCTCGTATTCTTACCTCTGACGAAGAGGGTGTTGTTGGCAAGAAGATAGCAGTCGGACGAGAGAGGGAGAGCCGAGTTAGACGAGTTAAGAAAAATGTCGCACTGGTCCAGCGCTAAGCCCCACTTTTCGGTGATGACGCTAGATATTGCTCGCCTGTAATAAAAATCCTCGTCTCTGTCAATTGTTAATTGTAACTTTTAATTAGCCAATGTGTAAATTGTGGGTTGCGATTGTGTAGAGGTGGGTTCGGTGCCTTGAAGCCAAAGGGTTCCTGGTTCGAATCCACCTTGAGACGCTGAGTAGGGACCTTGAGCAAGTCCTTCACTTGCAATTGCTCATGCGCTTCGGCGTGAAACTCCTTTTCAGTGTCCACGCTGTAGTTGGAAGCGCTTCTGAGTAGAGAGCTAGACGGGGCGATATAGCAAATGCGATAAGTAAATAACTTTTTAAAAACTAAATAAACTACGAATCAACTGCTGAAGTACAAAAAAACAAGTTGTTATTAGTAGCATACTAATCATTGTGTATTTATTCAGAACCACAATTACCAAGCATCAACCAAAGAGAAATTGAGTGAGGCACTTCAAAAGACCCTATACAGCAACTGTCTCGGTGATGGCTCAAATCCTTACAACCTACAATACACGACAGCTCTGCCACTCTGCTCTGGATGTGCAAGGACACTGTGCTCTTCACTCCTCCACATACAGGGTGAACTCCTCGTTAGACAGCCACATTATTTATCTGTAGTTGGCCCCATGGTATGAAATGGATCCCATTGGCCCTACGCTTTATGCCCAAAGTTTTAACAGATGCATTAAAACTGTCCTTTACCGCCACGGTTGGGTCTCGAGAGCGCCCCTGAGTAGTAACCTTGTCTAAATTAATACTAAGTACTTATAACTGAGAACAGAGGCGTAGCGACCACCCTCCGTACCCTCCGACCGAAGGGGTCCCCGCAAGGAAGTGGGCCATAAAAGTGCCAAAAAATGAATGAAATGACTATAAAAAAGTCATCAACTTTTTCGGACTGCGAATTGATGAAATTTTCCCGAGATTTTGGCCGGATGACTAAAAAAAGGTCGTCAGAAATTTCGGGGACATTATGCTCGGAGGGGGCCATGTTCATTGTTGATATGGCCCTGACTGAGAAGCACTACTCACCCTAAAGACAAACCTTTCGGAGCCACTACCATTTGTTCATCAGCACCAAAGCGCAGCGTGAAATATTCACTGGTCAGAGAAAACTGAAAAAAATAAAATGGCAAATCAATTAATTAAATCAAAACGAACATGTTTCCAAAAGTAACAATAATGCAAAGTTCTGCATAATTACCATAAGCAATACATAAAAATAAATATTAATCAATTTAACCAATCAATATGTCTTTTTGTCTTCAATTGGAGCCATTTCCCATTTGCAAAGTCAGTTGAGTGATGACAGTAGACTTCCAAACATTTGTAGGAGACAAAATGTTTGATCACTAACATTTCCATTTCCAAACATTTGTAGGAAACAAAATGTTTGTTCACCAACATTTCCATCTCCAAACATTTGTACAAGAGGAGACAAAATCCCCATCAATTTTTCAATCTGGCTTTGGATTTATAGGTGATAAATGTTTTGCTTTTAAGATATTGAAACAAACATGGCTTCACTTCATTCAACCATGCCAAATAAAAATTGCTACACAAAATCTGACACATGCAAGTCTAAATGTATGTATATATCAAGACACTAAAAGAGCAAGTGCTATAGAAACTTTCAATTACCTCACAAAGTAATGCACATGTGACAATCCAAACAATTTAAACAAGCAGGTCTGTAGTTTTATGACAATCTGCAAATGCATGCTGCACAAAGTCAAAGGCAAGACGATGAAACTCTACTGGAAGACTTTCAAAAGAAAATTTAGTTGAAATTTAAAATTATCTCTCTTTTAAAAATTAAAGCTCATTTCACCACAGATTTATTATAATAGTCAAAAATGTTTAATTACTCGATTTAGCCAATATTTAGATTGCACTTTCAAAAAATATTATTAATATTATTGCCTAATAATAATATTATTATTAATATTATTCAAAATATGTTATATTTACCTTTCGAGAAAATTCACCACCGTTCAACTTTGTGGAACCAAAAATTCTATTACCCAGATGCTTTCTACGAGCCTCATCTTGGACAAGGGGGCTTTGAAGGTTCGCAGACGAACCGTAGCGTGTCCTTGACGTTTCATTCATATTCGAAGGTTTAAATTTGGACGACAGAAAAGCTCTATTGTCAACAGAATATGGCAATGCTTTGCTCTCTTTGAGGTTGCCATTCGTAAGTTTATCTTCAGTCTGGACATCACGTTCGGTGATGTCAGAATGAGGTATAGGAAGAGGAGGCTTTTGCGTCAATGTCCGCGGTTCCGCGCGATCCTGCTGCACGTTCGTAGAAGTTTTTCTCGCTCTCGAAACTCCATTAATTATTGGTTTAACGTTGTCGTCTGGGATCTTATTCTTTTCATTGGCAACATAAGCTTCCGCGGTTGACGACGAAACTTCATCTCGTTGACTAGACTCCGGTTGAGAGCGCTTTAAGGCGGATTCCTATAAATGACAAAAAACAAAACTGTATGGATTGACGTTAGTTGTTCTTTGTAGAACCTAAATTGAGCTAATGTCCGGAAGTATTTCAAATGATACATCAATTAATTAAACGGAGAAGAATATGTTTCCAAACGTAACAATAATGGGCCTGCATAAACGCATTGCAAGCAAAACACTGCCTATCAGCACTTAGCATTATAAGGCACCAAATTAGAAAATGTCCAGGAGATTATTGAGTATGAGAAATAAGGTATTTGAAATGACGTGCCTGCGAAAGATAGAAGGGGTCACAAGGAAAGAAAGGATAAGGAACACGGAAATACGCACCAGACTGAGAATCCATTGTGGACAGGATACAGATCAGAAGAATGCGGTACTTCGGAAATGTCATCAGAATGCAGAGCGGAAGATACTCAGAGATGGCACTGCAGGGGTATGTGCATGGGAGGAGAAGAGGCAGGCCCAGAAAGCGATGGATGGATATGGTGGAAGAGGACTACCTGAGGATGGGATTAATCGTGGGAGAGGCGACGCGTACAGCACAGGACAGGGTCAACAGGAGGCTATCCATAGAGGAGAGGCTGATGCAGGCGCAAGCTTTGCCAGGGTCATAAGTCATTGGGTATAAGACACAAACTTGTTAATATTTCAAGCTGCTGTATTCCAGCCTACAATTGGTTCACTTCACTAAGGCAAACCAAAAGATATAGACAGTGGACACATCATCACAGGTAATGCGCACGTTTCACAAACATTGACTCAGGTGATTAACAGGTGATTATAATGCAACGAGATCATTCAAGTCCATCAAATATACTTGTCTGTAGCTCAGGTGTAAAGCATACTTCACATGCATTGATGTCTATCAGATGTATACAGTTGACTGTAACACCCTGTGTCTTATTTTAAATGATATAGAATTACCTCTGGGTCTGACTAGAGTCATAACAAAGACTATAAAATATCAAAATATCATACATCTATTGTATTCACTGTACTGGAGTCGTAACAATGAGTTCAGAGAGTTCAATTTTAAACCTGTCTTACAACCACATGGGTATTTATTTATTACAGGTATACATTCAAATCAGCCCACACAGGTTTGTTCACTCACTTAAAAAAAATTGTACCTGATCACCACCCAATGAATCATGCGTGATAGTCTAGCCATTCTGGTGGTTAGTGGCTAGCCTAATCATATGGTCACGAGCTCAAATAACACCAGTGTAAAAATTTATATAGAGATTTAATCTCCACTTGCACCCCTGTCAAAGTCAGCCACACAAGGGTATCTTGACCAGTGACCATACATCGTCCATAAGAACATTGACCAGGTGAAGAAATTGTATTTATCCTTATTTAACCTACTGCAATTTAATTTGGACGTCTACTTACAAATCTAATCTTGTGAGACTAGTCACCCTTCAAAAATATGCAATCCGATTTAGAGCCAATATTCCTCGCCGAGCCCACACCTATCTGTATTCTTGGCTTTTGTGGGCGCTGAGAAATTCTCGAAGATTTACATTACATTTTACATTACTTCCAGGAATTTGGATTATTACTGGTAAAAATCGATCAAATTAGGCACTTGCAAATAGGACAGTTTATGTACCGCTTTAACCATGGCCTTTTACCACTTGTATTTAATGATTTTTTTAATCTTACCTCTGTTCGCCACTCTTATTCAACTAGAAAATTAACAGTTTATGACTCTCCCTACGCACATACTAACACTCGTCTATTCTCTATACAATGTACTGGTTCCCAATGTTTGGACTCTCTTCCTACACATCTTCATTCCCAATCCAACACTAGATTATTTAAGCATAAATTTCGCCTATATCTACTTAAAACACTTCCTGATATTTAGTAGCTATGGTTTCTGCTTAGTGGTTTCGCCAAGCCCTTAGTTAAGCCCTTAGTTAAGTCATTAGTTAAGAGTTGTTTTTATTGTTGATTTAGCAGCATTGTACTTTATATGTCAATTACATACTAATAATTTTTTCTCCTAATGATCTTTGTATTCCTGCAATTGAATGTGCTGTCATGTTTTTATTTCTATTTTACATGATTAATAGGTGGCCCTATTAGCAGGATTGTCCATCCCTTCAGGGTCTCCCCTTCTTAACCATTATGTTAAAGTATTATGTTCACTGCCATAATTGTATTATGTTTGTTTTGGTTCATGAATAAAAAAAATTTAAAATACTGATTTTCACACAGCATATTAAAAAGGAAGCAAAATCAGCGAAATTTTACATTTAAATCACTTTGCTATGCACCTATAATTTGCAATTCTACTTTTGGCTTGTTCAGGCAGTGTTTATACCATTTTAGGACTCTCCCTTTAAGCCAAACATCATATTTGCAACCTATTACAGCTAATAAACTCTTACTTTTGGTTTCAATAAAAAAGGGGCTATGGTTGTATGTATAAACTTGACATGGTTCAACAGGCAGTCAAGAAAACAGTCTGCACAGCCACCGAGTGCTAATTCCAGTGCAAGCACAAAAGACTGTTAAGTCAAATGCAATTTTCTTTCTGCTCATGTTAATTGCAATGCAACAAACAGATCTTTGATTGATTTGTTTCGTAAAAATAAACGCAAATGCTGACTGCCAATGTTATACTAGAGAATGCTGTAAACAAAACAACTAGAATTATTTATGTCTTGCAATCAGAGTGACTGTACGAAGATCTGTCATTTACTTTGCAGCTGTTGATTGCAATAAATTAACTAATGCTCATTTATGATTACTATACCGGGTGTATGCAGGGTTTAAAGTGTGCCTGAATGGTCTTGGATGGTGCCCAGGCACTTATTTTCAAATCTGAACACCATCCTGCCACTTGCTAGGCCAGCACAGCATGGAAAGGTCAGGGGCATCCAGGCACTTCTTTTTCTACACTTTATGCATTGGCTATATATAATCATTGTTACTGTTGATAGAGTAAGTGATCTAAAACAACATTTTGGCCCGTAACTTAGAGTGTGTATTTCTGAGGGATCAGTCCTGTTTTGCATATAGTTAATGAATACAATTAATATTTCACTGCCATAAGTTTCAGGCTGCATCACTATTATAAAACCTAAAACCGAAGAATCAAGAAATCTTACCAGAGCCTTTGGCTTACGAATCTTCATGGCTTTCTTCCTAATTAGTCTATGACTCCAGCTATCACTGAAACAAACATTCATTTATTTTTAAACTATACATCTACATCAAACAATGAAAAATCGTAGCTGTCATAAGTTAATTAAACTGTAAATAGATGGCACAATAAAATAAAATAAAAAAGGTGAAGATAATAACAGAGCAGACATGCATTTAACAATCTTATGCTTAGGTAGACAATGCGTGTGACAGAGCGTGTTAACCAGACCGTGTGATAAACCATTGTTTACAAGCAAACGAAAGGCGAACTGGTGAACTAAGCTAGAAACTTTAAATATGTAAATCTTTTGCTCTATAAATTTGGAGATTACGAGAATTACGAGCATAGGAACTTGGATAATTTTGAGTAAAAACAACTTCGGGTTTGTCAGAGAATTAAAACTAATTTCCCAGCATGAACTTTTAATCAGGAGGTAGCTGACTTTTTATCTAGCTCTGCTGTCCATCAGATTTTATTTGAGAGCACATCATCAAAACTTAAAATGGTAATTTATGCAAAAATGACAAGGATTGCCAGACAGGTGGTTAAAACTGACATACTTCTGACTATGCAGTCGGAAATTCCCATGACAACTGAAATATTCCAAACAATTTACTTCTTAATCTGGGAAGGAAGTGAGTACGACTGGATTTGATCCTCAATCTGATCCGAAACCTTCTGCTTACGAGAGCATTACAAACTTATCTAGCTGAACAGACTATCAAATTTTTCATAGTTAACAGTAGTTCAGCATGGTTTGTCCTGTATTTCGATGGCATTAGCTGTGTCAAAATGATAATCTCTTTCATCCTGTAATAATGCTTGCTCTAACAATGACCACAGCATCCGCTGCATAATAGAGGCAAACAAAAGGATTAGAACAAAAGTGTGAGCAAGCACCATAGCAGCCACCTGGCGACCATCCAAACCCGGTACCTGCTGCCACCAGTCACTTTTTCAGACATTCTTGGACCAGCTAAAGGGCCTTTGACTCCCACTCGAAAGCTAGTACCAATTATACTGCGTGTTGACAGAGCCCAAACAATTTGCCAAAGGTTGTTACACAGAAACACTTGGCAGGCTTAAACTCGCTACTCTATATTATTGGATCACAAGTGAAGCAGTCATACATCCTTCATAGGGCACATGTCCGTGTCACAATGTATCCAGAAAACAATGGTACTTGTGATTGTAACCTCGGAACTTTTACAGCGCCCACAAAAGCTTAGTCGTAGGAACCAGCTTATTTACAGGTGCTCAAAACAACATTGATAAGCAGGGGGTCAAGATCCGGAGAGTCAGGTGAGGAGTTAGAACGAAATAGATGGTTCATAGGAGCTCAAATTGACTTACAGCACATCGAGATGAATTGTGCTGATGCAGAAATTAAATGTAAACATTAAAAAATTAGAAAAAATATATATGAGAAGCAATAGCAATGAAACCATTGGCAGCCATCTTTCCTATGGCAATACCTAATGTGCATGAACATTTATCAACAGTGTAAAACCCCAATCAACGAACATGGACAGTTTATTGGACACACTATTACATGCCTAAAGGGAAGCCTACATAGCTTTGGAAGGTTTCGGGAGAGACTGGCGATTACCCTGAATTTATCTGCATCTACAGCTTATAAAATTTACATTACCTTTCGGGATCCGTGGAATCGACATAGAAATCTTCTGAAGTATTTTCTAAATGTGAAGTGTTTCTATCTGTCCAGAAATCTTCATCGCAACTCTGCTGATCAAGCTTGCTCCCGATGCACAGATGATTGTTTTTATTCTTGCCGCAGTCTTCGCAATTACCACAACACCGGTCGGTCAGCTCATCGCTGTCCGTAGGAATATCCAAATGGTCATTGTCGGACTGACCGATGGTACCAAGATGATCATTGTCATAAAGCTTATTGTTTAATTCATCTGTCCAGCCGTTTTCATTGTTTTTATGAAGATTTCTCTTTTCCAGTTCGGTCTCGCAAACTGAATCGTGACTGAAGGATCGCTGTCTAAAACTACTACGCTGTCGAAAACTATCGCTGTCGACACCGTTGCTACATTGTTTTACCGTTGAGTCTAGATGTTGCTTGTTATTGCCAGTTTCCCCGTTGATCCTGCATTGTTGATCATTGCCGTTGTGATGATCTTCGCTGATCACATGACTATCAGACGAAGAACCAGAGTGTCTTTTGCTAATGCCATTGTCAATATTGCTTTGTTGTTCTTCACCGTGAGAAGAACTGTCGTAATCTTGGCACTGCAGTTCACAGTTATCGTGGTTATTTAAAGTATCACAGCAAAGCAGTTTTTGATTAGTTTTTTTCGTGTCCCCTTCGCTCCAAGTCCTCCGATTACCGCTCTCGTTATTAGTTTTTATTATGTCCCCGTGGGAGATCGTTCTCCCAACCCCCTCGCTGGTTCTCCCAGCCCTCTCACCGGTTGATGTCCTCTTCTCTGTTAAGACTGCATTGTGAGAGAACTGACCTGTGGTAGCAAGAAAACCAACATTTAATCGTTATATTATAATTTATATACAGAAAAAATTACTCACAAATATTCGCATTTCTTATATCATAAATACAAACGTAGCAACAAAAATGCAAATGAGTCAGTTAAGACGTCCAATAACCATGCTGCTACTAGCATTTGTTTAGTAAAATATCATCAGTAAAATAATAAAAATCGAATGATAGTCTTGCCAAGCAACTAATATCAGCAGCACTCAGTTGAGTGAAACAACTATATATCAATAACTGCATACAGATAGCAGATCTGGCCACACAGCAAAACAACCATGTTACATCGGCGATGTATATTCAATTAATCATGTTGGTTAACATATTGAAGTGTAACTAATCAAGTCCAATGACAAAGTTGAATTAAACAACGAAGAACGCTAAACAACCAACAACAGGATGAAACAACCATTCTGAGTCAATCAACTGTGGTCAATCAATGGGTGTTTTTCAATCTTTTAGCTGAAATAATCTAAATAATTACGAATTTACGACTACAAACAAAAAGAAACGTTGCTTCTCAGTCTCGAAAGTCCACATACATGTTCTGACAATTTATTTCAGTGTTAATAATCATATTAAAACTGCTATTGCTACAATGCTATTGTTACTAGTATTGAATGACCACAGAACATAAAACTGATGCACGCATCCAATCAGGACCATTTTAACCTCTTTTCTTTGGAATGTCGAAGCAGAGATGACCGCTGCGAGACCGCTGTCCGTGAATCTCACGGTCGCATTCGAGACACAACCGCAGAGGTCTTTGGAGGTTGCCATCCCGACAGTCGCTATGGTGACAGACCTAAACATACAGAACAATCAGTCGCTATGGTGACAGACCTAAACATACAGAACAATCAGTCGCTATGGTGACAGACCTAAACAAAGTCATACAGAGCAATTGATTTGAAGAAGGTACAGATTTGTTCAATTCTAGCTGATCTATCTATCTATCTATCTATGCGATTTATATAGCGCCTCTTCAAGGGCTCTACTCAGAGGTGCTCCCGACCCAGGCCCGGTCGAAAAAAAAAGTCTTGAGTAAACTATAGAAAGTGCCAGATGTCATACACAACTCTCAGAAACATCCATGTATGATTGTATGTGTTTATGATGATTCTCAGATGCATATGTACAGCATCTGTATCCAAATATCAACTGATATCCCCACAGGTGAATATTTGACAGCATTTAAGTCATAGTTAATTATTAGTTATATACTTAGTCTTTGGGGAAGTTCGGAATTCTCATTCATTATTTGTTCCAACTGTCCTCAAGGTAAGGACAAAACAGAACAGGACAGGATAGGACAGAAGCGGATCGAACAGGACAATATAGGAAATGTATCAAAATGCAATAAAATAAGATATCATTGATACCAGCTGATAGAATCAAATTGAAACAATAAAACATGAACTAGATGGATGGTCAAAGAAAATAGGAAGGAATGGGATATAATAGCGTGTGTTCGGTTAGATACGACAGAAGTTCAACATTGCTTAACAATAGAAATATATATACAAAAGAAGAAGACAATTGTTTTACTACAATTGCAAACTTTTCAGAACATAACAGAAAGTAAACAATAGCAAACTCACTCCCAAGATGGCAGCAACTGAAGAACTAAAAAATCCTCATTTATCTTACATGTGACCTCAAGGGGATGGACACTTTAGCTTTTAGCTTTAATTAGCTGATGGTTATCTTAAGTTAGCTAAACAATTACCAGGCCCTTCATTCTGACGTCATGGTATTTAACATTACGACTGGAATGCTGATCACATGATGCTGAGCATTCTGTACCAGGAAACCCACACCAACAGCGTAATTACTTATTCCGTGGCAAACAGTTAAGTTCTAATTAGTCGGTCGTAATTAAAAATACGACGCACTGCAAAATGTTTACTCACCTTTGCGGCTCGTGGTTTCTTACGACACTTCGGATTCTGACAGATCACCTCAGGTTCTGCATCTGAAATTCAAGATAAATGACAATTAGACAAATATGCCAATAATTATATACGCAAACTCCGTATGCAGACACAATGCACTCTTATCATTCCACTGTATACAACTGTACATTGATAATTTGGTATTCCGGAAGATAAGAAACACACGAAACTCTAATGATTTCATAATACCCCTGGAATAAAACACAAAGCGTCACAGTAGCCCCTCGAAGTTTAACTGAATGGCAATCTAAAAATTTGCTACGTTCCACATATCACAAGCATTCGATAATTTAAAAAATTACACATTTATTGTAGGCCACATCTTATTTCTCAGTACCAAAAAGCTAGATGCACTATGCTACAAACGTTCTGCCTTGACCCCCAACATTCAATGTACTGCACTTGTCTATTGTGATGGATTCACAATGTCCGAGTCAACTCTAAATCTCCTTTTGAGTTACTATTCAGCATTTCATATCAAACTGAAAACTGAACTTTCTCAGTGGCCTTGCTATGATTCCCGTCTTCTTTCATCGTGTCGAGTGACTGCTCACAACGACAAAATGATTCATCCAAACCGTCCTTGTAACTACATTTCTGTCACCCACACGATAAATAAATGCAATTGTTATTTCATACTTAAACAGTCTAAGAGTTTCAAATGGATTACCACACTCTCTTAACAGCAATTCAAATCCAGCGCAATCAAACGGCAATGCAACTGACAACGATATCCAGTCCAAGTTCATATAAGACTCAGCAACAAACTCTTCTTCTACAGACTTCAAAAACAATTGTCCCTGTCTGTTGCATAACAGATCTTACACCAATCACACAACACAGACTGTGCTGACTCATTTACAAACACTAGGTGTGTAAACGCAAAAAAGATAAGACGCAAAAGGACGGTAGGTCGACTACAACGCTCCAAGTACCAGACAATAATGACTCTTTCAGTGCTCAGGGTACGAGACTTCAAATGACACATGTGCTCATAATCACGTAATATTAATCTTGAATAAACAATAACTTTCTTTTCTATAAGCTGGATATGGAGAGAAGAAAAAAAGAAATTCAAATCTGTTTAACTCATTTTACTAGAAAAACATCATTCACATCCTTGCTAAGTCTGAATCTAACACAATATTAATCTTTGAGCTTTACTATTACCGTACACATACACAGTGTACATTAAATGCATGCTCCTACATCTAAGCCTAATTGCAACTATGATAACAAATTTCAATAGCAACTCTTCCTCCCTCCCTCCATCTTTCTCTGTCTTTCTGTGTGTGGGTGTGTGTGTGTGTTTGTCCCTCTCTCCATCTCCGTCTCCCTCCCTCTGTCTGTCTGTGTCTCTATCTGTGTGTCTCTCTCTGTGTCTCTTTTTGTGTCTCTCTGTGTGTCTCTTTCTCAATCTACAACACCCACATACAAAAAGAAGCAAACCAAGAGATCCTGTTCTACACGCAACAGACAGGACTTAAGAACTTGTGGTGATGTATCAGCAGTGCTCAGCACTTGAATAATTCTGCGCATCAGCAACAATTAATAACACACATTAATTATCTTAATATAATATATAGCAATCATAAAAAAACATAATTTCTCACTTGACCTTTGTCCTTTTGTGCTGCACTGTCAAGAATTGAAGCTCCATCCAAATCCTGCATTGTCATGGATATTTATCACCTATCAGCAGCAGTTACTCTGTATGGTCGATTTTTCACGCATTCCTACAGTTGAAAAAAAAGGAGAAAACACTATAATATTATGGAAGCAGCATTTTCAGTTGAAACAAAGTCACATACTATTTACATATAATATACAGCATAAGAGTTTGCACCACAGATGAGATATTAAAGCAGGATAAACAACACTCTTGAGTGTGAATCCCATTCAAATCACCAATTAGCATTACCTCAGGAAGTGTAAATACTTACTTACACGTAAATTCACGATCAATTAGCTTTGATCAGAAAAATCACTTACAGTAAACGTCTGCACACACAGCTTTAGTAATTGCATGCCGATCAAAAATCAAAAATCATTCTGACAGTGGACTTGAAATAAAAACGAGTCCAAACCCCCAAGTATGAATCACAAAACTATTTAACTCAATTTATCAGACACTTGAGAGGACATTGCATTGAATGAAAATCATATATGCGCACTTGTCACACACACACACACACTCGCTAGACATTAGGATCTATCGTAAGAGGCTCAGGTAAAATAATCTTCTGGCAAAGTTCTCTAATCTTTTCTTATCAGTAATTAATCTGAGACTTCGAAGGTAATTCAACAACCCACGTCACGCTTCCTCTCATCATTTGTAATGCGAAGTAATGTCGACTTATCTACTTCTCGGCAATCTGTGTTACTTCAAACTTGCAAACAGTTTCGTAAGCTGTTAAACCTGCTTATTAACTTCTAAACTCTGAACTCAAAAGAATACGGTTCAGCGCAAAATTTATTAAACATTTAGCTGACACAATTAACAATGTGATGCCGGGTTCACTAATTGGAGTCTGTAGCATAAACCTTCTTGTCAGCATAGCCAAATTATCTTAATATTATAATATTACTGGCATAGATCTATCTTCTAGCACAAACTAAATTTCAAAATTCCAAAACCCGACCAAATCGAAATCATCAAAATCTGTGAGTTTAAGTTCAAATATGGGTTCCATGCTCAACCATCTACTTTGATGGTTATTTCATTCTACTTCTGAAGTGCATGGATATGCGTAAGATCTGCTGCCAACTTTCAAGGAACCCCATTCACACTAACTCACACAAATTCTCTCTAAAATATTCTGGTCCTGCAATTTGGAATTGACCCCCTGCTCCAACTCAGAAATGTTTGACAGACTTCTTTTTGTGTTCATTTAAAACTCAACTGTGTACTTATCTCTTTTCACATGTTAGTCAAGTTTGCCTTATGTGGACGTTAGTATAGTTAAGCTCTTGCTCTGTACAAATTTTGCTCTTATCTGTGTATTTAAACCTTAACTTTCAGTTTTGTCCTGATTACCTTCTCATCATCGTTCAATTCAATGGGTTTATTATCTATGGATGACCCTTCATAGCAGGGTTTAGGACCTTTTAGAACTGTCCCTTTGAGTCAAACATTGTATTTGTTAAAACAGATCTATTACATCAGATAAACTCTTTCACTTTTGTTTTAAATGAAAGTGTGGTTGACACTGGTTGTGGTTGTGGTTATATGTAATCTTAGAATATGAATTTATTACAAACACTTTAAACATTCAATGTAACCAAAAAAATACAATGCCTGTCTGAGTATGCAATGTAATTTAAAAGTAACATGTCGCAAATGCACCTGTATAATACCTGTCTCCGCCTGCTTATCTGTCTGTCTGTCTGTCTGTCTGTCTGTCTGTCTGTCCTGTCCACCTATCTCTCCCTCAGTCAAAAATGCAAGACTATCAACAGGAATTATAAATCACAAATACATTGACCACTCCAAACATAAGTGCTCAAATACATGTCTGCATTCTGCAATAACACTGATGGCCATATATCAACAACTGGCTGAGTTCAGCTGGATCTTTCTGGATCTGAGATCCAGACACTCACTTGAGATCAAACCACCTAGGTAAAATGGGATGCCCGTAATCTAGGATCCATGGGAGATCTACCTCCTGAAATCCGATCGGAATGTATTTTCCATGTGAATACATTTTTTGTCGACACCCAGACTTTTGCAAAATCTCCTCTAATGCTTTCTAGCAAATGCTTTTGGGTACAATACTTGCCCACATGTACACATCGTGTTGCATGCATTTTAAGTTCTACCCATACAATGACAAGAGGTTAATAATTAATTTACCAGATAGGGTTATTTCATGATGCAAATATACCTGGAGATTCATCACTGTTGGATAAAGCAACATAACTCCTGCCACCACCAGACATTAAGATGCTTGGAAGCATGCCACACATAACCATCAATGAGACAAACTTGTGACAAGTCATCAAAAGCTGGTCACAATCTGAGTAAGTGAGTAAGATATGATCTAATTAATCTGATGACTTAGATAGTGCCAAGCAAGCCATCTGTCTCTTCTAAGCCTTCACAACTGACTAAACAATGCCATGCGGCTGCAACTGCACAGCTGTGTTTGTGGAGTCTCTTACTGTCAGAGACAGCATCGCACAGTTTGCCATTGGTTAACGTCAGTGGCTTTCTGGAAATGAGTGCAACTATAATCCATTGCAAGCAGCACTCCTCGTGTTTAACCCTTTGAACCCGGAGCTCCTGTAACTCTATGGATAATGGCCGGTGTCGGGTTCAAAGGGTTAAAGGATAAAACACATGCAAATCATCTATTATCCATTACTCCTCTTTTCGTTGTCTCAAGACCACTTTTCTCTCTCTTGGTAGTTAAATCAATCAATCAATCAATTTTCGTATAATCAACACTTCAGGCTAGCAAAATGCAGCATGTTACATATATAATTTTACCAAGGTTTCATGCATAAGTTCAGTTTATATAAGCAAGATAAATAAATATTTTGCTTGAATTAATATTAATTGATCTATAATTGTTGTAAGGTTTGCTAGGTTAAAAATATGTTATTGAATAGTACTCTAGAGATAAAGTTACAATTATCTTTTTCCGGAAAGAAGAAGTCATGAGCATGAGGACGGAGCTCATGACCACAGGAGGGACGAGGTGAGGGAATAATTGGTAGAGTACATGCAGTTTATCATTGCGCATTGTGTTAAACAGGCGTTCATCAGATTACTCTGCCATCTCTGCTGCACTGGAGGATTGAGGTTGTAGGTACTGTCTGCGCTTCATCTTTCTCAGCAGCCGCTCAATTCGTTCCCGTTCCTCAGCGGTGGTATAACCCCACCACGCTGGGGAGGCATACATTAAATGTGTGATGGTGGTCATTCGGGAGACTTCCTGTGTAGCATTAGGTGGGAGCCCTTTTGATATGAGCACGCCCAGAGCGTAAATGGATGATGAGCACGTTGCAAGGACATTCTCCACATGAGTGGTCATCCGTAGATCAGATCTTATTGTTACGCCTAAGACACGCATCGATTCCGTTCTGGTCGCCTCAGGAATAATGTTGGTAATAAAGTAATAATAATAAAGTGGTATGGCTGAGCAGAGGGAACACCGAATGTGTGAGCAGTGGGAACGCCGAATGTGTGAGCAGTGGGAACTCCGAATGTGTGAGCAGTGGGAACGTCAATGAAGAGTTTTGTTAGAATGCATGTTTTTCCAGCGTTCCATGCAATTGAGCAGTGAGGGGAAGCGCAAGCAAAGAATTTCGAGAGCAGTGGGAACGCCATTCCCACACGTTCAACTTCCCACCCACTTTAAACCCTGGCTATTAACAAACTCCAATTGTACTGCATTTCTTTGGCAGCACAGTGGTTGGATTCAAAAACTTTGTAGACACGAATTTAAGAATTAAAGATGATTTAATTTGCATGTCACTGTGGGTGAAATGCTAGCAAGCACAGTACAGTTAGGCAAAAGAGCATGATCTAGCATTAAACTTTCGAGTCTGATTTGGATGACAACAACAACAACAACAACAATGATGGCCTACATTATAAATTAGTTGAATATTGTGAGAATTTTATTTTAAGGTTTATAAGGCGCGGTGGTCTAGTGGTGGCGTCGTTGCCTTGGAGCCGGAAGGTCCGAGGTTCGAATCCACCATCGCTGCGTAAGGACCTTGGGCAAGTCCTTCACTTACAATTGCTCAGCGCTTTGGCGTGAAACTCCGATGCAGTGTCCGCTCTGCATCGGGAGCGCCTCTGAGTAGAGAGAGCTTGAGGGAGCGCTATAACAAGTGCACATACATACATCACAAATATCTATAAGAATGTGTTAAGGTGTATAGTAGTATGCTAGGCATTAAGACTATACGTCCAAAAAGATCCATAGGAATATATTAATCATTTATTACTCTAGTCGTCCAAAGTTCCTGACAACTCTTGTTCATCGTAAATATAATATTAGATGTTAACGACATGCGCAAGTCTCTAACTTAAGTGGCAATTGGCAAACAATATTAAAAAGTCTTAATTGTGGACCTATATATATGACACTAGCAACTTTCTTGCATTAGAAATGAATAACTAAATGACACTAACAAGTTTTTAGTTTGCATTTGAATGGCAATACTTAGCAAGTTTTGTCAGTGATATGGCATTAGGCCTATGGTCGTTGGCCAAAATGGCCGACGCCGTGCCTTTCTGTTGTTATGGCAGATTTTTACGTCCGAGACGAAACTCGCTTCTTTTCGTTCGGATTTTCTAATGTTTACTGATGTCGAGAGTCGAGATTCTGACTTTTCTTCATCTGTGTCGTGAGCGTTTGGACGGTAACTTGATAATAAATTTTGACGTTCAACATGCCATGCGTGTTTCGCATCTGGACTATTCCATTATGCTGAACATCAAGGGGTTCCACGTTCGTCATCATTGTTTCATCATTAGGCTATCGATAGCCGAACGATTACGCACGTGTATGGGAAAAGAAAGGATTTCACTATATACCAGCAACCGAAAACCATGCCGCAGTAGTGCCACGTTTCCAGCGTTGTGCTGCCCGTCGCTGCTCTTCGCACTAATGTTTCTCGGCTCTGTAGACACTGAAAATACTGTTAAACTACCATCATCGGGAATCGGTACGAGAAACTTTCGGCTGAACTCTCCGTGTAGCCAACGCGTAGGAGTTTGACGATGGGGTGACTTGTGCTTCTCGAGCGGTGTTTTGCCTAAGGATGACTTCTGTCGTGACGTTACCATCAATAGGCTTGAGCTATATGAGTGGGCGCCGCTGATGGCTGCCATATTTGTCTTGTATTTGTTTTTTTATGTCGTGTTTTTTGTGCTTGTAAACCAGAGTGCGTTTTGCAGCTGGTACATTAAAGAATATACTTACTTACTTACTTAATTAACAAATTGACACTGCGAACAAACCAGGGCAATTAGGCTTTATCAATTAAATGAAGAAACAGAGTAATTGCACAAAGGGTGAAGAATAATGTCCTATGCAAAATTGAGGAGGGGCTTTGTCCAGGGGATAATGTCCTGGGGGGTTAATGCCCATTGCCCAGGGGCCGATAATGTCCTACAGCCAATTAGTCTTGTCAATAAACCTCCTAGTTAGAACTTAAACAAATTAGGAAGGCAAACCAGATTAAATGAATTCAACAATGTAACATTTATCTGATTTGAGTGCAGAGACAGAATCAGATGTACCTGAGCTATATCAATTTCAGTTGCAAGCCCACCTGATCAGTTAAATATTCAACGTGTATAACTCAACTTAGCCATCATTATAAATTATATCTAATTTATATCTAATAGGTCATTTATAGCAGTCACTAGGACAATAGTATTAACCCACTAAATCTATTCTTGCCTGGCCAGCATCGTCAACTAGGATCTGCACAATTTCAATTTATCTTAATTAGCCATCTCAGTTACAGAACGTGTCCTGCTCATATGAGTTTCTTTGTGGCTCATGAACCATAAATAGATAAAGACTAAATGAAAGTTTCAATATATGCCAAATTTTCACACATTCAGCCAACATCGTCGTTGGAAACTTTCAGTTCACGAATTGCCACCATCCGATTCTCTGCCTTCCCAGTTTTCTGGTTCTCGAGAATCCTGCCACTGGTTGGACTCTGCCAGTGCCAAGCCTGGATAAAGGAGTAGGGTGTCGCTAATGATCTTTGTTATCACACAGTGACGTTCAACTGAAAAACCACCACTGCCATAGCAATTGTATTATATCCTCGCTCTGGTCTCTTTGGCATATCAACCTGGATCTAAACTGCACAATGCACATTGCTCTCTGGAACCCCTCTTACAGGATGCAGCATTAATAAACAAGCTGGTGCCCCATACTTAACTTCAGAAATAGAAAGTTTACGATACCAGATGACAAGTTAGCTCTGAGCTTGGCAAAAATTATAGAATTGAACTTCATTTTAAGTTGACCCCATTTCTAAAGCCTGATCTAACACCAATATAGACAGATCTATATCTTTAGATTCTCTAGATCATTATCTAAGTTTCCAATTCAATGTCTTATGACCTGATAGGCTTCTCTTATTATATTATCAGAAGGTTATTAGGCAATCATGCACACACTCTGTCATAATAGGACTCATCCAATGTCATGCATGAAGAGAACTCTCATCAAATCACAATAACATTGTCAGACGGCCAGCCACAGCCTATCTCCAAACACAGGTTTCTCAAGTCTCAGGCCAGCAAGCCCATACAACTGTGATGCCCCAAATTTGAAGGAGTGTGTGGCCATAAATCAATGCTACCTTTCTTTGGATAAAGCCTGCAACCTGTGGGTGGAGGGCGAGGGTAGACAAACACAATTACTCATTGTTTAACAGGAAATGAAGCCTACTGGTGACACTTGTCAAAGGGCCAGGACTAAAAATCTTTTAATACTTGCTTCAGGTCCCCAGGGATAAATATAGACCATGACAGAATGCCTAAAGCAACCTCAGGTGCAGGCGAGGGGAGCTTGGCTGATAAGCAAAATCCTTTTCATGTTGCAGCATTTACATGAAACTACCTTTCATCAGCTGCTCTAACAGGACCTAAGATCTAATCTATTTTAATATCATTGCCTCTGTCCCTCTTAGTTTCCAACAATCTTTCTATCAGTTCATCTGGGGTCTTTTCTTAAATAATACAGTTCATGAAATGTGAATGTCTCAGCAAAGTACCATTTTAAATGCATTAACTGTAATTTAATAGTACTGTGAATGTTGCTGACTGAACAAAGGGCCTTTTGTGTATAGTTTCTTCTGGTTCCCTTGTCTTAATCATGCTTCAAGAAGATGTAAAATATAAGTAGTAGAAGTAGTGTTCATTAAGCTGAAAAAGTTCTGACAATGCTCCCTTTGAAAGTATAACATCAATCATCAGCTCTGATTGCCTTTCATAATCTCATCTGATATATCAAGTAGACAAGTTTTCTGAAGTAACTTTCTCGTCTGATTTATATTTGAGCTTCCTATTTGTTTGTCATATTAACTGCTGAACAGGGTGAGAATTGTAGTGGGGTTGATGGGTTCAACCCCCAGTCTTACTTAGATCCCCAGGCCCCATAATAATGTCTACTTTTTACGTCCCAACCCACATGGATCATAGGCTGACCCCCAAATATTTTTCTACAATTCTCACACTGCCACTGTACTAAACTAAGCCTCATCACATTAAATCTAATCAAATTATTTGAAATTTTCTGTATTTCTTGACACAACCAGTCACCTCAGAAATGCATGTACATAATCCGACAGTATCTTTTACTAATCTCATAAATTCCATGCTATGTTATCTAGCAGTATTCTTATCTGCACTATACATAGTTCTACCCTAGGATCATGCGTGGTCGAGTGGGTTGTAGCCCGCTCGCCGCGCCGGCGGACCGGGTTCAATTCCCGGTCGGGGATCTTTACAGCGGGTGGCTCGGTCGCAATATAAACGTCGAGTATGAGGTTGTTCTCTGCCTCCGACACTAATCATCTTCGATATGAAACAGTGTCGTTAAGCCCTGAACATTTCAATACAAATATTCTCTCACACAATATAATTGGCTCCAATTATGTATATTATCCCATCTAATACATAGTCATCAGTGCTCTTCTTATCTTATGTTATAATCTATTTTAACTGGTCCTACTTGGGCTGCTGTCAGTCCTGTCCTGCCAACTCTATAGGCCTAATTATCATCCATCTTAACTATGCCATCCATTCAATATCCTATCCCAACCCAGGCATCCCATGCGCCATATCATACTCTACTGTCACACACCCCACGCCGCCATAGGAAACAATTCAATCCTATGCCTAACTAATTTACACAGTCAAGAACATTCATTGCTACTTGAACAGTCTTTGTTGCCTTGAAGAATCCTCTTCTACCCACTCAGTGGTCCCACTGTCGTCCCACACAACCACTCAGTCAACTAGACATTTATGTACTGCTACTTCAGACAATGATGTTTCAATCAACGCTCTTGCAACCAGTAGAAATGATTTCAGATTGGGAAACTTCCAGTTATAAATGGAACAAGTTACGCTTATCTGGAAAAGTTAAAGGTTGTGAGAATTGACCAAAAGATAGTCGAATTCCCATTCAGTTTTATGAATCATAATCTATAATATATATAAGATAAATTATATCTATTATAAATACTCGAAGAACACTTCAAACTCTACAACCACATCTGAATCACAATAACCACACGTTCACGTAAAGCAAAGTGAAATAAGGCAACAATATGTTTATGTCTCATCCAAAAGGACCACATGGAATGATGAAGATTTTGTACTTGGAAATCATAGACAATGCTTAGCTGCTAACAAGAGCTGAAATATAAAATATCTGTCTAGCCTAACTTTAGACAGTTAGGTTTTGGGTGCTTTAAGAAACCTACTACTTAAAAGTACACAGGCCATGGTTTCTAATGCAAATGAGACTTTTTCATACAACTTGAACATTCTACAATGCAGGTCAGAAATTGGATAGCATATATAAATGGAGAAATACGACATGGACCATTGGACCTGTATAACAGTTAGTTAGTTACCTGGTATCATACATGGTTCTATAAAAGCATTTGCTGTAAATACAGGCCTGCTGAGATCTCCTCGTAGTACTTTTACAAGTTTTACAATTCCAAAATGACAGAAAAACTTGCTCAATTGTTTTTACACTTGCAAGCCTTCTTTAAAAAGCTAACCCTGACAGATGAACCAACTCCATCATTGCTTACATTACAGAAATTCCATACACATACCAATGCCGCGCAAGGCCGCACTTCAACTTATGTAAATGCGTTACGAAAACACTAAAATGCACTTTTAAACTGATTTATTCGGATAACTGACAACAGCGTGCTTACCTCAAGTCTGCATTAGGCTACTGGCATCCACTGAATCAAAAAAGAAGCACGAATATGCCAATAATAACGCTATTCATCGAGGCATGAAAATTCCTTAATCACCGTCTCGCTTGATCGACTGCAACGTTAACCGCGTAAAACGTTAGCAACGAAATCGTAAGAATAACAACATTTACTAATAACTAAATGGACAGCAATTCTGATATCGATAAAAATTATGCAAACGTTTTACTTTCGCAGAGAAGTTTAAAAGTTACGAAAAGTCGGCGAATATTATCAGAGCGCAGACGATATCAACAACACACAACGCGACATAAATTTTGCTGCACAACGACGAGCCACACAGATCTGCTGAAGTCTGTGTGTGCAACTAATGCTGGTTTGGGCTTCACTCGGTTGGTAGAAGATGTCGGCATGGAACAGAGCGAGTGAAATAACCGCTCGCTGCATGGTTAATCACGATGAGAAAAGGTCTACTTAAAACTCCGTAGCCTAGGCCTATACCGTACATGTGTTTCCCTTTTCGTTAGGCCTACAGTCTAATGACTCCCAACTTCCATCACTATCCATAGCGGCTGTCTACTTGACCATGCAATTAAGCAGCATGGCCTAAGCATATATTTACATAGGTCTGTTAGGACTAATTGTATTGTTTTGTACATAGGCTATCCATAAATTCATATAGCTCCTCTCAAAGTGCGCACCAATCAGAGGTAGGCCTACTCCCAGTGCGTTAGACCAAGAGAAAAGTCGTTTTGAGACAACGAAAAAAGGCCACCAGTTAAAAAGGAGGAACGCTTGAGGGATTGAATCCGTCCGGTCTGCGTGTTTCCAAAAGCCTGCACGGCCCAACGCCCACGACCTCCCATTGGGCAGCAACACTGGAAGAGGCGAAGACCGTAGGGGGAGAAGGTAGTTGATGTTAGCAGTTGTTGGTGAAGCTGTAGTGTTGGCTATTAGCTTGACCAACAACTGCTAAACAACCAACGCAAAAATCAAGAATCTAATGACGACACTAACCCTAACACTAACCCTAACCGACCCTCACGACGCAAAAATCATAAGAATCTAATGACGACACTAACCCTAACACTAACCCTAACCGACCCTCACGACGCAAAAATCATAAGAATCTAATGACGACACTAACCCTAACACTAACCCTAACCGAACGTCACGACGCGAAACCTTACCCTATACGCGAAAAACACTATAGGTCTTCTATGTTATAACCATGCTTAAATTTAACGACAAAGAGCGCTAAAGATTACCTGTGCAAAATGTTCCTCCATACGTAGGGTCATTTGTAAGAAATTTTAAACGTTTTACATTGCAATTCGTCAAAAATCGTCAGAGCCTGCCGATCACGCACGTGTTGTTGATAGTCTACGAAGGGATGGGCCAGACATTGAGCCAGACATTGTACTCGACAACCTCCTCCCCTACGGAAATCGCCTCTTCCAGTATTACTGCCCAATAGGAAATCGCAGGCGCTGGGCCACACAGGCCTTTGGAAACTCGCGTCCGGTCTACTTCACCGAGTCTGGCTCTCCGATTTTAGTGTTTTGACTAAGCACCTAATAAAAACTGCAGCATATGGTTCCCATTACCAGCATATTAAGCTTAAAACAAATAGGCCTATGGCCTATAGGCCTATCTCTTTGGACGTTGCATTCGGATTGCGATTAAGAATTAAAATAAAAGCCTAAGTTAGGCTAATTAGCCTATGCATTGCGTAGGCTATTCGGGCGTTTTCTTACCATATATAGGCCTAGGCCATTCTGTGAGTATATAGGCCTATGCCTATGAGCGATTTTGTCAAGTTAGGCCTAACTTAAATCTAGAGCTTGAAGACGTCGTCCTGCCACTTCTTAGGCAAGCACAACTTGAACCCAGCCCAGGCACTTCTTATCATACTTAATTAGGCACTGCTTAAAGCAGCCTAGGCCTACTCCAGTTAAAATGAAACTGCAAAGTCCTACCTACTCAAAACTTGTAACTGCAGACCATATTTTAGATTCCTGCAACACACGAAAAAGCAAAGTCGAACGAAACAGCTTATTCGCAGACGCTTAGGCTACTTAATTATTAGGTTAAAGTAGAATCTATTGGCTAAAGATAGGCCTATATATATAGTCTCTAATATAGGCTACCTAGCTACAAGTCAGGTGACTCAGGTCAAAATCGGTTTCAGGTCTATCTACTTCCGTCAGCCATTGCTCTGCAAGAAACCCTATCCATGTTGTGAAATTATTCAGTTTGATAAATAATTGTTATGAATAATTTTGTCTGCTGGGAATTTTAGCTGGGCTAGGCCTATAATATGTGACTGTCCGCTCTTGTTTACGTTTAAGCACCTCGTCCAGTCCTATAGCGACGTAATCGGAGGCAAATTGGCTGGAGCTAATTAAAATAATTATTACTATCTCAAACGGATGTCATCTGTAGTAGCTTCAATTATCACAATTAACACATTCAAGCAAACTGCAAGGTCACTGCATAGACTGATATCAATCAAGTGGTTCTAACACAAACTACACAACTTCATAGGCTTGACCAAAGAAAGCCCTTCATGCTAATAGGCGCCTAGGTCTATGTCAATGATGGCCGTTGCCTACGCTTCTGAACCACTTAAAACCCTTGTTAAATTTATCATTGACATAAATTATGTTATAGCCTAGGGGCCTATTGTTTTATGCTCTGTTACTTGTCAATTGATCATAAATTAATTATGTCACAAAGCATGGCTTAAATTATTTAGCATAATGTCCCCACAGTATAAACAAAGATTTTAGAGTCTTTGGACTAAAGACTCTAATATCTTATAAATATATTTTGTTGGAAGCGCTTCTGAGTATAGTTACCATGGCAGGCGCTATAAAAATTTCCATAATGAATGAATTCCCACATTTGCAAAAAGTGTAAACTAACTGTAACAGCTAATATAAGTAATTTCTATGTGATTAATTTAGCAAATATTTATCCTGGAATTGACCATGGTAGCCTGGTAGGCCTAAAGATATATTATTTCGTATCGCAAAATTCGTCGAGTTACGTCATTATATCAAGAACTCTTTGATATGTACTTCACAGCTTCTTTAGCAACGGTGCAGAATGCAGATTTTTTCATCAGTTGATATGATTACAAGTAGTATATTTGTCGAATGAAATTCACTCTTTATTCAGTGGGTGGCTATCATATATTTAAGGCAAGCAATGTATATATTAACGTCATGGTTCATTTTATGATTTGCATTTTCGACCATTTTCAAATTAGCGCGAAATAATAGATTGATAATACGGGTACTGAAAATAAATCGCTGCTGTATTGTCATTTCTCTTGTAAAACATGGAGCGATGGTTAATATTTATCCATTCAACTCGCAGATGGGTTTAATTGGCGTAAAAATAAAGTGGTCCACGCTGAAATGTTAAATTTATGTTCTAAGTTTCCAATACACTTGTGGGAATTATTATATGTAAACAAGTCCAGATGAGGTTCTTCTGTAAAGCATACTTCAGATTATTGACCATTATAATAGCCTACCTATTCTTAGCTTATTTTTATAATATAATGGAATTGTATCTGCAGGCATCTGACATATGAGTGATTTTATGCTTAAGTAGCTTCATAAACATGGCATGTGCCTATTCCACCCACTTGATGTGTAATACATTAATTCACAAGTGCTGTCTTTAATCAAAATGATTATATATAATTATTTTTCAGGAATGGATGTAGAGTTGCCTAGAGGTCATTCTGAACATCCTACGGGATTTCCTCATCCTCAACCACCAGATGGCAGTCGGTCTTCCTCAAGACGTTCTTCCATAACTTCAGGTCGGAAGACTTTCTCAAACCTTCTTTGAATGATTGAATCTATAGACTTTACCATTTGACTTTTGCAACTCAAAGTTTGAGTTGGGCGGCTACATTCTTTATGGCTTTTGCAAGGAGTTATTATTACGATTGGTACGAAAATTTGTGAATTAGTAGATCACTCTGTTATTCTCGGGTCATTTGTCAAAGTCAGTGAGCACTGCTTGCAGTGTTAGTCCAAGTTTTTTTTATGTCCTCTTTTACACCGTTTATCCTTGATGACCAATCATACTTTCAGATCTGGAGAAGCCTCTACTTGTAAGTGTTAACAAACATAAAAACACTAACATGCAAGAAAAGTCATCCTTTCTATATCAAGTACTATCTAGCCTAACTTCATTCGAAGTTCTTGTTCCCTGTGTTCAGAGCTGTTTTAACCCATTAATGATTAGCATGTATTGAAGTGTATAGGAAATCATGATGCAACCTGGCGTTAAAGCATTAAAGACTGGCAAACCATCATGCTGCACACAGGGCACACTGCACAGCCAATCATATAAGTAGTTATGCATTTCTTATTATGTGTTATTTGTACTGGGGTATGTGTTTGCCATTATTAGGCAGTATACAATATACATGTATGTATGTATTTATGCATGTTCAAATTCCTCTTGACATTTGTATACAAGAACCTCTTCATTAGTCTAAGACTGTAAATGATGTTCTGCAAGTTTGAATGATACTTGAACAGCTTTAGTGGCAGGCCTTCACATGGATGAGTACAAGGAGTCATCCTCAACTGACAGATGACAAGTTAATAACTTTTGTTCCTTGATGTCTGGAAGAAGAGGAATAATGATATCAAGGCCCAATGAATATGCTCCATGTTTTAAAGTCCTAGTGAGGCTCTCAGTATCTTCCTCATACCTAGCCTTTCGCGTAGCTGTTGAGCTGCTTGAAACGTAAATGATGAGTAAAGCTTTCTATAAAAAAACACTGCCAATTAATTAATTATTTTTTGTGTGCATATGATAGAGTTTTTCTGTTTCTATTTTTAGAAAGACTCTACCAGATAGATGACAAGGCTATTCCAAGGAAGCCAGGAAGCGCTCGATTCCGGGTGTTGCCAAATATAATTCCAAAAGAAATTTCTGATGTAGACAGAGATCACGATATGGCAGAGACAAGTGTCACTGAAAGAGATGTCGTCGTAAACAAAGATGTTAGAAAGCCTAAGGAAGTTGGAGAGAATGAGAGAGAGAGAAAGGTGCAAGGAAGGAAAGAAAAACCACAGGGAAATACAGTCCTACAAGATGGAACAAGAAGTAAAGTTCGAAATTCTTTAAAAGGCGGCGCATCTGCAACGGGAGAAACTACGCTTAGTAAGAAATCACAGCAGATTGGGAATCTCAGCCAACGAACTAGTGATGACAAACCAGCCAAAGCGAATATTGAGAAAAGGGCAAAACCTGTCAAAGGAGTAGTTGGAAGCAATGCAAAAGAGAGCAAGGAAAGGACATCTCCAGTGAGAAGCACACCTCCACAGGATGAAAAGCGAATAACATTGGCGGTTAAACTTCCGACGGGTGAACGATTGCAACAAACTTTCCGACCTTCTGACCCACTTCAAGTTATTTTGAAGTTTGCGGAGTCTTCTTCACGCCGTGATTTCACCGGGTGTGAGCTAGTATGTCTTGAGCCAAAGATCGTCCTTCGAAATATGAAAAAGACTATCGGCCAGTCGAACTTATGCAACAAAACTCTCCTGTACATTCAACTTCCCGAACCTAAGTAGATTTCCAGTTTAACAAAATCCCTCTGCTTTCAAATATTTTCTGTGATAACATTCTTCGTCCGTCCGAACCACAGATATTTTAGGAGCTTGTTGTGCAAACTTATAGCTAATTGTGATGTAGTTGTAAAATAGGTTTTCTACGTTAAAAAATTATTAGTTCGTGCTGCTACCTTCATTATTATGCCAAAGCTAGGATGGTGAAGACAAAACAAAGTGCATGATGAGAAAAGGATTTTTTTCGCGGCACAAATGAAATGGTTGTGGAAAATTGCAGGAATTGCATAACCACGGAATATTAAAAAAGCAATGAAGACATAAGTTAGTTCTTGAGGTATCCAGAGAACTCTGTTAGACAAAGTCATTTAGCAAAGACTCGGATTGTTTGACCATGTGAAGTTCATGCCAGTTTATTGAATCCCACACAGTGCGCTTCTACCTGCAAGGTTTACTGGCTGGAGAAACATTGGATGACCAAAACCGCGACTCTGTGATATGACAGGACTTGACCAGTATTGGATTAACACTAGACAGATCTATGAAAATGAAGGTCATGTGTTTACACCCATCTCCATAAAGAAGCCTTGTCAGGAGCTGATGATGTTGATGATGATTATAGTGATAAAAATTGAAGTTTCTGATCTGTCAATATCCGCAGCTGCCTCTTGATGTGGTCTTAAACTTAGGGTCAGGAGTCTGGACACATCATCGTTATCTTCAAAATCTTCGTGATGACGTGTGTTTGTGTGTGTGTGTGTGTGTGTGTGTGTGTGTTCGATTTTAATATTTACCTAATTAAAATTGCTTAAATTACAATATAATTGATTAATTATTATGGGCATGAAAAATCCCTTTAGAGAATTGTACTTTGGTTTGTCCATTCAAAACGTACACAAACATTAAACCATTTTAAACCCTTGATCTGTAGTTGGCACTACCTCATCATTTTTGTAGAAGTTTGCACCTCAATTTTATTATGACCATTGTAGCTTTATGGATAGAAATGCAATGGTGTTATAACTTAATGGTGTTATAACTTGATGGTGTTATAACTTGATGGTGTTATAACTTGATGGTGTTATAACTTGATGGTGTTATAACTTGATGGTGTTATAACTTGATGGTGTTATAACTTAATGGTGTTATAACTTGATGGTGTTATAACTTGATGGTGTTATAACTTGATGGTGTTATAACTTGATGGTGTTATAACTTGATGGTGTTATAACTCGATGGTGTTATAACTTGATGGTGTTATAACTTAATGGTGTTATAACTTGATGGTGTTATAACTTAATGGTGTTACGACTTGATGGTGTTATAACTTAATGGTGTTATGACTTAATGGTGTTATAACTTAATGGTGTTATAACTTAATGGTGTTATAACTTGAGACTTGCCAACGAAATCCAGTGAGATTAATTTTGTTTCACTAAACGATGGTAGAACAAACAACAAATCAGGAGAAACAAGATAAAACTGATTCTATCTGTTTAGAGAACAGACATAGGCTACCTGTGCATGCAGGCTGTGATGCCATATATTTTACAAGGTCAGTAAAACAATTACGGTGAAAAGTTATAGATATAATTTTATATGCGTACACATCAGACAAAATTATTGGAGCTCGGCTGAACAGAATTACTGTACTTAGAAGCTGACTGAAAATGGCAATCTTCTGGTTAGCATGCATACATACCTTGATGCAACTGAGCGAAGTGCAATGTTACCGGTACGGTACGGATTTTTTTTATTATACATGGGTAGAGGAGCCTCGGAGGGCGGGCAGACGATGGCCGAGACGCGTAGCGCCGGGCAGGGTTTGAGGATGGGGTGGCGCCTCTCCCGCAATATTTGTTAAATTTTCACATTGCAATGGCAGCATTTAATCTGTCATCTTGCCAAAATTGCTTTCTCAAAATGAACTTAAACTCATATAATTGTACATTTGTATCATAATCGAAGTGACGTCACAATAGGCCTAGTTTTACAGTCTCAAAATGAACTTCTATAATAATAGCCTAGATCTGTTACAGATCCACTATTATGGACGTTCATTTTGGGAATATAAAACTAGGCCTATTGTGACGTCATCTCGATTATGAGGTGACGCCACGATAGGCCTAGTTTTATATTCTCAAATGAAGTTTTATAACAGTAGATCTGTTTCATAATCGAAGTGACGTCACAACAGGCCTAGTTTTGTTTTATTAAAATGAACTTCTATGAGTAGATTTGTCTTGTAATCGAAGTTACGTCACAAAATGCCGGTAGTTTAATATTCTCAAAATGATCTTCTATAATAGCTGGTGTGTCATAATCGAAGTGACGTCACAATTGGTCCTGTCCATATATTCTCAAAATAAACCTATATAATTATAGTAGATCTGTATTATAATGTATGTGGGCTATACGTGAGTCGAAATACTTACTTTCTTAGACTTAGTTCCTCCAGTTCCGATCGGAAGATTGGTCGACAAGTCCTCGCCGAAATAAACTTCTGTTAGGCTATTGATTTGTATCATAGTCGAAGTGGCGTCACAAAAGGTCTAGCCTAGTTTTAGGCCTATATTCCTCAAAATGAGTTTTCCTTATAGTGGATCTTCATCATAATCGAAGTGAGGTCACAATAGGCCTAGATTTACATACCAAAAATGATTTTTTTTATAATAGTAGATTAGTATCATTGTAGGCTTATTAATGTGACAAATTATCTGCCATCTTCGATGAAGCCTAAACAGAAAGTCTTGGCTGTTTTTGTTGTAGCCTATAGGTCCTATTTGTTACGATATTCTGTGCAATATTAAGTTGCCAATAAACTACTGGACTAGGCCTAGGCTAAAAATCATAGGCCTAGCGCATAATTCTCAGGCCGGCAGGCTGTTTGCACTGAATTCTGCATATAATATAGGCCTATGGCTGAAATTTACAACATAGGCCTAGGCTAGATGACTCTGTGTCATGAGCATTTTAAGCTAATTTGCCCAACTTTCAGGTAGGCCCTATATCGACTCATTATTTTATTATTAGGCCTATTGTTGCTGTAGGCATATAATAGGCCTACCAAAGATAATTATTAGAGTCTTTGGGCCACTGCATGGCTCTTGCACCAATTTAAGCCCCTCATTTTTGGTCATTTACGTCATCGCAGACGATTGAGACGAAGCCGTTATTAAACGGCGTTTTCTTGGTCGATGTGGCGTCTTTTCTAAACTTGTGTTGCGCAAAGTTTTTAAGATTTTAAAATAAAATCTTTGTTTCGTGCAATTTGGTTTAAAATTCATCTATTTCGAAAATGTCCGATCAGGGCGATTCGGTAGACGACGATGATGGTGGAGTTGATGAGCCGACTGCCTCGGAAGATGACGCTGAGTCTGTGGGTCGGCAGCAGAAACGGCAGGGAAATGAGGATTTAGATGATGATGGACGTGAACAAGGCCAGGAAGAGGAGCAGAAGGACGAAGAAGAAGAGGAGGAGGAGGATGAGGAGGAAGAAGAAGAAGAGGAAGATGAGGTATGCATCCGACTCTGGCTACTGTAATGAAATGGCGTTTTCAATTTAGTAAGATTTTATATCGTACTAAAGGCCTATTATTAAGCTTATTGACTGCATATTTACCCATAACGTTCTGACGGTTATAGCGTCCCAATTTCATTCATTTGTTAATGGGCCTATAGTTGTTGTATCCATAAAATATACAATAGTGCTGATTGAATAGGAAATACCCAAAATATTAGGTTAAGAACATTTAAAATAAGCACATTGAGTCTACAACGTTCGGTGGAAGCTGTTTCAGTTCAGTTACTTCGAAATGACAATATTTTGTGAAAGGTATCACATTTTATAGGCTTAGTTATACTATAGCTATGCCCATTTTATATGCGAATTTCTCTTTTGAGATGGTACATTTTGATTTTTAGTTTGAGATGCCAAATCAATAGCCTTTAGATTACTTAATCATGTCAATTATTTTGGGTGTTAAAAATATGTCAGTTTGAAGTAGGTACCGGTACCTGAATAAAATTAAAGTACTTGTAGCCCATAGTAGTGACACATCTTCTAAGTGCACAGCTAGTCATTCATTCGATACCAAGGTCTGATATCTTAAATTTTACGAAGTGACTGGCGGACCGCCAGGCGGCCGTCGAATTTCAAATACTAGCGGACCGCCAGTCACGTGTAACCTGTCACATGACGAGTCTTGATTCTTGAATATTGTTACAATGGCGGCAGTTACCGATAGTTGGTTTTATGTCGGACAAACGTTTTCTTGTTTTAATGACTTAGAAAATTACAAGAAACAGAGTAAGTAACCAATCTTTTCGTGAGTGTTGGTTAGGTTCAGGTTAGGCGTCGTGAGGGTCGGTTAGGGTTAGTGTTAGGGTTAGTTTAGTCATTAGAAACTCTTGTGGATTGGTGTAAATAGAAAGCCTGGCGGCTTGCTAGTATTCCGTATTGGACGGCCGCCAGTCATGTGACAGGTTACACGCGACTCGCGGTCCGCTAGTATTTGAAATTCGATGGCCGCCTGGCGGTCCGCTAGTCACAGCCTAAATTTTATCACAGATAGAACTGAAGTTGTCTTATTAAATGTTGTTTGTGTTCGAATAAATTCCACAGAAGCCTGCAGAGGTGCCTCTGACTGCGGAAATGGTAGTGGAATGCCTTTCATTGCTCTGCAAAACCGGTGATGGAATGGCACATGCATATGTAAAACTGGATGCCGCTGGAAGGTTTGATTTTTGCCATGTTTCTTAGAACTCATGTTTGCAAAGTTGAAAGTTGACATTTGTAAGTTACATGCTTACGGTATTCATATATGTGTACGAAAACTCGTCAGAAACACGATCTAAGGCAGTGGTTCTCAAAGTGGTGGTCCGCGGACCGGTGCCGGTCCGCGGAGTCCTGATCACCGGTCCGTGAAGAAGTCTGAGAGTGAAAAATAAATAATAATTATTAATTTAAATATTTAAAATTGGGAAATTATTCGAATTGCTGCTCAATATTTATTCAAAATTCTGTCTCAAACTTTTAAAATACATTACCAGTGCCTTGTTTTAACTTGCCAACTGGCTGTTCAAACAATTTTTATTAATTAAAATTTCTCTAATTATAAATAGCCTTATAATTAGTTTTTTTATAATACAGTTTTATTTTGTTTGTGCTTGCCATTAAAGCTAGAGGTCCGCGAACTTCCCAAATAAATTTTTGCCGGTCCGCGGCCTGAAGAAGTTTGAGAACCACTGATCTAAGGTATTTGGTTAATAGAAACATGACCAGAGGACTCGAGTGACAGGACATCCGATTATGTGGTTGAATGAGAACTCGTCAGAATGAAGATTAGAAGGACTTGGGTTCGATGCCTGCTAGTCCCATAAAGGTTGACTTAGCCTTCATCTCCTTTTGGGCACAAATGTAAAATAATCAGTATAGGATGTAATTGTGTCACCCTGCAGACTGCCATGCAGTTAAATTTTACTCTTGTTAAACTTTTTATCATCTGTTATTACTATATAATATTATGTTATCTTACTGTGTGCTTGAAGTGAGTGTGCTGAAGTGATTTTCTTACATTGATTTTAGTTTTCGTATATTAATTTCTATTTATTATCAGCAGTAGCCTAGTAGGTCATGCTAACTGGAACCTGTAGAGTTTATGTTTGTGACGCTACATTTGTAATAATTGTTTAGCTATCAGTTTGTTAATAAAATGAATTCCTTTTTTTCTAGAGCGCTCACAGACATACAGCTTCTGAATTCCTACATACATGTTCGCTATGTTGACGTTTCAAAAAACCACATTCGCGATCTGAGTCCTTTGAATTGCATGACGCACATGCTGACTCTAAACGCCGATTTCAACCTGCTGCCAGGCATCACCTTCGAGGAACTGCCTTACCTGCAAAAGGCTTCTTTTGCTAACAACCAAATCCAGAGCTTAATTGGAATGAATCATCCTCTTCTGGAGTATCTTAATCTGAACTGTAAGTTATTCCATGAAGCCCAGTGTTTACAGTCTGTTAAAATCCAGATTTTGATGAGGAAAGAATGAAAATTAAATTGCTTTGTCAACTCTATTCTTTTTTTTACTATTTTGTATGCATTATCGCATACGTAAAGTGTTGACGGGGCTTTGGTCTTGCGCTAAAAATGATTTAGTATTACTTAGTGAAATAATTTTAGGTATTTGACAGATATTTCAGCTAGAGTGCAGGCAAAACAACAAATAAATGAAACGCAAACGATGACAACAACGATCGATTTCAGATAGGTGATCCATACAAATTTACTTTTTTCGTGCTGAACATTATGCTATTTGTGTACAGCCACCTTCGCTAATGTCAAAACAAAAGCAATTTGTGCAGGAAATCTACAATTCAGTTACAAATTCAGCATTAATTGTGACTTACAATGGTTAAGTTCTTAGAGTCACCTTGTTAAAATCAACTTTCAGTATTAAACTAAAGCACACATTTGACAAGTTCTGGAACTTGGCGGTCTTAAATAGATAAGACAAGATTTTCAGGTCATCCCCAAGATACCAATTTGGATCTGTTAGACAGGCATTTTGCAGCATCTTTATGAGCTTTTTAAGGAGTGCGCATTGTACACTAAATGTACACTTGTACAATGTACATCCATGCATAATTGCATATTGATTGCATTGTACTAAATGTCTTACTGCTATTACGACTGGAAGCATATTTGACTTAATATTCATTGATTGAGCAAGTCTTTGGAGTAGTGTGCCTGTCATTTACTGAGACTTCTATATGTCTCTCTGTCTTTAAATAACTTTGTAAGTCTGACTTCACTATATTTTGCCTTTATATTTGTAAGTGGTATTTTCTATTTGTGTTTGACTGCTTAAGATTTGTTCAGAACTTTAGAGGAATTTATTAATTTTAACTTGGTACAGTTTTATTTCGTATGTAGTTAATAAGGTTCCATCCTTCGTTGGGTTTGATGCGGAGAAATTGACCCATCTTCAGACACTGGAGTTACGAGGAAACAAACTGAAGTCTCTGAGCGGAATTAATTTGCCGAATCTCAAGAATCTGTATTTGGTTTGTGAAAGATTTCTTTTCTTATAAGTACAAAGATGAAGTCTTTGAATTTATGACCTTGAACTTGAAGGACCTTGAGTAAAAATTTTGATGTTGGGTTTGAGGTTTTTGGCTTGTGTATACAACATATAAGTAATCTTTGTTTACTGTTTAGACCTACAGCTGTACATATAATATTATGATGTCAGTTGAGATAAGATTAGTTGTTACTTAATCAGCCAGAATAAATTGAACAAATTGAATATTTGCATAAATTGGCACCTCTGGCTTAGTGAATCATAAGACATATTTCACCAAGAAGCTATTGAGGTTCTTTACTACAAGGAATCGTGTAACGAGAAGTTTAATTTTACCATAACTGTTTCAGGCAGCAAACAACATTACTTCGCTTGAGGGTGTTGATCAGCTGGAGAATCTGCAGTTGCTGCACTTGCGAGAAAATCAACTGGTGAAGCTGATTGGTTTCTCAGCAAGCAACGAACAACTTCAGAATATCAACTTAAGGCAAGAATTTTATGTGAACGATTTGCCAATTTTATGTGAACGATTTGCCAATTTTATGTGAACGATTTGCCAATATAATTATGTATATTATATATGCAATTGTGCATGTATATGTATATAAAACTATATATGTGTGTATGGGGACGTCTGATTTATAGGTTCTTGTCCTCATGGCAATACAAGGTGTCTGTGGCATTAACATGCAATATTAATGTTACTTCCTTCAGATGCCCCATATTTCACAAAGAAAAATACACAGCTTAGATGTCGATTGTGCAGTTTGTGTGACTTTTAATGTTTGTTTCATGTAGTTATGTAGCTTCGATTTCGCCGTTACTTGGTTTTTTCTCGGCTTACATCTTTGCAAACAATTCTGATTATTTGTAGAGGAAACAACATTGCAAAAATCAGTGAAGTTAGAAAACTGCAATGCTTACCTGCGCTACAAATCTTGGTACTTACAGGTGAGTTGAGGCTTATATGTGTGGACTGTAGCAATATAACGAACTGCATCAATGGTTGCATATGTATGTATGTATGTTCACTTGTTATAGCGCCCCTTCAAGATATCTACTCAGAAGCGCTCCCGACTATAGCGTGGACACTGAATCGGAATTTCACGCCGAAGCGCTGAGCAATTGCGAGTGAAGCACATGCCAAAGGTCCCTACAAAGCGTTCATATGGCAGTGATTGGCTGATTGTGTAGGTAGAATTGAGGTAGTCTGTGCTAAGAATAAACATGAGTAAAATCTGGCAAATTTTATGGTTTCATTCAGTTGTTCAGCATAGAACTGTGCATTTTGGAGCCTATACTCAAACGAGGTTGGTGATAATAACCAGTTTGGAATGTCATTCAGGACATCAAAGGTGGTTCCAACTTCATTTTGGTATTTAACTCAACGCACCATTTTTAATCGATGCAGTGCAGTGTTCAGCTTGAGGTTCATGTGTTGGTGTAGAATGACAACTGAATACTAGTGAATAGGAGAAAATTTTTTAATTATTCCTTACTGGTGAACGTACTGCTGTCAAGGAGTTTGAAATTCAAACTCAATTGAATTCCATAGCTACTATGTCTGTTATTTGTGCCTGTGTATTAGACAATGTCAAAGAAATATTTTACTTTAGGGTACCACCACAGTATGTGCTGGTTTTAACAATTGATTTATTTATTTTCCATTTAGACAATCCGATCATGGAACTGGAGACTTACCGAACGGATGTGCTAGTGGCTATCCAAACCCTGACAAGGCTGGATAAAGAAATAATTTCTGAGGAGGAAAAGGATGAAGCTTCTGCGCTGCGTAAAGAGCGTGAAGCAGAAAATAAAGACAATGATGCAGATGTTAGTCTGCCTGCTTGTTGTTTGTTTGTATGCATACTTGTTATAGTGCCCCTTCAAGCTCTCTACTCAGAGGCGCTCCCAACTGCAGAGCGGACACTGCATTGGAGTTTTACGCCGAAGCGCTGAGCAATTGCAAGTAAAGGACTTGCCAAAGGTTCTTACGCGGCGACTTGAGGTGGATTCGAACCTGCAACCCTTCGGCTGCAAGGCGACGAACATACCCACTACACCACCGCTTGCCCCACAGAACTCTATGATAAACTGCTTGTTGTCAGCATAATTTGTACTTTTCCGGACGTTAATTGTAAATTCATTTTTTCTAACTTATAGAAATTTGACGTGTGCCTCTATTTTACACTGTTTGCATGGTTTCGATAATTGTAGTAGTCGGATAAAGTTAATCCCTGATGGCCTTAAGGAGGTCATTGCAGTAACTGTACAGTGTACAGTTACCAGAAGTTAGTATATAGCTTTATCTTTTCACTGTCCAGAGTGAAAGTCTTCGCATTACTAAATTAATTAAAAGCATTGCTGTTATCAGAGCCAATCATTGTCCTAATATGGAAACTGAGCACTTGATCCAGACTTTATTATGTCTACAGTCTACGTCCCTATGACATTGAGTGTACTAGTGACTACCGCATTTGCTCTTGTAACAAGTGGCATTTCTATTAATTTGTTTTGAGTATGTGCAGTACACGCTGAGCAGAGATCAAATGCACCCGATATCTAACCAAATAACTTCTGCAGTTGATCAGGATGTGGAATTCTACCTAGGATTGTTGTGCTTTCAGGATAACGAGGAGGATGAAGAGGAGGACGAGGAGGAAGAAGAATTTGCAGATAATGAGGAGGAGGATGTGGATGGAGTCCAACCAAGTAATCGGGGTGCTAAGGGTGGAAAAGCGGACGATGGTGACGACGTCAGTACTGCAAGTGACAAGGAAAGTCTAGCAGGCGACGATGATGATAAAGGCGGAGATGAAGATGGTGATGACAACTGATGACTGAAAACAACTAATAACAAAAGTCTGTGAAACAGTACTGGACTGGGTAAAATTCGTGTGTTTTGTTTTAAACTCATTGATAAGAATATTATTACAACGCACATTTGCTCCTTTACTGTTCACTTGAGGTCACATTACCCTTCCTGCATGTTATGCTTGTATGTCTGTATAGAGGCGAAGTTTAGTAGCAGTGAGGGTAGAGCTATTGTTGCATTTGTGCGTGAAATGTCTTTCAAGTGTGGGACTGAACATTATTTGATTAAGGTTGATTAATTAGCCACACTAAATTATTGTGCTGCTGCTTAACTTTCTTCACTTAGTTTTGTTAAATTTTACTAGGTTTGTACATTAAAGATGCTTTAAGTGAAAAAGTTTTAGTCAGAAAAGAGCATTCTGGCACATTCACCTTCTGTCAACACTTGGAGATGTTTTGCGTGCAATGAGCTAAAACATTTCCCAGCAGAATCCTTGAGTGTGCAGTTTAATAAAGCAAGTGCCATAAAACAAAATCTTATGGTTCTCAAATTATGCTAGATTCCTATATCCTGAGTGTTTATGTCCCAGTAATTATTTGAACAATTTCCTAAAAGATTTAATTTTCTAGCATTGTTGCATTTCAGTAATTGTAATTGATTGTAATTGTAATTGAACATTTATATAGCGCCGCTCACAGATTCAGTAGCGCTCCCGACCCTAGTTAGCACTGCCGCTAACGAATAGCATAGTCTTCAGGCGTTTCCTAAACAATATTTTAGTAGCCATCTAAACTGTGTATAATGTTTTTAAGCATTTCTTTAACTTCCTGGTGTGTTTCTGTACATTGATTTCTGTATGTCATTAGTGTATTCACGATTGTAATAGAAGTTTGTGTGTGTGTGTGTGTGTGTGTGTGTGTGGCTATTGTGTGTAGGCCTACATATATAATTGTATGTAATATATAAATAATACTTACATACATACATGTATACATGTGTAGGCCTATATTTATATTCTTTATAATGCTTAACAGATGGGGTCTTATTATTATGCATGATTGTCAAGTATACGGGTTCTGATTGTCTTCATGCTGATAAACTTCCAAGACTTCTAGGCTTAAATGTTGTTCAAGTGCTCTTCTAGTTATCATAGTCACTTAAGTTTTGTCTGCAGATCCTGCTGACTTCCACAGCATTTTATAAAACAGTTTAAAAACCAAACTATCGATGATTAATTGATGTACTATTATAACGTCTGATTATTATTTATTAACAATGTTAACTTCAAGCTCAAAAATACAATAGATTGTAAGATTTAAAAAAAATTAAACAATACTAAAACAACAACAAGCTTTGTGCTTATAGATGTGTAGTGCGTCAGTCTCGGTACAGTTGTAAATTGTTCAAGTTCAAACCTTATATAAGCTAGACTGCTAGAAGCAATAGATATGAAGTCCATGATTAATTTATGAGGATTATGTATAAAAAATCTCTGTTCACTCGTCTAAGCATGCTGCGCTCGTAACTGGTTCGACCAATACTTCAAACTCTTGTCTAAAATTTGATAAAGCTGCTCATAGTGCTTATACTTTAAAATGCTTGATGAAGAACTTAGTTTCTCAAAACATGTCAACCAGCTGACTCGTGGCTGTTACTACCAAATTCGTCAGCTACGGGTCATCTCTCGCTCCTTATCAGAGAACTCTGCTGCTACCCTTGTTCATGCTTTTGTTACCAGCCGCTTGGACTACTGTTGCTCTATTCTGGTTGGTTTGCCTCTATTATTGATATCCCGACTTGACCGTGTTCTTCGGTCTGCAGCCCGGCTAATTGGTCGAATCCCCAAATATGCATCCGTTTCATCTTACATTCGTGATACTCTACACTGGTTCCCTATCTCACAGCGCATCGAATACAGAATTGCTTCACTGGTTTGGCGTTGTCTCCTTGGCTGTGCCCCGACTTATCTGTGTGAACTCTGCTGTCCATTATCTGTTGTCCTTTCTCGCAGAGCCCTTCGCTCTGCCTCTAGCGGTAAGCTTTTGGTCCCGCGTGTTGAAACATCAACCTGTCAGCGTCGTGCTTTCTCAGTTGTAGGTCCTTCTGTCTGGAATAGTCTCCCGTTGCAGATGCGCTTGCTGCCTAGGGTCGACTCGTCAGTGTTCTACAAGCTCCTTAAAACTTTTTTGTTTCACCGTGGTTGGACTGGGAGCGCTTCTGAGTGGATTTCTTGAAGAGGCGCTATATAAATTCTATGAATGAATGAATGAATGAATGAATGAATGAATGAATACTACAAGGGTCCATCCATATATTACGCCTGCACAATATCATATTTTGACCCCTCTCTCTCTCTGTTGCGTCTCGTACATTTTGTGGCACCCCCCCCCCCCACGTGTAGGCTACATACAAATAAGTTTCTCTGCCTGCGTACAACAGTTAGTTAACTGAAATCATCTAGAAAACATTTATTTCAAAGGTAGGCCACTATTTATTTTTTACATATTTGCTAGCGAAAATTTGTTGACTTATCTTTTACTCATGGGCGTCCGCAGCGGGGCGCAAGTGCGCCCCTCTGGATTTTTCGCATAGTTGCACATAAATTTTGATTATTTGGTTGTGATTGTTACAATGCAATTTTCAATGTGATTATCGATTCGTTCTACAAGTTGAACCTATATATCTTTCTTTGGGCGCATAACGTATAGGTAGGCTATACTATAGGATTCTCTCGTGGTAATATGGAAATTCAAACTGTCACCCATTAAATTTAGACCATGTGACAATTATTTAAAAGTTTGTGTCCCCCTAGAAAAATTCCTGCGGACGCCCATGCTTTTACTCTCAAGATGTGAACAGAATTTTATTATAATATTATATTATTAAAATGTATTGAAATGCCATTGGACGACTATAGGATAATTCAGATAGTTTATAGTTTTGCTTAGGTACATTTTTCGAGACCCCTCCCCGCCGTACGTGGCCTACCCGTACGCAAAATCGCCTAAGTCAGGTGGGTCCGGTTACCCCTCCTTTCAGTGTACGTAATTTATGGATAGCCCATAATATCGCTAATTAATTAAAAAAAACTCCGTGTTTTGGAACTGTACAGCCATGCATTACGAGTTGCATGAAAAGTCGAGTTTCACGACACACCGGGATATATGAGCCATGCGACATCACAAGCGATAAAGTATTAATACAACTTAGCAACAATACTAAATACAACACTGGACTTTACACCTTCAGTGCCGAGACACAACTGGCCCTCAAAAAATGTCATTTAGGATAAGTCGGTTGCGAAATGGGCATAACCATAATATCGGGGACCGACGTGTCGGTTAGGGTCAGGTTAGGCGTCGTGAGGGTCGGTTAAGATTTGTGATTAGTGTCGTCATTCGGTCCCCGATACTATAGTTTGGCCGTGAAATGAAAGCGCCTACCACGCCACCCTCAAACAGAGTTGGAAAGGGCCGGGGGGGTCACATCAAGAGTGGATGAATGTAATGGAAGTGCTTTCGGGAAAGCGTCGCCTGGACTAGAAGCTGTAGCAGTCTGTTTTCGTTATATGCTGAGTTGGGATGCCACCGCCGCTGCCACTGTCGAGACCGGCTAGGACTCCATCGAAATCGGCCAGCGTGTCATTCGGCAAACCAGCTCCACCAGCGTTGGCATCTCGGACGGTGGGGTGATGGCTAGGGGCGGGGATGCTTCCTCGGGACGGAAGGGGTGGAGGAGGAGCATGGGCAGTGGGTTTGGCCCCGTAGAATTCGGACGTTTGAAGGACGCTGATCCTCTGTCGATCTCGGTTCTTCAGTCGTCCGGTCCTTGACACGGACATCCTCGTCGCCTTCCTGTTCATACCCTGACCGGCGTCCAGTGGATCGTCATCCGTGGGGGACGGCGTGGCGTCTGCCCCCGAGGCAGCGACCCGGTGATCGCCGAAGCCAGAGTCGCGGTCGTTGCTGATCGTCGTGTAATGTTGCCCACTGCTATCGCTTACGTCAGAGTAGGTGGCTGGGAAGGTGGTGGTAGGGGTGGCCGTAGCGGAAGTGCTGTGGGTGATGTCATCTGGGGGTTTTTGGTTCGGAGAACGGACCTCGGTCATGAGGGCAGTGAAGTCGAGAACGTAACCGCGTCCGAACTTCTTCATGTTGCCTGTGGTAGACATAATTATGTCGAGGCAAGACGTTTCTCCTCAGCTTCGCCTGAGTTTCGGCTGACGAAAGCGTATGAAAGAAATCTGAAAAACAGTTTTTAAAATGGTTTTTATTATAGGCCTAAAATAAATACATCATGCACTCTTGTAGATTGTTATAGGCCTATAAGCCTATGTTGCATGCATCAAATGGATTACTCATAGACCTATTATACAAGTATCCTAGACATCCATAGCCTAGGCCTATATAGCCTATAGGCTTACAAATAGACTAGACACAGGTTTAAAAGTACAAAAAGCGTAGGCCAATAGACCTACATGTATTGAGCCAAAACCTATTTTATTCTTAGTACCACACATTCAACTTTTGCATGCATTATGCCCACGTGTATATTCTCAGCAAATCTTGTATTCCTGCAATGCATGAACCATGAATATTGATACAAACACAGGCCGATAGGCCTAGACCTGCACGCATAGCCTACTCGCACTCAGGATTAGGCCTATAGGCTAGCTGGATGAGCGTGGGTCTACAGGTAAACAGACTGAGACATATGCTTGCACACAAAAACAAATAGGCTACTGTGAGCAAATATGCAGAATTTTACGATAATTGCCAATTGTCAAGTTGTCAGATTTTATTTTAGCAGAATACCTTTAGACTTAAGCACTTCGGTCTAATTATTATAGTCACATTAGTTTATAGGTCTATGGGGCCTGATATTATATTAAATCGGTCATCTTCAACTTGCGTAGGCTACGTTACGTCACTCAGACGTCATTATTTACACAGTGCTTATCCTTTGTAGAGAAGTACCCGTAGGCCTACGGTCGGCTTTTGACCATTACTTTCATACGCAAAGACCTCACTTTATTATTAGGCAAACGTGTTTACCTACGTATACACGTCTACATATGATATGCATTGTATGTCTACGGTCTTCTGATTGCTTGCATTGCAATGACGACAGCCTGCATGGCCAACTCAACGGCGTTACTCAGTCAGGTGATACGCACGTGGTTGTCTGAACCATTGTTTGTCGATTGAATAGGATTCTAAAAACTCTCTGAGCTTATATTATCTGACATATTGCCGGGTGTCCGTATATAAATGTTTTTGTTTGTCTGTTTTTGCATGTAGGGCCAGGCCTGTGCATATACGACTCTATGTGTGACTATGTGTGTCTGTGTGTAGGCTATGTGTGTATGTCTGTGTCTGTGTGTATGTATGTATGTATGTATGCATGTATGCGTATATATGTGTGTATGTATGTATTATATGTAGGTAGGTAGGTTGTATGTATGTATGTATGCATGTATGTATGCATGTATGACATACATACATACATACATACATGCATATATACATACATACATACATACATACATACATACATACATACATACATACATACATGCATACATACGTGTGTATGTATGTATGTATGTATGTATGCATCCATGTATGCATGCATTCCTGTATACGTATCCATGTATCTATATGTATACGTATTACGTACGGCTGCCTGTTTGTATGTCTGACTGTGTCTGCAGTGTAATATTTTTATGTAGGCTCTGTCGAACTTCGTATCTTTGGATAACCCCCTCTGACACGACGCAATGCTCGTGAATAAGATAATGCCCATTGCCTGGCTTTTAAGTAGCACTTTAAAATTTTAAGATTGCTGATTTCTGGCCTGTCTGTTGCTTGTTTTTTTTATCCTTACGTTTGTTAATCTATTCTATTGTTTGTCTGTCTGTCTTTCTGTCTGTCTATTTCTGCCTGTTTGTCTTTTCGCCTATCTGTGTGCTTGAGTCTGCATGCGTTGCCTATAGCCTCAACCTTAACCACGACCTTTTATTTATTTTTTTTTTATCTGTCTTAATGTGTGTATTTCTGCCTGGAAGTTAATTGGTAAACGCTACCTGTATTATTGTGATATTCAATCTGCTTAATCCTCAGGCTGATTGATTTATGAAATGATAACAGAATTTGCGCCACAATTGAGCTCAATTGTGCGCATCGGTGTTGATGTTTGCATAGACCCTTTAAAATTAATTGAAGCACCAGTTTTATTGGACCATGCAGGGTGTATGTGTGTATGTGTGTATGTGAGAGACTAGCAGATAACAGCTATCGGGTCTAGCTAATAACGATGAGATGAGTTGAGGCGTAAATGTTTCAGTCAGTAGATACTTAAGAGAGAACGAAGTGTTTTGATAATATAACCATTAGGGAAATGCTCATATTTACCCGACTGAATCGATGACAGAGTGTCTATAAATAAGCATACCTTACACGAATGGATGGGCTACATATAATACCCCTCTTCCTTGAATCACTTCAACCACTGGCCTGCAGGTGATTTATGGGGAAATGGTGTCATTTTCCAACCCATGCAGGCATGGCAGTATTCCCTCAAAAAATACTTTGCACAGATCCGTTCTGGCGGTCCGTCTCGTATACCTATGACCTATTAAGCTCCGGCCTGCGAACAACGTCTGGAAAAACTAAAAGCTTCAAACATTTTTCCAACCCCCCCCCCCCCCCAACATATCCTAGCCTCAGGGACGTAGCTAGCGTTGGACTTGGGGGCTTAAGCCCCACCTTCCAAACGAAGTTGAAGCCCCCAAAATAAGCTTAAATCAAGCCGTTGTACTCGGGCACAGCCCCCCGGCATAATGTTGATGATTGAAGTAAAGGCTGTAGGCTACAAAGTTTACAAACAGCTCAAAAAGTGCATTATTAAATTTAGTTAGCCTATGGACGTCCGCGTTGGGCATAGACAGCACTGTCTCTCGGAGTCGCCCACATTTTTCGGTCTATAGCCTATAGGTCATCCCTACTATTCTTTCTGTGCAGGAATCCTTAATGGATGACAATTACTTATTTAGGGGTCTACGGGCTCAAACCTCCAAATTTCCGAATTTTGAAGACTCCCAGAAATAGGAAAAATCTCAAATTTTTTCACGGCTGCGCCGAAAATTAAAAATTAAAAATTGGTATATGCTGCATTTCTCTTTGTTTATAATCAGTGTTCCAGGTGTGCCTCAATTAACATGTTTGTCGTGTACTCACTGTACCCAAATAACTCTTACACGAGTTACAGTCTCCATGTATTGGCTTTCACTACAAAAGTTATCATGACTTTGTCACGATGCCCCAAAGACTTTTGTGCCGTGCCGTCTACTACTTCACACATCACATTTCTCAGTTTGCATGTAGCCTACAATGATTTGAACCTGCATTCGGATTTTCTTTGCTCTGACTCAGTCCTATTTGCAATCAAATAAAAGCCAATAGCTCGGTCATATAGAGCTTCTTAATTCGAAGATAAGGACTTCTAGGCTAATTCTTGGTAATAAAATTTTTTATCGGTTGCTTGTTGATCTCTGGTTAGCCGAATCCAATAACAATCACACACTGTACGTGCAGGTCTATCAGTCGTGTTGTTTCCAAAAGTAATTCACAGTAAGAGGGCACAAACAGAGGCTCGTTATGTAAAGTGATCTTTTTTTATTACTTGCAACATCACACAGTGCACGGCAATTAGGCCTATTTAACACGAACGAAACAGCAGGTGTAAACACAGGTTCCTTATGTATATATACATTTATATATAATATCTAGTGCAGATCGGACCCCGACATTTTCCAGTCGATTTCTTTCATTTTTTATAAAGGACGATCAAGTCTAATATGCTCAGCAAATTTAAATATACCAGAGATCTTAACTCAAGAAGTGACAATCCTTAAAATGGCTTTGCATCTCAAGAGCATGCATGGTGACGGACGCATCTCTTATTTTCGAGTATTCTCGAATACGAGTTTAAACCTGCTCAAAACTTATAGACGTATAGGCGCCGTATACGCTAAAAAAACTCTTTTGCAAGTGATCTGCGTAGCATTGCACATTGCAGAAATTCCTGACGTTTAGACATACATGTAGGCATATCATTTTCTCACGAGTATAGGGAGTGCCACTCTTAGGCCTATACCAATATATGCCACTCTTGTCCCGGTTTCAATTCTCCTGTATGATTTAGTCCGTCTATGACTTTTGAAATTCTTCAACTAACTGGTGGGCTCTTTTCGGGTCCCCTCCGCGAGGAGGAGTCGTGTCTTCTCTCACTTATTCTCACCAGACCTGCAACTTTCTCACCAGTTTTCGGCCAACAACTTGGCAACAAGGTTGCACAAAACAATGGTAGAACTTCACACAAACTTAGAGTGAGCAGTACGACATTAATTGTTTTAATTTGAGACAGTTCTGATAAGATAAAATATTCTTATCTTTATCAATTGCTCTCTGCATGTTGAAGTAGACCTACAGACATGGTTAATTAGGCTCTAACATCCATAACCCATCGAAATGATCAAGACAGTTAAATGTCAACAACACCCAAAATTTTATACAATATTATCTTTCTTATGAAAGTGTTTCTAATAATACCACCCGCGCCGGTCAGAGTAGACCTAGGCCTACTGTAGTTCACAGCTAGCCAGTCTGACCGCCTGATGCGAAGTTCACGTGTTCCAAAGACCAAGTAGCCTTATCAATTTATCAATAGCAATATACACGATTGGGTCTACGGAAAACGTCACAGAAACTGAAATCACAGAAATGCGAGTCTGAGGCCTAGGCTATAATGTAAGCTATAGGCATAAAGTCGACGGCTAGACTTTCATGTGTACGAACGACAATAAGGAACAAAAGGTGGCGAAGCGAAATTGAGGAACAGATAGCCTACGTTCGAACTTGTCCGTGAGCATTTTGACGGAACCCATTTCGGGATCTTTATAATTTATGTCGGGTCCCATAATGAGAACATTGGTCAATGGTCATATTCATTTATTCATTCATTCAGAGCATTTTATATAGCGCCTTTTCAAGGACCTACTCAATAGCAACCCAACCACGACTGAAGACTTGTAGAACCTATATACTGGATGTACTATAGGCCCTAAGTAAGGAGCGAAGCGCAACCGGGAAGTTGTCACAGAAACTGAAGTCACAGAAAATAAAATGTTGCTCGTGGCATACCGTTACGCGGTATCCGGTCAAAACCGCGCACACAAAACCGCGCACACAAAACCGCGATTCACAAAACCGCGCACTGTCATTACCGCGCACGATCATTGCCGCGCACGATCATAACCGCATTCAGGAATTTCAACATTCATCCAGCTTCTATGTCAGATCTAAAAATACCTTCATCCAAATTCTATTTCGCGATCGCTATTTTCGTCAATCCAGCTTTTATTTTAGATTTTAAAAAATATGAAAATACCTTCATCCAGCTTCCATTTCTCATGCGTTATTTTCGTCAATCCAGCTTCTATTTCATATACAAAAATGCATTCATCCAGCTTCCATTTCTCATGCGTTATTTTAGCCAATCCAGCTTATATTTCATATCTAAGAATACCTTCATCCAGATTCCATTTCTTATGCGTTATTTTCGTCAATCCAGCTTCTATTTCACCTGTAAAAGAATCTTCATCCAGCTTCCATTTTCCATGCGTTATTTTCGCCAATCCAGCTTTTATTTTATATCTAAAATAATTTATTCCAGCTTCCATTTCTCAAGCTCTGGACCAGTTGTCTGAAGACCAATTGTCGTTAGACCAGTTGCCTGTAGACAAGTTGTCGTTTGACGAGTTGTCTGTAGACACCGCTTAAATAGAAGTTGGATGAAGGTACGTATTTTTAGATCTGACATAGAAGCTGGATGCATGTTGAAATACTTGAATGCGGTTTTGATCGTGCGCGGTAATGATCGTGCGCGGTAATGAGCGTGCGCGGTTTTGTGAATCGCGGTTTTGTGTGCGCGGTTTTGTGTGCGCGGTTTTGTGTGCGCGGTTTTGATAGTAAACCCCGTTACGCTGGTAGTGACATCAGCTGCAGTCGTTCCATTGGTTGGAGACAGCAGCATGCACTCCTTCAGCTGCCCCCCCCCCCACCCACCCCCTCACATCCACGAAATATGTTTTCTTGTGGCTCAACAAAAAGACTCGCAGGTCTATAAAAATATTATAGGACCTAGCCTATCCGAAGAAATGCGGAAGGAACGTAAGAACTAAGAAGACATTAGCGGGTAAAGGTAGATGTAGGATTGGTCTTGTCAACGGTTTACAGACCAGTTTAAATCATTTTATAAATCAACATGCAGTCAATACATTCGATTGAGCAGTGTTAAGGAGCCAACAAGATTTACGGCATTGACTTTTAGGCCCTACCGAGCGTGAGACGAGGCAAGTAAGAAGCCAGTCTGTCGAAAGCAGCAACTAAGAACACAAAATTATGCTTATGATAGCCTACAGCGTTCAATATTATGTTCTGATTGCCCAATGGTATCAATACTTCTTCAGAACTTTCAGCCTATAGTCATCAATTTTATGGCTTTGCTTTTCCAGATCTTACCCATAGCTTTTAGTGCAGCCGTTATTTCAGCCATTCTGATCATTAGGCCTACATCCTTATACATTTAAATAAACAAATAAATAATAATAATAATAATAATAATAATAATAATAATAATAATAATAATAATAATAATAATAATAATAATAATAATAATAATAATAATAATAATAATAATAATACTATAGTTAGCAATAAGTCCCTGAGGGATCATAAATACCTCGGGGCAAAAAAAAATAATAATAACAATAATAATATAATAGTGCAGTGATTCAAACTGACACGTAAACAGTAAGATTATTTGATATAGTAGTAACAGGTGATGCCAAGTTTAAAAGAGGTCAAATTCAACTGTTTGGCAGCCGGCATGGCGTCCATATAGGCCTACCCTGCTCTCAAGTGTCAAGCACCTGTTGATTGGAGGACTGAGTCAGCCTTAACACAACTACCCGACCTATCTGTTTTATGCTTACCAGTCAAGCGAACATTTTACGGTTCCCGGACAGTTCGGAACTGGACAATTCGGAGCTGGACAATTCGGAGCTGGACGATTCGGTGCGGACAATTTGGATCCAGACAATTCGGAGCGGTCAATTTGGAGCCGCCGAAATTTTTTTCTCATCAATACAACTTCCAATGAAGCAAGATTTTTTAATCAATCCAACTTCTATTTGAGCAACATTTGCTTAGACCTACAATCCCGACATAAATCCAACTCCCAATTAACCGACTTCTATTTAAGCAACCATTTTTTCATCGATCAAAGTTTCTAGTAACAATAATTATTTGCAAAATTTCAACTTCTATAGCAACAATATTTTCATCAATCCAACTTCTATCGAAACAAGAATTACTTCCATCAATCCAACCTCTATTTAAGCAACAATAGCCTGTATACTTTCATCAATCCAACTTCTATTGAAGCAAGAACCATTATCTTCATCATTTCAACTTCTATTTAAGCAACAATATATTTTCATTAATCCAACTTCTATTTAAGCAAACGGATTTAGTCGATCAGCTCCGAATTGTTCGTTCCGAATTATCCGTTCCGAATTGTCCGCTCTGAATTGTCCGCTCTGAATTGACACCCATTTTACACCCGACGATAGGATAGTAGGCCTAGACTTATACCTCAACTCTACATGTGTCTCGCACTTGAAGTGTTGGGTTTTCAGGCGCTCTGGGTAGCTGAACCAAAGCTCTGCAATATGTAGCCTATTAACCTATCTTAGTGTTCTCTCAGCTCTGTACTATACCTTGAAGTGTAGCCTATAATATTCAAAGGAGTCTCATATCTACCTGCATCGGTGGGCAACACTATGACTTTCTTCCTGGTTTCTCTAACCTATCGGGATCTGAATAATTGGTCGTCCAATGGAGCAAGCCTTTGATTGAGAACTCGTTCTTAAAGGACCATAAACCTATGCCCTGCATAATTATGTCTTGAAGGTGCTACATAATATGAAGGCGCTACAGAAGTCTTTAGCTGAGCGATCAGCCTGTAACTGTGGCCAAACGATTTAACTCGCTTTCAGATGGCAACATCATCTGGATCGAATTATTCTTACGAGAGTTTCTGGTCTATAGCAACTTAACTTTGCATATCCCTCGAATAATTACCCTATAGGGCCTAGGTGTGCACCACACATGCGCGCGTAAAGGATATTTACAAAAGTTTGGCTCCCGGTCTAAATAGTTTGGCCAACGTTATAATAAAAATAATGAGATCCCTTCTAGCTAGCCCGGAGGCTGCCAATGGGGATGAAGTGCTAGCGACTTAATTTTAATCTATAATATGAGCCTATTCGGGGTCCGGTTAAAAAAACATGTGTCTGTAGGCCAAGAAAAGCTGCATCATTCAGATTTTAAGGTCTAGATTCTATTCTGCCTGACTCTATAAAACCAAAATATGCTCTTCGCTCGGCAGTCCGACTCTAGTGGAGCTAAATGTAGACATGGAACAAAATTAGCCTAATCCAATAATATGATAATAATAGTCTTGATTTGACTTCTAAAGAAATAAGCTTAGACTAAACCGAGCGTCGAATTCGAGCGCTATAGCTACGTTTTGCGAAAATCTCACACGTTGAATAAAATCAGAACGTCTAAAATTTGGTAACCAGGTCAAATAATATATTATTATCTCACCTGTCCAAAGCAAAGCGTAGCAGCTGTATGTGTACAGTCGAGTGTTAATCCGGTTAACTAATGTTCAGCGGGGCAGAACTGCAATTTGCTGCTATAGCTGCTGCTGTCGTCGAGACCGTACAATGTACGAACCGAGTACATAATGTGTTGAAGTGCTTCAACTGATTATAGCGTCTCGGAGTCCAGCCCATTAGTGTCTCGATTAGGCCACACTCATTACATAAGATCTGAGCCTATACAATGGGCCAGGCTGAACTAGAGGTAAGGGACGATTTGTGTACATATCTACGACTGTGCTGCTGCTGCTCAATCAGTTGAAGGCTATGGCTAGCTATCGGCCTAGATCTATTATGTTATATGAGGGCTTCAAGGTGCATTCACAAGTACCGCGCAACACCCGGATGTTCAGAACCACTTTAGCTGCTGCTTTATGGTGTGGCTTAGCGATCGAGTAAGACCAGCTTTTAATTGAAGATTTAAAGAGGAAGTTAGGAGATAATAATATTAAAGTAGTCTGAGATCATCCGACTATAGAGACCTTTCGAAGTCTCCTGAAACACTTTAGAAGCACTTGTACGTTGATCAATGCTAATCTATATACATGTACTTTGCCTGCGCTGAAGCTTCAGACCATGCAGCTGATGGCCTGTAGGTTTATTAAGTGGCTTCTTCTTTTTTTTATATCCAGGCCTATTTGCATATTGTAGCGATGCACTGCAATAATGTGCAATTTCACTTTAAGCTGTTGCCAGATAGTTTCTTTTCACGATCTGGGACCACTGCATAATATTATTGTAGGCATAGATCTACTCATCTCAATTTTATTGATAGATAAACAGACGACTAATAGACTGCAATCGATTGAAGCATGATTTTTTTTACCGAAGTCAAGATCGATAATTGTTTCTGTATCGGCATCTTAAATTAGGCAATCATAGACATAATATTATTATGGACAGACCACTTGCCAATGAAAACTGGAGGGAAACCCTGAATGTCTGTTCATAGTTGAGAATGTTTAATACCCCCGAAAAGTTGCTGTGCATGATTGGTCTCTTCATATAGAATGACCTCCCTCCCGCGCTACGGGCTAAACTAATGGCTCGGTTATCCTTGTCAGTCTCTCGTTCGTTGAAAACATTTTTACCCCGGAGATTTTCGTCTTGAGAGCGCCTCTGAATAGTCAGTTTGCGAGGGGCGCTAGTGCGCTACATAAATGTTTAGACACAATGCAATAGTTTACGCTAGGGACCGTCCATAAATGTTTAGATACAATGCAATAGTTTACGCTAGGGACTGTCCATAATGACGTCACGCCCTATGGGGAGGGTCACACATTTGTGACGATATATAGATATCTTATAACTTTTGTGTTGACGCGTGACGAGGGGGGAATAAAAAATCGTCGTAAATTGCGTGACTCCCTTCACGGACGGCTCCTACATTGAAAGCCCCATAAAGTTGGAAATATTTGCAAACGACTGGTCTTAGGATATAGGAAAGTATCCCTTTACGGGATTTAGTGCATCCATCCATGGTAGTGCACGATTATACAGACGATTCGTTTCCCATTGGTAGCGTTTTCTACATGTGAACATGACAACTCCGACAGAATAGACCTACAACTTACAAGTCTAGTTGACGCAAGGACGATTTTTCATTCAACATCCTTGTCGCAAACGTTTCTGTAACGTTGAGTAACCAATCAAGGGGAATATGTCCGGTGGGGGATTGTCCGACACCCGACCAATCGGGTAGACTATGTTATGAAAGGTTTCAATAGGTTCCTGAAACATATGTGCACGATTTTAGTTTGTATCGTGTATGGATGACCTGTCCGCGCATGCATCAGCCGTATGTGTGGCATTGTATGCAGGCCCAGCCCTTTAATTGAACACAATACCTGCAACGTCGAAGTTTATCATAATTTATTAGCTTCCTGAATGCGTTAGTTGTATCACCACTGTTCGTAGGCCTATTTTTATGTTGAGGAGGCGCATGTAAATAATGCTATAGAAGTTGAGGTTCATAAGATTAATTGTATTTCAACATTTATAAATCGCCTCTATAGTCGAATGTTGCCTACCGCTAAGAGGTGCTCAAAGTGTGCAAGGCCCCGCGAGAAGAAGCAGGTTTTGAGAAGAGACAAGGCAGAAGAGATATAAGACTTAGTGTAGAGCGACTAGAAGAAGAAAGCGCATTTCAAAGAAAAGGACCAATTGAGGCAGAAGCTTTACATAAGCCTACGATATTAGGCCTATAAAGGATTTGCAGTAGGCTTAGTCTAGGCCCTAGGGCCTATTGATCGCATATCCTGGTAGGTTCTTTGCAGACAAAATGTTCGCCTGAAAGTTGTCGTGTAGATCTGGCGAGAAGGGGCCTATCACTGCTCTTGTGACTCGTATACGTTGGCTTGAGGGCGAATTTAAATCACTGGATATGGTTTTTAGCTTTTTAACTCCCAAATTTGAGGACTCTAAACAAGGAGTGCCGATCTCATTGCTTTATATTAGGCCTATAGGCTACAAACATCTTGAGTTTGTCCTTGAGCTCAAGGCCAAACATCATACTCCATGGTTCGAAGTCGTCAGCGGCGCAAGCAAGCACATACGATGAGTGCTCGTGAATAAGCTTTTTCCCAAAGGTTTGGCTTTCGAGTGGCACTTTACAAATATGGAGATTACGATTACGATCATAAGTGCATGATGCGATGGCCTCAAGCGAAGAATCGATCGCACCAGTGGAGGAATTATGTTGGCGGCATAATAATTTGTGGGGCGCGGTGGTGTAGTGGTGGCATCGCTGTCTTGAAGCCGGAAGGTTCGAGGTTCGAATCCACTTCGCCGCGCAAGGACCTTGGGCAAGTCCTTCACTCACAATTGCTCAGCGGTTCGGCGTGAAACTCCGATGCAGTGTCCGCTCTGCATTCGGGAGCGCCTCTGAGTAGAGAGAGCTTGAAGGGGCGCTATAACAAGTGCACATACAAACAAACAAATATGCTACCGGTGCTGCTTTATACAAATTATAGTTAAATGTGACACTTGGAAACCCACAGCAAGAGGTAATAGCCTACCTAATGTAGCTTGACAACGCCAACGTGTCAGTCTCATTAGCAGATGATTCAGTGTATGCACCATACGCATATAATTATAACATGGCGATCAGCAGAAGAAGAGCGGCGGCAGAATGATATTGCCAGCCCCCACTACAGTCCGCATTTCAAGACTGAGCTTTCTCGGACCCGAAACACAATTAAGGACCAACGAAGAGTCAGGTTTTTTTAACGTGCAGTTGTAGGCCTAAACAAAATGTGCAGTTCTAAATGGATTTGTGCAATTGTGGAAGCACTTCTGTACAGCAAAAATGGTCATTGTCCTCCGATTGGAAGTAATTTACCATGGAGGATGGGAAGGAAAAGAAGGAGTTGTGCAGTTGTAAAAATTCCTTTAAAACAGCCCTGAGAAGAGTCCTGTTGACGGTAATAAACATTGAACATCCGCTGAAGGATTGGAAAAACAATGTGTCACGTAGCCTATAATATTATTATGGACCGCGTTTAGATACGATCAACAAAGTAATAGGTCTGTATACCGTATACGTAAAAGGGCCAATTAGCCTCGGTGCTCAACGCCAATGATTTATTATTTACATTTGTAGGTCTACTTAGACACAAACTCATTGAGCAAGCGTGAGTAAACAACCGGTTAGATTACGAAAGTTTGCTTAGCGTCCACAAGACATTTATACTTCTGGGTCCATGTTACAGCGTTTTAAGAACAGCAGGTGTCATAATGTGCGTGTGTTCAGTCACTTCAGTGTCCTAATACTTAAAATTTGCGTCCTGAGATTTAGAGAAAATTTCGGGTGAAAATTCAATGCAGAAGAAAGGGCTGAGGAATTATTTTTGTAGAAGATTATAATTATTTAACTGTAGGCTACATTACAACGAATTTGTTGCGAGCGTAGTTGGTTTTTGTGTGTGGGAGGGTGGTGGCGTAGTTTAGTGCCGCAAACAATCAGAAAAAGGACAATATAATTGCCATTAAATCTAAGCCTCATTTGAGCGCAATTGGGTAATAGCCAAATTATAAATTGGACTAAGTATATGCCTATAGGCTATGTAATCGGATTATATAAGACATCATGCAGTCACACACACACACACACACACACCTATGCGCAAAAAGGCTACAAAGTATACACACGCAAACGTTTGATCGCCTTAAAGTGCGGACATTAGAAGACCTACTCATGAAAGAAGGTTATAACTTATAAGTATTGGTCTTGGACGCATTTGTCCGTAATTCAGGACGAAACATGTAGTCTGAGTAGCCTATAATTGATCATAAAACTCATATTCGCTGTTGCGATATCATATAGAACTAAAATCAGTGGCGGGCTATAGCAGATCGTGTCAGGGCCATGGGAAATTTAGTGCAGCGTCGGCGCCAGATATACAATTTGAGCTTTTCGTGTCAGGGTCATGGGAACTATTCAGCAGGTCGGCAAAATTAAATGTGAAGAAGATATTGAAATCTCAAAAAAAATTGGCAGGCTATAAGCTAAGGTAGGTAAAGAGCAAAATAAACAGTATACGTCAAATGACCTTTCGCGACCTTTAATCGCTGACTAAAATCCTACTGATAAGTCTCAGTCAGTCAAAGGTCAAAGGTTATGTCTTTGTTAAACGTAGTCTATTATTATTATGAAGACAAACGTTTGGATAGCAATTTCGCTAAGGATAAAATATAGCGCCATGCAACACAACTCGCTGTATATTTTATCGTTTTTCTAAGGTTCTTTTAACATTCAAGTGCAACCCAAATTATCAACGAACTTATGAACAGACCTTATTATTGGATAGGTCTAGTTAGATCAATATCAAACATTGCGCTAACGTTGCATTGCATTATGCCATTGTAACTTGCGTAATCGTTGCTTAAACGGTTTCTAAAAATTCATATGTTATTGTCGATAATTTTAGAGAGTTCATTAATCATGGAAATACATTGGATACCTATCAGACAGAGAGACAAACTGACAGACGCTCATAGGAATATAATTAATTAACTTCGCAGTTTGGTACTTCTGATAAATTATAGTCGCTTTTTTCTGACGGACTTTTTCACGTCCGAATGTGTGTGTGTGTGTGTGTGTGTGTGTGTGTGTGTGTGTGTGTGTGTGTGTGTGTGCACGATCAATGCAAGAAACTGATAAGCAAGAGAGCAGGTGAGATATGAAGCTAATAAGAAATAATGTCTTGAGGACGATGTCTTGAGTCGAGAGCGAACTCTGGATTCGTTATTTGCACTTCTATCACGAGATGCTTATGATCTGATAAGCCAACTATACGGACCAATGGTCGACTGCAGACCATTGGTCAACAGCAGACCAATGGTCAACTGCAGCAAAAAATGGTCAATTGCAAACCAATGGTGAACTTCAGACGAAATGGTCAACTGCAAACCAATGGTCGACTACAGACCAATGGTCAACTGGAGACCAATGGTCAACTAAAGACCAATGGTCAACTGCAGACCAATGGTCAACTGCAGACCAATGGTCAACTAAAGACCAATGGTCAACTGAAGACCAATGGTCAACTTCAAATCAATGGTCAATTGCAGACCAATGTCAACTGCAGACCAAGCAAGTTTGTTTTTACACACCAATTCCAAATGAATTATACTTGACCCCCCCTCCTGTTATTTTTCCACAATTCTCACACTGCACATAATACAAGAACACATAGGCCTACAATGCATACATCCTATGCATGCGTGATGTGTGTATAAAATAATAAAACTATAAATGCGTTCTTCACGACAAGACAGCCACCTGGTGAATGATGAAACAATCAACAATCTAAGCGAGTTCTCCATAAGATGAGACGTTGAAAACCATGGGCCTAGAGCATGGCTGAAAGTGGTTTGGAAAAGTTGCCGGGTCTCACTTTGGCGGACGAGCACGCCTTTGGCCCATAAATTTTTCTGACGACGTTTTTCCTATAGTCATTTGCCCAAAATTACCGAAAATCCTGCCATTTTTACCTACTTTTGGCACCTGACGTTTTGCGACCCGGCTGAGACCCGGCAACAGCAGGTCTTGAAAATCGATGCCGGGTCTCAGACCCGGCTCACTTTCAGCCCTGGCCTAGAGTAGGCCTTCATGTTGATCTGTCTGAAAATCTTCTGTTCTGTAAATGCAAAATCAAAATCATGCGTGCAAACTTTACAGAACATTAATAAGAACAAGTGGTGTCCACGAGCTATCATAGTAGCCTACCAGCAGAGTAGACTCGGCCAGAAATATTTTTCGTGATTCTTCTTCCTTCGTGTCATGCCCTTAGGCAGGTCCAAGATTCCAACGACACCATATTCTGTGCTTCTTCTAGAATTTTTTATACCCAAATCCCTTTTCTCTTTACATCCATCCATCCATGCATCATCATCTTTCTTGGTCTTCCTGCTTGGTGGTTTCTTTCCCTCCAATCTTCCAAGTTCCACGAGTATAGGCTTACTATCCTCAAAAGCGAGATTCTACTTTAATAGGCCTAAGTTTAATTGTGACCAATATACCTCTTGAGCTGAATTAGCTTGCACCCCATTCCTTCACAAATTTTTAGAATTTGCCATCGCCATCTTCATTTGTTCTTCATCTGCTTATTCATCTGCCTCTTCACCTCCTTCTTCATCTGCTTCTTCGTCTGCTTCTTCAGCTGTTTCTTTATCCCCTTCTTCGTCTGTTTCTTCAGCTGTTTCTTTATCTGTTTCTTCGTCTAATTCTTTATCTGTTTTCTCGTCTGCCTATTCGCATTCATCTTCCGCACGCTCATCTGCAAATTATTCCAACTGTCGTTTGCGTTAAAATCAGTGCTCCACTGCCGTCTAAAAGCTAAGACTTTCTCACGCCAGATTATATGTATTAGAAGATTAGAACTACATGTATCTGATCATGTAATGGACCTAGACTCCTAGTGCAAAATCCTTTAAAAAATCTATACTTATCTTGCCTTTTATCTATACCTATCTTGCCTTTCGCTATAGGATATCTTTTAGGCTACCAATTACAGCAGGGCTTTTTTTACCGTGCAATTGTACACAAAATGTGCAGTTCTAGATGATTTTGTGCAGTTGTAGAAGCACTTCTGCACAGTAAAGAAAGGTCATTGTCCTTCGATTGGAAGTAATTTACCATGGAGGATGGGGAAGGAAAGTTGTGCAGTTAAAAAAATTCCCTAAAACAGCCTTGAATTACAGAAACCTACTTAGCCTGCCTTTTGGCAAGGTTAGGCTACTACAGACCTACTCAGGGCTTTAAAGTGTGACTGGATGGTCATAGACGGCGTCCAGGGACTTATTTTATAATCTGAAGGCCGTACTGCCACTTACTATGCAATCACAGCCCGGAATGGTAGCCTAAGTGATGTCCATGCATTTCTTTTTTACACTTTACGCACTGGACCTATATATATACTCTTTCATATTAGTCGCGAAAATAAATATTTCTTTATTGTAGCCTAACCTACGACGCCTGCGTGATGAGTCAGACTCGTTAGGCAATGAAAGTACAGGCTATTTGAACGGGAAAAATATTGACTCGAGTATTCATTGATTTTAACTATTTAAAAATTCGGCGCCTGTCACAAGTAGGCCTAGTTTCAAGAAAATGTTAGAAGTTTCGTTGATCTGTTATATTCAAGAGCGACCATTCTCTTAAAATCCTATTGTAATTATAATTATAGTTGACCCCCTTAGACTTAGTGGACTTCAATTGCTCTCAACGTCAACTTATATCCAGCGATTTGTGTTTTTATCGTCTGGTATCGAAAGCGACTGTTGCATATTCAATCACAATAAAGCTCGTGTTATTCAAGATATGAATGACTAATTACGACGATATTTCATGGTGTAGACCTATAGGGCCTACTTGCAACTCTTTACTTCTTCATGTAGGCCTAACTGATTTATCGAAAGCACTGTCAAGACCTGACCCGCACACTTGAAGTCTTGAAGACTTGAACAAAGCTTTTCTTAGAAGAAATGTTTTAGAATTGCACAAACCCTTCTCTCTCTGCCCATTCTCCATGGGAAATAACTCCCAATCCGAGAACAACGACCGCTTTTAAAAACCTATTTTTAACTGCACTAACGTGCTTTTACAACTGCACAAATCCATTTAGAACTGCACATTTTGTGTAGAACTACTCGCTAAAAAAGCCATGCACAGTGCACTTGAGTGTGTAGAAAATATCCTTGCATTATATATATCAAAATGCGATGTATAATCCTGCAGTAGGCCATAGGCTCTAGTAGTCATGTGGGCAAGACCTGCATATTATTTGACTGGAGTGAATTATTTTCAATACGCTAATTCTGTACCACTTAACAGCAATTGAATAGGAAGCATAAATTCGATTGTAATAATTATTTTAGCAAGGACTTCTTAGCAGCGTTCAATCCCGACAGCAATTTAATAATTATTCTTTAATTGGGAATAATAATTTATGGCGATGAGAGACAGAGGATAGAGAGGATGCTCTGTCACTCTGCGCCCTAATTGGCTTCCGCTGTGCGTTGGATCCTCAGCATTAACAGCTGGCATTCGATTTGCCATTCTATCGATTTATACGGTTCGTTGAAATAAATAACTCTCTGTCTGTCTCTGTCTCTTTCTCTGTCTCTGTCTTTTCTGCCTCTGCCTCTGTCTCTGCCTCTGCCTCTGTCTGTCTGTCTGTCTCTCACTCTCTCTCTCTCTTTGTCTCTCTCTTTTCTCTCTGTCTGTCTTGTCTCTGTCTCTGTCTCTGCCCTGTCTCTGTATCTGCCTCTGCCTCTACCTCTGCCTCTGTCTCTTCCTCTATCTCTCTGTCTGTCTGTCTGTCTCTCTCTGTCTCTATCTCTTGCTTTTTGTCTCTCTCTTTCCCTCTCTCCTTTTTCTTATTCCTTTATCTGTCTCGTTTTGTCTATGTCTCTGTCTTTCTACATGTCTCTGTCTTTTTCGTCTGACTCTGTATAACCGTTGTGATGTATGCTCGATTTTCCTGTATTCAGGGGGTGACATGCAGAAGTATTATAGGCATATGCATTTGTGAATGTATAGGCCTACACTCAAAATCGAAAATCGAAAAGAAACTAAACGAGGCAGGGAAAAATTATATAAAAATTGCAATGATTATAATAGTTATTATATGCATTTAATCAGCTACAGGGATAATTTTTCACAATTATATATATAATTTATGATAATGTATAGGCTTATATATATATATACACACACACATAAAATTATGTCCTTACAGGTCAAACTTTAGTCCTGTCTGCTGATAATCTAACACTCGTTCGCTCCGGTATAACCGATTGGCATATATACGCAGCAATTTAATAGCATATCATTATTGGGGACTCAATGTATGGCCTGCCTCAGCTATTGAACGAGACAGAATGGCGCCTAATAAGTTCAACTAATTAGCGTTGGCCCGCAGAACGGCCGGATAATACGGCAGAAAATTGTCTATCATCTCTTGTGCTATATATATATATATAATATATATATGTATGCTTTCACATAGACCATATAATATATATATATAAGTATATATAGCCTGCATGAGTATTCAATCAAGTTTTTGTACGCCATATTTAAAATTATATATATACCCATACATTGGCATGTATGCACATTGCATTTATATGTGTATAATATATGCATTAAGAGGTGCATAATGACGTTGGTTATCCAATGTGAGGACTGCGGATGATGGGGAGGGGGTATGAAAGATTGAACTTGGAGTCAAATGCAGCTGGGGCTATTAGCGCCCTGCATGTTGGGTACAGCGACACATTCTGCTGTGGCCGGTGGTGGGGGTGAGAGTGGGTGGGGTGGGTGATCGTTGGGTCGATCGGAGCTCAGCTTAATCACAACCATTACACCCGCGTCTAAACGATATGAAATTTATTAAGAAACATTAAACATTAACTGCGCGCGGAAGACATCAGCCTTTTGGTTCATCTATCTATTTATAGGCTGCGATGATTTCAGAGCTATTCTAAGAGAGAGAAATACAGTTCATTGTCTTGTTATACATAATTATAGCCTAATTCTTCTTCTAACTTCCGCTTTTATTGCGCTTTTCTTGCTCTTGTTTCTTGTTTGTTTTGTTTTCTCTTAAGCAGCCTACCATGCATGGTTTTCATGTTGTTTCTGTTGTTGGTCTTGATTTTGTTCGTCTCCATCGTTTCGTCTTCCTTTCGTTTCAATTCAAATTGTCAGTATTTGCTCGTGTGCTTTGCTACATGACATTGTATAGACTCAACACTGAAGTTGTATAGCACCGTATATATATAGCACGATAAATTAAAAGACGTGCACCTAAGTTGTGCAATGTGCATATAGGCCTAAATATGTGAGAAAGTTTTGAAGTCTACATTATAGACATCAGAAAGACTCATGACACGCAGTATGAGAGCTTAGAAAAATTACTTGGGGGACAGAGTGCTATCCACGTTACGTATACATACATTTTTATTTATTTTACCCGGTGGCGTCGTTGCCTTGGAGCCGGAAGGTCCGAGGTTCGAATCCACCTGGCCGCGTAAGGACCTTGGGCAAGTCCTTCACTCACAATTGCTCAGCGCTTCGGCGTGAAACTCCGATGCAGTGTCCGCTCTGCATCGGGGCGCCTCTGAGTAGAGAGAGCTTGAAGGGGCGCTATAACAAGTGCACATACAAACAAACAAATACAAACAAACATACGGCTGTGCAAAGAAGACTTAATTATAGAGTAGATATGGGGCTCTAAGAAAGACTGGGGGTTAAAACCCCAACGCTCGGCAATTCGCACCCTGAGAAAGAGCGTCATTTAAATTGTCTGAATATTATAACCGAACGAATGTATACGTTGTGCTTTTATCAAACCCGTTTTGAAGTAGGGCCTATAGCCCTATAGGCTACAATTTATCTGTGTCGCAGACTGTCGCATGCATCTTTGCGTCGAAAAGCATACGCAAGTATATATATTTTATCTCGAACTGACCCTTCTCATCTTTGAGGCGCATTGGTGCTTTCATAATTATCAGTATGCTAGACCTCTGCCAAGATTACTGTGCAACACGTGTGATGAGTTTTAAGAAAACGTGGGCCTCGCAAAATTAATGAAAACTTGCCAAGATAAAACTATGCACACAGTTCGATTTCGCCACATTACACTCTTTGATAGCTAGCAGTGCAGAATGAAGAGGCCTACACAAAATATCATTAGTCATCAAACTAAATCTGTGCAATTATTTTATTTATTGGCGACGCTAAGCTGCCGTCGATTCGATAATCGATAGATGCCTTCTTCCAAGAACGGAATATACAATTATACATGTATGCATATATGCATGTATGCATGTTTGCATAGTGGCAGACGACAGAAGCAAAAATAACTGCCGTCTCTTTCATAGCAACACATATTATATACACACACGCATATAGGCCTATACACACGTACACACACGCAGACGCATGCACACCCCCTGCACACACGCACCTACACTCACGCACGCACTCACATACACATGTGCACACACTGTGACACACCTACACACACAAGCAGAGTCGCACACACACACACGCACATACACACACGCACACACACACACGCACACACACACGCACACACACACACACGCACACACACGCACGCACACTCACTTTCTATCCAAATATTGACCGCTCTCCAAACGTGCACGGCTTCAGCGCTCGTGTGTATACAGGCTACACGAGCGCTCGTGCATGTGTACACTTTGTTCTCCGTCACTTGGACCATCATCCATCGGGTCCGGCGACCGACGGGTCCTCCTCCTTCCGGACGACCTATGGGCCACCGACCGACGGACCTACGGCCCACCCACCGACCGACCGACCGACCGACCAGTCATTCGCCCTCCAGCAGCCTCTCATGTCGACGGGGATACGAATCACTCGTCTGTTAGCGTTGTTGTCGTGTCCAGCTCTTCACAAGAATCTATCGACTGCTTGTTCCGATTGTTTGCAATGTCCGGCAACTAATCTAATCGAACTTAGATCTCGACTTCCTCAATCTGCTGTAGCGTATACGGTATACCGTATATACGCTCAATGTACACATTATGTGAGTGATGTGACACATGGACGAAGCTTAGAAACGTGGCGCTATAACAATAATAATTGACATCGGAGACAACAACAATAACAACGACGGTGATTGGTTGTGACGAATAGTTATGGCTATTATTAGAATGACGATGATGATGATGACGTTGATGATGGTGATGACGATGACGATGATGATGATGATGATGTTGATGACGATGACGACGACGACGACGATGACTGAAACAACAATTGCAAGGTGATGGTTTAGATTTTGGCGACCACGAATAGGTTGAAGAGGATAATTATGAAGGAATTGAAACATTGGAAATAAGAGACTAAGAACACGAAAAGGAACAAAACGCCAAAAATAGAGACTAGAGAAACAATAGGATGGTGAGGAGAAAACGATGGTTATTGTTTGGAAAGCTAGTGGTACTGTGGTGTTTATCATAATAATGGTCTTCTTAGGCTTACAGTTGATATTGGTACAAAACTAGAGTTGATATTTCAGCAAAACTATTATGGAGTTGATATTTCAACAAAACTACGGAGTTAATTTTGGTACAAAATTAGAGTTCAAATAGGTACACAACTAGAATTGATATCGGTACAAAAACATATTTTGATGTTGGTAGTGAAAGATGAGACGCTGTTGATTTTAATTCCATGGCCTCCGATCCTCCAGGAAAGGTTCAAAGGTCACGAACCATTTGCAGATGTAATCGATTTACATCACGCCAATAATAACGCAGACAGTCAAGTTACAAATGCCGCACCGTGTCAAAGGCTTTATCGAAGTCCAGTGCAATTAGATGTAACATCCGATTTGCTCCGAGTAGCTCCAGAAGATTGATGGATAGTGCTGCTAGACAGCAGTGCTATAGTGCATGTTGCCGTAGTGGATCCGTATACAGTCGTAAGGCGAACGGGTTCAGCTGTACTCAAGCAGAATAGGGTGACACGATGGATTTTTCAATATGGGTGTACTGTAGCCGATTATGGGGGCGATAATCATCATAACCAGAGGCCTGCGGGCGATTGATTTTGGCAGGGGCGGATGCAGAAATTTTCCAGGGGGGCCTACATTTGTTACCATGGGTCCGGAAAATTTTTGCTGATCCTGGGCAGAAAAATCTGACGACCTTTTTTTAGTCATCCGATCGAAAAGTCAGAAAAAATACCATTTTTCCATCCTAAAAAAATCTGACGACCTTTTTTGTTCAAACCGAATGAGGAGGGCACGACACATTGGGCATTTCTAAATGGGGGGAGCCATGGCCGGATAGGATCCCCTGGATCCGCCCCTGGATTTTTGGTACACTTGTTTTTCCTTGAGGGGACATGAGAGAAGAACAATATTATGTTCTAGAGATACATGTATCACCGGTTCTGCTAGCATCCGAGTTCTATGCGCGAAGAACCACGAAAGCAAATCATCAGGATCCCCAGCGATTCGTCCCGGCTTCTTAACCAGTGAATTCGTTTCCGACTGGTTTGATACAGTTACTGTACACGACAGCTTCCATGGATAGGAGATGGTCATAATAATATGGCCTGTCCTCAGATACTCTGCGAAAATACTGGTTCAGAATGAAGTCTGTCTAATATTGAATCTTATTTAATCTGAATCGTTGTCAGAAATCTGCCTATCATTATCCAATCGCAATTCATTGCAGCCAAGTCACAGCGCCAGAGTTATTGCTCTTTCTGTCTAACTCTTGTCATGTTTTGATGTTCGGACAGTTCAGAAGAATTTCACTTGGCATTTAATGAGACACTGGATAATACAAGCGACTAATAATAGCCTGAATGCTCCTTTAACAGTTTTTTGACGTTGCATCAAATATCTCCTTCTTCTTCTTAAGTTGAATGCTTCATTGTAACCGCTGCATGCAAAATGATGAAGAGGTCTAATTGATTTGCCACTTAAGCGAACAAAGAAAGCTTTCATGTCTTCGGATTTAATTGCCATTACCATCCAATATGAACTTACTCTGAATGCACAGACGAGACTAGAGCAGTTGGAGTGATGCACATCAGGACAGGTCGTGGTCGGGTGTAAGCGGTCGTTGGACAGGCCTGTAATTATCCTAGTCTCAGCTAACAGGCGGCGAGGGAGAATCCCTCTGCCCTAGAGCCAAACTCTCCAGAGCCAATCTCGCTCCATCCATCCCTCACTCCATTCTGACTCATCCTACGTCTTTCTCTCTCTCTCTCTCTCTCTCTCTCTCTCTCTCTCCTCTTTCTCTCTCTCTCTCTCTCTCTCTCTCCTCTCTCTCTCTCTCTCTCTCTCTCTCTCTCTCTCTCTCTCTCTCTCTCTCTCTGTCTCTCCGTCTCTCTCTCTCTCTCTCTCTCTCTCTCTCTCTCTCTCTCTCTCTCTCTCTCTCTCTCCGTCTCACTCTCTCTCTCTCTCTCTCTCTCTCTCTCTCTCTCTCTCTGTCTCTCTCTCTCTCTCTCTCTCTCCGTCTCACTCTCTCTCTCTCTCTCTCTCTTTCTCTCTCTCTCTCTCTCTCTCTCTCTTCCGTCGTGTGATATAATCCGTCTGCCCCAGGCGCCGCAGCCCATCTGTTGCCATGGTCACCAGCAATCAGCCCCCGCATTCGTTGACAGACGTTGGCACGGGCAGCTGCGCCATCTACTGCTGCTGCTCCTGCTGCTGCTGCTGCTGCTGCATACCATCTTCCAACTGTCCTTCCTTCCTTCGCTCGGCGTTGAATTATATCGACGGTTAGCTGCGGCGGAGAAGGGACATTTGCACGGAGTGGGGTCCAGATTGAGGTTAATCAGGGTCACGAGCTCTCGACTCTTTGCATTAATTTGCATCAGTGAAATCATTAGATTTCTCGACGAATACTGCCTTTGATAGAACAAGTCGAAGTGAGTCTATAAATATACTGGCATTCGGCGTCTAAAATCGTTCTATACTGCTCAGCCAAAGAATCTCTATCAAGTTATTTCAGTATTTTTTTCCTTTTTTTCTGTTGGCTCTACTTGCTGAGCGTCACTGTCTAATCGGAGGGGTCTGGAGGGGCTAAGAAATTGTATGAAGCATGTGCTTAAAGTCTGGACAACACACAGGGCCGTAGCCAGGGCCGTAGCAACAACGAACGGGGCCCCCTCCGAGCATAATGTCCGAAATTTCTGACGACTTTTTTTAGCCATCCGGCAAAATGTCTGGAAAATTTCATCAATTCGCCGTCCGAAAAAGTTGATGACTTTTTTGGGCCAAAATCTCGGGAAAATTTCATATTCGCCGTCCAAAAAATTTGATGATTTTTTATTTATTTTTAGTACTTTTAGGGGCCCCTTCCTTGCCGGGGGCCCCCTTCGGTCGGAGGGTACGGAGGGCGGTCGCTACGCCTCTGGGGCCCGTAGCTACAAAGAGCGTGGCCCCTCCAAACATATATTTAGGGCGTTGGAGCCCCACAGTATAAATTATTTATATTGTGAGGGCCCCTTACAACGCAGAAACTGGAATGCCGTATTTATTTTATATAATACAAAGGGTTCATATTGTGTAAACAAAGCCTACATAGTATAATAATGTGTTTCCTATCTATTTCACGGTTTTTTATAATTATGTAAAACCGACAATCGACATGGATGTGCAATGTCCATGGATTGGCAGCAATACATGCCATTTACTTAGTTATGTTGTAGCCTACTTATTTTGCCACTTTCAGGGGCCCCCTTCCTCGCGGGGCCCCTCCGGTCGGAGGGTACGGAGGGCGGTCGCTACGGCTCTGGCAACACAGTAGACCAGTGGTTTTTAACCTTTTTCTAGTGGCAGAACCTTTCTCGAAACACGCATTTGCTCGCGAAACACTTGTGTTCACCCGTCCAGTATTTCAAGATATACACAGCCTGCAGTTGTAGCTTGTAACAAATGTAATATTTTGATTTAATGTAGGCCTACGTTACTACTTACTTGCACTTCTGGTGCAGTCTATCACATCCCAAATACAGTCATGCCTTAAAACTTATACAAGTATAGGCCCAGTGCACAAAACACTGTCAAAGAGCAACTGAATTTCTGCTCAATATCTCCAACTATCCATTATGGATGGAATATTGAAAAATGAAAAAACTGTATATCCTAGATCAGTGCTATGGACACGTTGTGTTAATGTATATCCTTCATCAAGTTTTCTGTGAATTTTGTTGTGCCTGGTTTAAACCCTGGACGCATCGTATATATAAAACACGTCACGTAGGCCTATAGGCAGACACATAACGATTCGTCTTCAGCATTTTAAAAAATCATTTGGGGCTCAATCGCCATGTGCGTTGTGAGTGACACGTACGAAGAGGGGCGTTGAGCTTTCGGCTTATTTGGATAATATTTAGCTTCGTTTGCTGCATGGTTACGTCGCCTCACCTGATAAAGTGCTGCTGTCCCATGATTTTTGTTTCGCACATCTTATGTGATTTTCCGTAAACATAATTAATAGTGAGTATAATTATAGATCTGTCGGTTAAAGATTGTAATGGCTTTTTAAGGCTTAGGCTTTCATTTGCAAAAATTCGAATTATTATCCGCTTTAGGTCCTTTCGCAGGATAAGAAGTTTAATCGCTGGCTTTCAAAATGAATGCATGAATGAAAAGAAGAATAAATCAAGCAAGTCGTGGGTCTAGACTCACTCTATAGCTCATTTCAGATTCTGCTCAGTGCAGATTCTGTTTGTTCAGAACAGTCCAAATAGTTTAAAACCAATGATTAAAATGCTTTGTTTGTGATCGCCCGACTTGAATGATGGAAGCGCACCGTACAGTAGGCCTATAATAAACAATCTATGATTAAAGACCAATATAGATTCTCATATAATGCATGCGCCCTCCGAATAACAAGTAATGATTTATAACGACATACCTATACAAAACAACATTAACATAATTATATAAAACAACAATGCATTCACGTAATAGACCTAATCAGGGCTTAAAGTGTGGCAGGACGGTCATGGACGGCGTCCTGGCACTTTTTTTCGAGGCAGGACGCCGTCCTATGACTTATTTGGCCAGCACTGCCAGGACGGTCGTCCATGACTGCATGGACGGCGTCCATGCAGTTACGGACGACCGGCCATAACTGTCTAAAAATGGCTCAATTTGAGGTTGACACAGCCAAAAATGCACTGGTCGCTGGGGCTCTGCCCCAGACCCCGTTGGGGCAGCTTGCGGTAAAGACAAAACCTGTCTCTTTTACATGTAATAACATTTTGATTTTTATTGTTATCCTGGTAGCTTGCGACACTGAAAAACGACTTATTCTTGAAGTTTTCGCG
>OX243815.1:27532773-27643124 GCA_945859605.1 Lumbricus rubellus | reverse complement strand
AGCAGCAGCCGTATCAGCTTTGACTGTCTGCTGGTCTACTTAACGCGCAGAAATATTTCACAAAGGTAAGCGGCGATTTAGACGTTTGGCAGCTTTTTTGTGTTTTTTTCCAGAAGATCGCTTCTCGCAGCTTACGGTGACTATTTTTGAATAATTTGAATAATTAATTTATCGTTGTTTTTCGCATCGCAATACGCTACATAGAGATGTTTGAGTCGTAGTATTTGTTACTACCTCTTGTTCTTTGTGATTTTATTTTGTTAGGCTACTGGTTGTGTTTAAAATAAGGTAACATGATCAGTAGCCAGCAGACCCGTGTGCAAATGAAAAAGAAAAGACATTGAATCTGGCAGAGATAGCCAATAGCAGCGAATGTTGAAAGAACAAAGAAATAATAAGTAAAATATCGAGACCTGTCAGAAATCGTTTTTTTGGATTATTTACTGTGGCAATTTTCATTTCTTAAGACTTTTCTATAGGTTTGCGAAGTAGCCAGCCTAGCATGTTGTTGGTGATTTAAAAAAAAAGCCAGGCTAAAATCACACTTGTTCGCTAGGGCTTATCCGGTGTAGCTGTTTTTTGTAAGGCGCCCTTGTAACGGCATGGCTGTGTTACTGCGCCATATAAATCGTCGTTATTATTATTATTATTTCAAGATTTTCGATCGCAAGATGTTTGTCCTGTTCGGCCTGTTCTCTCCAAACTTAGCAATTTTTCCCCACGTTTGCACTTCACTTGCTGCAGGCTTTTCTGGTTATTGCTGTCTTCTTTGTCTCTTTCGTTCATGTTCGCTCTCACATGCAGTGTTGTTAGTCATGTTGTTTATGTATTAAAGATAGGCTACACAATTTGTTTTGACCTCGCTGAAGCTGGTCTGTCGGTCGGAAAGGGCAACTAAACCGTAGATGTAAAAAAACATGGAAATGAAATTTTAAAAACCCGGGGAAAACGTCGTTTTATTTGAAAAAGAGGAAAAACAAACAAAAAACGGAAAAGAAAAATAATTTGACTTCGTTACATCTTAAACTGCATTTTAACTTTTAAAATCATGTTTATGATTTTTTTTCCTAATTATTTCTTAAAAGGACCTACTAGCCTATTATATCTCTTAAATGTTGACGTTAAGCAATTAAATAATGACATAGCCTAAGTTAGCTGAATCCTTGAGAGTAGGCTGAAAACGTAAGGCATATAAGAAAATATAATATTAAGAAAAATAATAACAGCCAGTAAATAATTAAATAAAGCTACATAAAAAATTTAAAAAACAATGAAACGACGCGAAAAAAACAAAACGAAAAAACGACGTTTTTTGGGAGCGAATAAAAAACGAAAAACTTTTAAACAACTATGAACTAAACGTCATGGTAATGTAAACAAGTCCAGTACAGGTTTTAATTAAGAGGAAATATTCAGATTAGCCTCCTGGAAATAGGCCTACAATTCTAATGAGCACGTGCCACGTTATCTTTAAATCCCAAGCCACTGAATAAATACTGAATAGGTCTTTTTGCAAATCATGAAATTTGATATAGTGTAAACGTGTCTAATCTTGTGCTTTCTTCAGCTGCTTTACAGTTAGGGTCTATAATTTTTTATTGATGTCTGAAGGCGCGAATCAGTGGTGAAGCAGGACTGTTGTTATTACACACATTAGGCATGAACAGTGGAGAGCTATAGCCTATATGCTTAGTCAGTTTAGATGTTGGTTAACTGTCAGAACATTAGTTAAATGGATAAATTGGAAAATAGTAGCAACATGGAAAACGTTTAGAAAAATGGAAATACAAGTTTTTAATATTTGGCAGACAACAAAAGAAGAAACAAATATGATGATGAATTCAGAGTGGAAGAGAACACTTTAGCAAATATTGAAATAATTCGGAAAAGGGTCAATTGGATAAAACAAGCTAATTTTTTGTTAATAATGGTTGAATAATAATAGGTGAGATAATTATAATAGACTGTAGGCCAGGTTGAATTTGAAATGTCAGACAGACTTTTAGAGTTAGAGACAAAAGTCACAAAACAACCGTGAATCAATTAACGAATAAATATTAAAATATATTAGCATGTGAGAAAGTATGAGTGTATCGAATGATGGTGACAAATCGGCTTGCTTGTAAGAGACATGACGAATCAATCGATAGCCTACCTACCAGTACCATCGATCGAAATATAATTCATGATTCACTGATTTGCGAAAAGATGCTATCCATCTCACGATAGATGGCAGCACTCACCAAGTCAGTTAATCATGAATAATTATTTTTAAAAGTCGTTCGTTTATTTATTTGTTCGTTTCGTATTCAAACATTTAGACGTCGTTCAGTTGTAACAAGAATAGAATAAAGAAGCTAAAAATAACCAGCCAGCCAGCCTGCACTGAAAATCTGTACAACTGGGTTATCATGGCAACGACAGTTACTGTAGGCTATAGCGCCCCCCAGCGGCAGGTCTTGGCAACACGCCTGGCGGCTGACTTGGTTTTCATAATGAGTCTCGGTTTACTTAGAAAAAAACTCGCGTGGCTCATCGCAAAACCGAAGAAAGGATGAGACACCGGCGGCCAATGACTAATACCTGCAGCTACAGCACGTGCAAGACGCATTCACTAAATCATCCTCCGCCATGATGCCAGTCGATGTTCCAGCACTGCGCTGATTCATGCCTCAGATTATATATGAACGTGCAGAGCAGGCGGGCGCTGGCGTGTTCTTCACAAAGCACAGAACTGTAGCCATGCTGGGTCAGGGTAACGAGTAGTCGAGATTTGTAGCTCGGTAATCGTAGACACGAAGGTGTCGAATTCGGTAAGTGGAGAGGCACTATACCGGCGTCCATAACGCAAAACCGGGCAACTGATTAGTATTTTTTCTTCTATGCAATGCACGCATATATACTGCAGACGCCACAAGCAACTTTGAAGCAAGCGCCAGAGAATTAGATGGGGCTTCCCCCCCCCCTGGGGAGGGAGAAGTAAGGGCACGAAGAGATTCATCGTTTTAGTGTATTTGGATAAGATTCGGCAGCTATTTATGCAGTTCATGGTATAGTCATAACGTAATCTAAAATGCAACTGAGTCACGATGTTGCTATTCTAATGGTAACAGTATCCTAGCTTGCACCTGGGATCGACGTAGCGGGGAGGGGGCGGGACGAAGGGGGGGGGGGGGAAGAGAGAAACAGAGACAGACAGAAGGAGAACAAAGAGAACAGAGCGAGAGAGATGTGCATGCATTTGCTTAGTTTGGTGAACGAAAAATGTAAAGTAGAGAGAAACGATGGGCCAAAATATAGGAATAACAATTGAACGAACGAATAAAGAAAAGAGTGAAGGAACATGGACACCTATTTTGTAAACCAACATAGACCTACTCTTTTGTCTCAACGAAGTTTTTCTTCGCACTAAAGCGCTATTATTGATACCAATGATAGGTTACACAAAGTGAAACTGAAATTAAAATTTAGAAACCTCTAAAAATAAATTCGCATTTTACTAATTTGAAATTTCCTGCTCTATATTTTTCAAGCTCATATAATAAATTTATTAATTAAAACATTCCATAGTGACCATTATGTTTTGCTCCCTTCTGCAAAAATATACGCGGGGTTCATGACTTCATGGAGTATAGGTTAAAAGATTAAGAAAAGTAAGAGGAGAACTAGACAGCTGAGCGTGATTAATAAAAAGGCAAAACAACTGATGAACACAATGTTATGACCTGCATTCCAAAACTCAATCATTGAAACATTAATTTTCACATTTATTTGACTCTTCTATAGATGAAGTGCCCTGCATATGAAGATGTGCAGCTGGATAGGCTATATTGCTTCAAAATCTGCTTTTACAACAGCCAACATGCATGCAGGCGTCGTATACCGTAACAATGTGTTTCATACGATTTCTTATTCACGATAATGTTGACTGACCTTAATTAATTGCTTGGCATTTTATCGTTGTAACAAGTGTGCTCGAATGAAATTGATTATAACAAATAATGTATCCATTGCAAATTGCAATAGGCCTAAAAGGTTTATGAATTAAATGCATGAACGTTAGCTGCAATAGATATCATATCCAGGCGGGTCTGTTGTCTGTCACCAAATTCGATTTTCTGGGTATCTAAAATATCTATGTTCTGTAGGCCCTATATGGCTATAAGTCTGTCTCGTTCGTAGATAAGGAGCTCCTCTTACCAACTTCGTATCTCTTGTCACGTGGGCTAACTGACATTCTTACCCCAGAAACATTCAGATCGAAATTCACCCATTATTTATGTTCACTGTTCAGCCATTATCTACTTAGTCGCGCGTGAACGATATCCCTATATACAGGATAAATAGGCTACAGAGTCTGGAGAAGTGAGTTCATAGCCTCGTGTCAGCCTTTATTATAGTTTAGTAGCCTAGTTCGTTTGTGATAAGTTGATAACCATAGTAGGCTAGACACACATGTATTCACTTAGCTATAAAATGGCAAGTAAGCTATATATATATAATATATATGTATATATGTATATATTATATGTATACAGGGGCGGAAACCTGGTCCGAACTTTGGGGGGGACGGACGGGCGGCTGAAAGACGATCGCTGAAGCGCGAAGCACCGAGTTGGGAGGGGTGAATTAAGGTTGTTTTTAATATTCACACCTAATTGTAGCATTTTAGCTGTCGTCAAAAATGAAAAATGATCCATTTTCTTAGTCCCAATAGAAGTAGTTCAAACTGTACACCGTGGTTCAAAAAAAACTAAGCCAAATTGTTTTGCATATATCTCAAATACCTGATGACATATCAAGCTAATATTTTCCAACTATTTAGAGAAGTGGACCAAGAATATGATTCCAAAATTTCATGAGACACAGTTGAACGGTTAAAAAGATATGAATTTTTAAACTTCATATGCCGAAATTTCAGTTTACAAGCAATTTTCTGTCAGGTTCAATAAAATGTTCTCTTATATCTCTAATGCCTGATGATTAATCATTCTAAAATTTTCCAGATATGTAGAGAATTGAACTAACAATATGATTACAACAGTATGGTTTTATTATTTAATTAATTAAGATGCTCAAAATGTCCTCCTGCTTGCACGCAAGCCTGGAGGCGCTGGCGCCATGCATTACGCAACAGCATCGTCAATTATCCTCTGGTCCAGGCCTTCCCACACTTCCAACAAGCGCTGGTTGCTTCAGATCGTTTAGATCATGGATTGTTGTTTGGTAGATTCGGTCTTACATCACGCTCCACAGTTTATAATTAATTAATTTTACTTCATCATCCCTGAAGACCAAAATTTGGAACTATCAAGCATCAAAACCGCAACGAACACCATAACAGACTTGCTGAAAACAGACATTTCTGGAGATCAAGTTTAAATATTCATATCTTTCTATCCGTTCAAATTTATGACATGATATTTTGGAATCCTATTCTTAGTTCAATCCTCTAAATATCTGGAAAATTTTGGTATGATTTATTATCAGGCATTGGAGATATAATAAAACCAGTTTAGCTTACTTTTTACTGAATCTGGCAGAAAATTGCTTGTAAACTGCAATTTTGGCATATGAAGTTGAAAGATTCATATCTTTTTATCCGTTCAATTTTATCTCTTGAAATTTTGGAATCATATTCTTGGTCCACTTCTCTAAATAATTGGAAAATTTTAGCGTGATATGTTATCAGGCATCAGAGATATATGAAAAACAATTTGGCTTAGTTTTTTTTGAACCACGGTGTAATTTGTTATTGAACACGATCGGAGTGCAGATTGTATTAGACACCTTTTTAATGCTGATATCACAAATTTATATAATGATGGAATGTGCTAAATTTCGCAAAACAGTTTTGCAAAAAAACTATCTATGCATTTAACATAGACACCTCTGTAATGCAATCAATCAAAAATATATATAAGAAAATCATGCTATGTAGTGAATATTACTCAAATTCATGACTAAAATATTTGCGTTAATTTATTACATGCAAATTATGTTTATTAGAAAGACTAAAAAGAAAACACTGATAGGAATGAAAATCTACTCTTGTCTATAATTATTATATACATACTATCAGAGCATATCAAAAGAATTCCGTTACAGAACTGCATGACTTTTTCTCAGCCTTTTGATCTACCCTGGTAAATAACTGCCAACCAGATGACAATGACTTTTTCAAAACTATTTTTTGCTGCGAGGATGTGATTTTACAACTGTCTAAGACCATTATAACTGCCATTTTATTTAAAATCAACACTTCTATGTGAACTTGCACGTTTAAAAGCCCTGCCAACTCTCATTATGCATAGATTAAATCCGTTCAAGAGACCAAATCGTGGACGGAGTTTGGTTTAAATTTTTGGGGGCTAAAAAAACTTAAAGTTTGGATATGAGGCGGAGACTTGGTCCAGATTGAGCGGCGCCGGAATTTTTTTCTCGAATCAAAAGTTAATGAGCCTTTTTAGTCATCGAGTTTAATTTAAATCTAATAAAAACCATACTATCTTGCGTAAACACCTTTTTTAGTCAAGTAGTTTATTTGAAATATCATAAAACCATACTAATTACCGTAAACACCTTTTTTAGTCATCGAGTTTAATTGAAATCTTATAAAAACGATACTATTTAGCGTAAACACCTTTTTTAGCCATCGAGATTAATTTAAATCTTAAAAACATACTATTTTGTATAAACACCTTTTTTAGTAATCGAATTAAATTAAAATCTCATAAAAACCATTTTTTTTGCGTAAACACCTTGTTTGGTCAACGAGATTAACTGAAATCTCATAAAAAAAACATACTATTTTGCGTAAACACCTGTTTAGTGATCCAATTTAATCGAAATATCACAAAACCATAATTTATTCCGTAAACACTTTTTTTAGTCATCGAGTTTAATTGAAGTCTCATAAAACCATACTATTTTGCGTAAAAACCTTTTTTAGACATCAACTCATCGAGTTTAATTAAAATCTTATAAAACCATACTATTTTGCGTAAACATCTTTTTCAGTCATCAATTTTTATTTGAATCTCATAAAACCATACTATTTTGCGTAAACACCTTTCTTATTATCGAGAATAATTGTAATCTCATAAAAACCATACTATTTTGCGTAAACGCCTTTTTTAGTGACCGGGTTTAATTGAAATATCGCAAAACCATGTTTTTTTCCGTAAACACCTTTTCTAGTCATATTGTTAAATTTAAATATCATAGATCTATACTATTTTCCGAAGACACCTTCTTTGGTCATCGAGTTTAATTTAAGTCTCATAAAAACTTTACTATTTCGCGTAAACACCTTTTTTAGTCATTGAGTTTAATTGAAATCTCATAAGACCATAACATTTCCGTAAACACCTTTTTTAGTCATCGAAATTTGTTAATTTCTCATAAAAACCATACTATTTTGCGTAAACATATTTTTTGGGAGTTTAATTTAAATCTCACAAAACCATATTATTTTTCAGACAAAAAGTGTGTCGACCTTTTCTTGGTCATAGAGTTGAAATCTCATAAAAACCATTCTTTTTCCTTACACACGTCGAGTTTAATAGAAATCTCATGAAACCATACTAACTTTCCGGACACACCCGTTTTAGTCAACGACTTTAATTGAAGTTTCACAACAACCATGCTATTTTTCCTGGATAAAAAAGCGTTAATCATCGGATTCAAGTTTCGCTCGTGAAAATTTCTTGGGGGCTAACCCCGGAAACTATACCATTTTCCTTGTGACAGACCTGAATCTGGGTCTTCTTGAGGGGTTTGAGCCCCCTAGCCCGTTATAAACTCCGCCCATGGACCCAATGATGTTCTATGTCCCACTGTTCGTTTTCCAGAGGAACAATAAACAAAATACTTACTTACTTACTTATTTACGTATTAACTTTTCCTTTTACTTCTGATGTTGAACATGACGCTGATTTGAGCCTGAAGAGAAGCTGAATTGAATTTAGCAGAAACCCGACATGTGACGTTGTGAGTTTGTGACGTTGGGTGTTTTCAAGTCTTTATAATAATTGGAAACGAGTTAAAAGAGGTGTCTTATCTATACAGTATAATGTTCGCAAACTATCCAATGTGGGACTTAATAACTTTTGGTTAGTGCCTGGATTGCTCTGGAGTTCATAACATTATAAATATTTACTTCATCTGCTAAACTTTTTTCTCTAGTTCCCTACTGAAGATTGTGTACATGTCCTAACGCTTGAACATTGGGGGGGACAAATGCATGGGCCGTCCCCCCAACGTCTTCTTTGGGGGGGACCGTCCCCCCTGTCCCCCCCTAGGTTTCCGCCCCTGTATGTATTTATGTATATATGTATATATGATGTGTCACCTCAACTCTCATTCTATCTTTACTTTTGACCGGTAGATATGACCCTTTTCCTTTTATGTGCCGCCTATATATATATATATATATGATTATATATATAATTATATATATCTATACTATCTATAGGTTCGTTTTTCCCCGCCCTTTAATAGCATAGTTGTAGATTCAGATCACCAGCAGCTTCTGACCCGTCTTTGTGACCTTTCGGGTGGGGGAAACTTTGCGAGAATATTAACAGCCACTGGATTGGGACTTGTCTCACCCTACGGCGTCGATCGGTGGGGTTCTGAATATATATATATGTGAAAATAAGAGGGCCGAGTTGAAACTGGGTCGGTCTTGCAGTTTGAGCCATAATTATATCGTGGATGTGTATTCCTAGACCACGCACGCACCTCCCTTCTGAGCTGGTGCCAGAGTTTATTAATCGAGTTCTGTAGGCCTACATAGCCTATATGCCTTCCAAGTTCCATCGTATTATCAGAGATCGAGATTCATGTGCTTTTCAGCAATTGCTGCTGAATAGATGTTTGATAGATTGGCATGCATGCTTCCGCCAGGTTTGCTTTTTTGTAATCTGACAGCTCAGACTTCATTATCTTCAGCGAAGATAGAATATCGGAGAGAAGAGCGACGGAATGACGTCAATGAACTTAGATTTTTACCATCAATAATTCAATATATATTATGTACATATAAATTAGATATATATGATTATATATAATATATACAATTATATATAATTATAATATAATTATAACATGCATATATTAGGCCTATATGCGGGCAAAGATGATAAGTGACAAAAGGTCAAGCCGTTCAAATTGTCGCTAAAAGTGCATGTATATGAAATATGCCGGTGCATCCAATAAAATACAAAAATGCATTTTGGTCTTTTTTAGATGATAAGCTTAGTTGCAGCGAAATGCAGCCATTCATATGTCATAGACTACTAATCCAATAATACACTCATTTGCATACACTGCACTCTACATACATAGTACATGATAGGCCTACATGCATGGGCGGAGACTTAGGGGGGGACAGGGGGGGACGGTCCCCCCCAATGAATGTGGTGGGGGGGACGGTCCATGTATCCGTCCCCCCCAATCGTCAAGTGTCAGGACATGGACACTTGATGAACACACTGCAGGTGACTGACGACGTTACAATTTTAGAAGAAGAGATTTTCGAAAGAAATACTAAAAAACTGTTCAAAGCAATAAGAGCGATGCCATAATAGAAACGGTATTAATGCATCGTCCCTTTTTGAAAACACCTCTCTTGGACACCCTTAAATCCTTTCTTCATGAAGCTATATAAACGAAGTAAGCTTACATAATTCAAATAATTAAATTTAATCCATCAAATTATTAGAAAACATTGAACAAATCTTCGAGAAACCTCTCGATCTAATCATGAATTGAGTGTAGATTCGACAAGTCTAGATAAGATCGGTTCAATTCAGATCTATAATTCAATCACAACCAATTAATATTATTATCATTGACACCATTTAATTTTCGATTCGCTAACTAATTTCCATCAAATCCTACCCATCTTGTTCGTCCCCCACAATTGCTGTAGCCAGGATTTGATTTCGGGGGTGTTTCTTCAGCATAGAATTGCTAACGACCATGTTGTAGTCGTTCAAATTTCTGAAAACATCTTTTTTAGTTGTCACAATTTTTTGGAGACACCTTTTCACAGTTTTTAGTCGTCCAAATTTCTGAAGACACCTTTTTTTAGTAGTGAACTTTTCTATACATTTTGTTTTATTCGTCTAAATTTCTGAAGGAGCCTTTTTTAGTCGTCAACGTTTCTATACATCTTGTTTTATTTGTCTAAATTTCTGAAGACACCTTTTTTAGTCGTCAACATTTCTATACATCTTGCTTTATTCGTCTAAATTCCTGAAGACACCTTTTTTAGTCGTCAACATTTCTATACATTTTGTTTTATTCGTCAAAATTTCTGAAGACCCATTTTTAGTGGTCAACATTTCCATGCATCTTTGTTATTCGTCAAAATTTCTGAAGACACCCTTTTTTAGTTGTCAACATTTCTATAAACATTGTTTTATTAGTCCAAATTTTTGAAGACATCTTTTCTAGTCATGACAATTTCTATACACCTTGTTTTTGTCGTCAAAATTTCTGGACTTTTTACTATGAGCATTTCTAAAGACACCTTTTTAGTCACCAGAATTTTTGAATAAACCATTTTTTTAGGTCTGTCAAAATGATTTTTGCTATTATTGTTTAAGCTTATAGATGATGGCTGAATGATTTGATTTTCATATTAATGTTGAATATCTATTTGCGTATTCCTATTGAGTCATAAATTGTTTTGAATAAACATTTTTTTAGCTCTGTCAAAATTTCTGAAGACACCTTTTTTAGTCGTCAAAATTTATTTTTTAGTCGTCACAATGTTTTTGGCCGCTCGTCCGTCCCCCCCAAAGTTCGGACCAGGTCTCCGCCTATGCCTACATGATACAGTAAACATACAGTATACATACATAGCACATGATACATGATACACTAAACATGCAGAATACATACATAGTAGTTGATGATAGTACATAATACATGATACATGCGCATTGCGCAAACATATACCCGCTTACGCACGTGATTCCCTACATGCATTCATTCACGCATGCGCACATATGCCTAAACAACAACATATTATTATTATTATTATTATTATTATTATTATTATTATTAGCAAAATAATATTATCTTTGCTGTGCGCATGCCTATTTGTTATGTGAGTATCACAGGTCTGTGTCTTGAAACGAACGTACACAATGCGCCATGATATTTGCATCTGACAGTCTTTGGTTTGTTGTGGTATAATTAATAGGAGTGCATGCGATGATTAAATGCCAGCACGTTCGTTTAATTACGAACTGAACGCATGCATATGCACGCAGATTATGAGCAATTATTTTCTGGCTCGTACTTTATTGATGGCTCCATGAGCGCTGCTGTTATGTGTGTCAACAATGCTTGTGGAGACCATGCCAAGGACAATTGTGATTGCTGCATATACACGCCTTCAAGTGTTCGTCTATTCCTGAATGTATAGGCATTTCTCTTGGCTCTGCGGAAAGTAAGCAAGTAAGTGCCTGCGGTAGATTTGCAAGTGACCATTACTGTGTTATGAAATGGGTAGCTTTAGGTAGGCTATGCCAATCGTCAACTCAATAGCATTTACATTTATAAAGAGCTACTAAGTAAAAGTCAAGCCTATTCACGAGTGCTTCATCATATCAGAGGGATCATTCAATATTCATAGAAATTGAGATGATAACTATGTGCACTGTACAATGTACATAGCTTGAATATGTCAGCACCTCTGAGCAGCTTTCTTGCTGAAACGCTTTTTAGATGCTCGATTTAATTTATTATCAGCATTCATAGTGAGAAAGTAGCCTATTTATCCAACTTTTCGCTGAACCACTGCGCCCCCGCGCGAAACCCAAGGGTTCCCCGGAACTTTGGGAAATGCTGGCCTAGACTACACGAGCAATTCATGTCGTTCAAATGCCCTGCGACATTTTGTTCAAGCATCTTCTCATCACATAGAAACTTTAAGTTTCGACCTTTTGCAATGTATAGGCCTACAGTTTATGTTTTGATCCTTTGCAAGTTTACAGTGCAGACAACTAGGCATGCACCTTATAATATTATACAGGTTTAAATATAGTACTATCTTGTCAAATTAATGCTGAAAGGGGAAGAGGCTAGACAATTTATTTATAAATGGTTCGATTAATTATTTACGACTGATCTCAAGTGCATGATTAATATTCAAAGCATAGTTTCAAAATGTTTGCTTAAGACAAATTGATACCAGTCCTATTCCCATCAGTATATAGGAGATTTGCTATTATAGGCTCACGTCCATCTTTCTTCTCCTACTCACTCCTCTTTCCCACCTCCTCCTCCTCCTGCTCGACGTCGTCGTCGTCCTCCTCCTCCTCCTCCTCCTCTTCCTCTTATCTCTCTCTCTGTCTCTCTCTTTCTCTCTGTCTGTCTCCCTGTCTCTGTCTCCCTGTCTCTGTCTGTCTGTCTCTCTCCTCTTCCTCCCTTACCTCTATGATATTCACATCCCATTGTTGATGTTAAATTGACAAATCGTTGCCAAACCATGTAAGTCTCGGGGGATATTTTTCGGCTGGTGCACTGCTATTGTTAGCTTGATCCCATATTACGTTGGAAATATTCTTCAAAACCAGAACTAATATTGAACGAGCCGCCTACTAAGCGAGTAATAAATTGCTTTTTGCTTCTTTTGACTTTTTCTATTTCGCGTTTCACTACTCCTTGTAATCGCCGACTCTTCGACTTCTATAGCGCATTGATCTGCAAACATTTGAGAGAAAAGTTCAATGGTGTGTAGACTCAACTATCAATAATTCAATTCAGTTCATGCTCAACATTGTCGCCTTGATACGACTTTCGTCAGACTGTTTTCATGCAGTATGTCCTCTTTCTTCAACGTATCTTTTCCGTGATATCCAATATTCGTCGTCAAGGTCAAATCAAGGTAATTATCCTGCTGTGTGTGGGTACGTGCATGGAAGAATGCATGCCTGTGTGAATGCATGCATGTATCAGCACGTATACGATTGTGTACAGTAAAGATAATAATCATGATAATAATCATGACGCTTGAAGACATTGATGGTCTGCACAATGCACATGAACAATTCCAGACTTTCTCTGTACATGACCTGCGCCCTCCTTTGCCGCACTACTTCAAACTCCCTGATTATTCGTGCTCAGATTTTATCTGGAGGCTTTACTTTTTCTGCCAGATGTCTTAAGACTTTTCTTTTTCCGGGAGTTCTTCGCACTGGGAGCGCCTCTGATTAGATTGTACTGTGAGAAGCGCTTTATAAATCCCAAAATAGAGTAGAATAGAATAGAATGACACTAACTATATATATATTCAATTATATATATACACCTAGAAGTTGGGTAGAACTTAGGTTATTTTATGAAACTATAACTACCTGCCAGCTTTAATTTTATGTAAGCCATATTCAAATGTCCAGAGGCACACAGGCTCTAAGACCCTGGTCTCCAGGCAAATTAAAACTTTGACCTCTCTCGTTTGCGTTTCTTGTGGGCAGCTGTAGTTACTTACCCATTCGGGCAGTGGGGAGGTCAACAGATACCCTCATCTTTTACCCCAACGACCCGGGGCCGGTCTGTTCAAATCGAAGCGATACGATATCGGCTTCCAGCGCCACCCCTCCCTTCCAAACCTCTCCTCCATATATCTTCCGCTCTTCCTACAATTTTCTTCCTCCATCCCTCCTGACACCCTCCCGTTCCAATGCGCTATATATACACATATATACATAATATACAATTATACATATATATACATATATACATATATACATATATACATATATACATATATACATACATGTATATACATATGTATCTGCGTTAGTCACTGCGTTGTATATCTGGAAAGACTGGGTCAACATTTCAGACAGGGCCAGGCACCAATTAGAGTAACTGGGTCAGAGTCCATCCATCCATCTTCCCTCCCACCTTCCCACTTTGTTATCTTTGTCCAATATCCGGGTCAGTGGTGAGGGAATGATGGTAAAAATTGGCTGAATGATGAGGATGATGAAGATGATGAAGATGATGAAGATAATAAAGATGATGAAGATGATGAAGATAATGAAGATGATGATGACGATGAAGATGATGAAGATGATGGGGGTGATGAAGATTATGAATATGATGAAGATGATGAAAATTATGAAGATTAGAAAGATGAGATGGAGTCAGAGGAGTTTCGCTGAAACCGGAGTATAGGTCTACGGAGCAATCAATCAATCAGGATGTTCAGTTTCAGGATGAGGAGTGAAGTGAAGGAGGCGGAAAAGGAAAAGACAGACGAAAGAAAAGACGGAAAACAATCAACGTGCTGAGAAGTTGTGGAATGGATCATCTTTTCGTTTAAATTATTTTCTTGTAAGGATACAGTCTTATAGTATCGACCATATAACCTTTTATTGTCTTATAAGCATGACCTATGGGCATTGGGCATAATATTATACGTATCTCGTGTTTCTTGCAAGTAGCTGCAAGCGTTTAGTTTGCTTTCACCAACATGTATTCCCAGCTTAAATTGTCACATCTCATTAAAAGTCTTTAAAATATTTTCAATCGATCATCTTTCAACTGATTGAACTTTGAGAATGACTTTTATCACCGGGAATCGATCGTTAAGTCGAATAAAAGCCACAGGGGCGTACGCACATAAAATCAAGAGAATACACTTTCCCCCTCTGCAGAAATCTGACGCCTATTTTTTTAACTGCTACTGTTTTTCTCAACAAATTTTCTTTGCACTTCACCACTAAAAATGCCAATGATACACAAACAAAATTGCGAAATTTACATTTAGAAACATGCGTGAATCCTACCCATGCATGTTCTTAATTTCCTGCTTTGCATCAAAAAAGCTCTTGATAAATGTTTAATAGCTATGTTTTACTCAAAAATGTCTGCGGACACGTTTTAACTGTCTCTAAGCAAGTGAAACGTCGTAGGCTACAATAGCTCTCGAATTTTCCATCTTCTGAATTGCACAGTCACATCATTAATTTTCCGTTTATATAGTCTATGCAAAGGTTGAGGTTTCGATTTTCCCACAGGGCAGAAATCAGAATCAATTTGAGAATAATTTATGTCGATGAATATTTTTCATCATCTGCGCTAGAGGCCAGATATTAACGCAGACTGATTTATAGTAAAGAATCATGCTCGCAGACAGGCAAAGCGCCAATGGTCTTGCTGTTGGTCATTCGTTGAGTTGTGGGTAGCTGGACCGACGACGACGTCACTTTTAATGAATTGCATGAGAGGTATGATGGAGGACCGGAAACCAGCGTAGGCTATAATATTATAGCCTACGTCCAACTCCTAGCGGCCGATGCATGTCGATGCATGTGCTAATTAATGACGTCATTCACAGGCAGCAGACTTATTTGGGCAGACAGACAGACGGACAGAATATAGATAGACATTGCAGTATAATTCGGGTGGACAGACAGACAGACGGCCACGCACAGAGGGACACACGTGGGCATAGACGCCGAACAGACAGGTGCACACTGTAACAGTCAGCCATCTGAAGCATAAGTGTGAATGCAGTTGCATATGACATTTGTGTGTGCTCGTGTGCGTGCGTGTGTGCGTGCGTGTGTGTGTGTGTGTGTGTGTATGTATGTATGTATGTATGTATGTGTGTGCGTGTGTGTATATACATCTGCAGATACGCTGCACTTTGTTGACTGCAGAGTGCAGACTCTGAAAGAATAAGAGATTCATATAATTATTATGAAGGTTTACGTTTGGCACGCACTGAAATAACTCAATCTCATAGGTGCAGCTTAGGCATACAGGTATAGGCCTAATACAGGAGCAATCATAAGCTATAGGGTTGATTTACTAGACGCTCGTGCTTCTGCCATAACCCAGGTATACTTGTTCGAGATAAAAGCAAGTACACGCCTCTGATCATCTGGCTCTTCTAACTGCAATATATAGCCTACACAAGCCACTTTCATTCCGACAATTCATAATTATCGCTTCTTCAATAAGTCTATATTATACGCATAGGCCTTCATGTGGCAGGATAATGATTCAAAACTTTAAACCTGGACGAATCTGTTTTGCCGTAGTTCCATGTTTATTTGGATAATCAATTTACACATTGGAATGCTTAATGTAACGCTTTTTAATTTCCTTACCAAGACTCTGGACACCTGGATATATAATATAATTATAATTATTTAGTTGACTTATTTAAATACAAGATTTTGCTCGACAGAGTCAGATAGTTGAACGCGTAGGTCTATAATTAATTATATACAATGGGATGAATTTACGGCTGTTCTAGGAGGACAGTAGGTACAACATAGCAGACAGACATTGAGCGTCTTGTACTTTACTATATTACAACATTTACCGAGTCATGACTCTTAAGTATTTAGGCAGGGCACAGATTATTATGAATTAGAATGACAGCGCATAACGATCTTCCACCCCATTTGCTTTACATAGGTTGATGTAATATTTTATCCAGACAGATGTGGAATAGAAGAAAAATGTGTGATCAATTTAGAAGCGATTTATCAAAAGGGTGTAAATGTCGTGGATGTGTCACGAAGATGATAAAACTCTATCGAAACGATTGAGACGTCAGCATCACGCCGTCTATATATAGGCCTAATGCAATTACCGACGCCACTTCAATTCTATTAAACTGCGGTGATAATATCTAATTTAAAACATTTTATTTCCCGACGGACGGATGGAGAGAGAGACGGAAGAGATTCCTTCGTCTATGAAGCGGATCGATTTTAGCGGCGGAGGGACGGGCGGGGGCCGTGCCGCCGTGAGGGACTGCGGCCGAGCGGACGCCGCCGGTCACCCGCTGCTGGCTACCTACCCTCCAAGGAGGTGCGCCTCGACCGGCGGCCCTGCAGCCGCTCGGTCGATGACGCCTTGAGGGAGGAGGAGGGCGACGAGGAGGAGGAGGCTGCTTTCGTTGAAGCCCGTCGTCATATTGATCGTCTCCGATGCCGTGGTGCTGCTCAGCCGACCGACCTCTCAGCTGCTCGCATCGTCTGCTGCTGTTGCTGTGCCGCTTATTGTTGTTGTGCCTCTCGTCCTATACTATACTCGATGGCGAGTGCCGTTACCGATGCAAGTGATGGTTGGGGAGGGAGTCTGGCACGGCGTAGGCGAACGATCGTAGGTAGGCTGAGCACCGTAAGGAAGGAAGAGAGATGGAGGGATGGAGGGAGAGACAGACAGAAGCAGACAGACAGAGACAGACAGAGACAGACAGAGATCCAGAGAGACAGACAGAGTGAATTCGAGAGTGTGTGTGTGTATTTGTGTGAAAGAGAGAAACACAGACAGACAGAGGGATAGACACAGAGAGACAGATAGACAGAAGGGAGAAAGAATGAGAGTTAGAGACAGACAAAGACAGAGACAAAGACAGAGAAAGAGACGCGAGGCGGAGAGTAGAGAGAGAGAGAGAGAGATTCTTGGCGTCGGGATTCTTCGAACGTCGTCGTTTGGTCCTTGGAGCGCAACTGCACCGTGTTGCCATGGAGACGATGTCCTGTGAGCCTAGCGACGTTTAACGAGCGCCGACGGAGATATACGATCATCGTGGCTTTTCGTTAAGGATGGATGAATGGAAGGAAGGATGGAGGATGAATTGATGGATGGGACTGGATGGATGGATGAATGGATGTGACTGGATGGATGAATTGATGGATGGGACTGGATGGATGGATGGATGGATGAATGAATGTATGACCCAGAAACAGACATACACAGAGACACAGAGACAGGGAGAGACAGACAGACAGAGAGATGGTGGACTTCAAGATGAGAAGAGTGGATAGATGCATGGCAGCTGAATGTCCATCTGTTCTATTATAATTAGACTGAAGATTACATTTCCGAAGAGTTGACATTGAGATATGACATAAATTAACCGATCGAAGACCACAAGACCAACAGACATGCACACACACACACACACACAAACACACACACACACACAAGAACACACACACACGCATGCATACACACACAGACAGCGTTATGGTGTCCAGAACATGCAAGTGCTATTTTGGCAATGCGAGATTGTTGGTGGTGACAAAATTAATGGTGACCTTGATGACAATTAATGTGAATGATGATCTCAAAGATAATGACGATAATATAATTATGTGTTGTCATAACGTGTCACCGTTGCCATAATTACCTTTGCCACTGACGACGATTATCGTCATTATCGTCATTATCGTCATTATCATCATTATGCCAATTTCGGAGACTGAAATCTCAGCTAATATGGATCGTTCACAGGGACCTTAAATGGATCTTAAATCAAGGTCACTTAGAAGTCTTAGATCTATATTTAAACGATGAAAGTATTATTATCGAAGGTAACACCCAGCTATATAGACCTATGGTAACGACGGTGATGTTATTATTACTTTGTGGGGCGCGGTGGCGTAGTGGGCATGTTCGTTGTCTTGCAGCCGGAGGGTTTCAGGTTCAAATCCACCTCAAGCTGCCTCTTAGGGACTTTGTGTAAGTCCTTCACTCGCAATTGCTCAGCGTTTCGGCCTTAAACTCCGATTCGGTGTCCACGCTTTACTAGTCGGGAGCGCTTCTGAGTATAGCAACCTTGATCGGGCGCTATAACAAGTGCACATACAAACAAAGAAACAAAATTCTGATGCCAGGCAGATGAATTCGTGGATTGTCTGGTCTGTTATTGTACAGAGAGAAGATGACTGGTCGGGTTGTGATCGTGACGGGAGCGAGTTCTGGTCTCGGATTCGAGACAGCGAGGTACCTCTGCGAAGGCGGAAATGACGTCATACTGGCGTGTCGAGACGAAGAGAAGACGAATCGCGCCATAGCCAAGATCAAACAACAGAATCCAAACGCATTGGCCACCTACATGCACGTAAGTATGTCAGTCGACGGCTGAGCCTAAAGCCTGTAACTGCTTCTTATCCAGATGCATATCTGTCTCGCTGAAATATGAAGCCTCTTTTTAGTGATTGATGTCACTGGTCGATATAGAAAGAACATTTTACCAAGAGTCTATGTCGATGTGTGACATACATGTAGAGAGAACTTCGAGAGACAGACAGACAAACAGACAGACAGACGAACAGACAGACACAGACAGACAGACGAATAGGCAAACAGACAGACAGACAGAAAACATACGAACATGCAGACTGACACAGACAGACGAACGAATAAACAAACAAATAGACACATATACTATAGACAGGCAGAAATAGATGCACACAGACAGTCATACAGACACAGACAGACAGCTAGACAGACGCAGACAGACGCAGACAGACACAGACAGAGACAGACAGCCAGACAGACATCCGCAGACAAACATATACAGACACAGACAGACAGATAGACAGACAGACAACTATTCTCTGATCATTATTTTGACCGGCAGACGTTACATACATATAGAGCAGCAGAATAGATTCTGTTGAAGGTTTTTTTCATCAAACCAGACAGATAATAGAGAGAAAAAATCAATGGAAAGGACATTAATTTTTTTATCATGAATCTATGGCGATGTGTAGCAGACACGCACTCGTATCGACAGACATAGCAGACAAAAATGAGAAAATGGTTTCAATAGATCTGCAGTCGCTGTAAAACAATCTTATTAGCCGTATTACATACACACATCCTACAGATTGACTGCAGACCCCTTTGGTCTTGGCTGACCGCCTGCTTTTGTTGCGTGTCCCATGTCTGCCAAATCTCTGCCTTCAGCTATCAGTTGTTGTGATCTTGGCTTACAGCACCGCAAGCAGTCTGCCTGTTAGGTAGTGTATCTTCCTCTGCCACTGCTTTGGCTTCTATGCGTCTGATTGTTTGTCTGTTTCTGTTTCGTCCGAATCCTTGTAATCGTAATCGTAATCTCCAATTTTCTAAGGTATCACTCAAAAGCCAAAGCGTGGGGACACCAGCCTATTCACGAGCGGCGCTGTCTTCATTTAGAGGGGTTGTCAAAAAGATTAGTCCGACTCCTAACAAAAATCGAATATATCCTGTTATCTATAGGAAGAGGTTTCTATAAGAATTTTTCGTTTTCACCCATGCGATATAATAATCATAACAGTAGGCCTACTCATCTTTATCAAACGCCGCAACTCATTGCAATGCTGTTTTTCTCCTTCCCTGTGCTTCTTCTCTAACACTTTCTCCATCCCTGTGCTCCTTCTCCAACACTTTCTCCATCCATGTGCTCCTTCTCCAACACTTTCTCCTTCCCTGTGCTCCTTCTCCAACACTTCCTTCTCGTATATAATCTTTTTCTTGATTTTAGTCATTATTCTTCCTCTCCTCACTGCTCTGCCCTTGATTGCTCATCTTTCTGCATCTCATCTTCTCCTCGTTCTCCACATTCTTCACTTCCTTCATCTCGCGATCCTTTGCCTCCTTTCCTTTGACGCAGTAACTGCATGGACTCATCGCCTTTGACTGCAGATGCGTACGCTATATAGTCGAAGAAAAATGCATCCATCACCAAATTACGAAGCTGAGAAGGAGGAGAAGAAGGAGGAGACGGAGGAGGAGAAGAAGGAGAAGTAGGAGGAGAAATGTGAGGAAGAAGTTAACGATAAATGGAAAGAGAAATTGGAAATCTATGCGTTTGACGATGGACAGACGTTGAACAAGAAGCCGCAGCGTATTCTGCTTCCAATCAAAACGCATCGGCCGTTATTCCATACATAATATACATGTATTATGTATATATGAATAAGATATATGTATATATATATATATATATCTTGGTCAATATGTATATATGAATAATATACATAATACATATGGAAGCGATCCAATATCCGTTTCGGATCCGTTCGGCTTTTACGAGTTGTGTTATGTGTTGGTTTGATTCGTATACTGCTGGAGAGAATTCGTTCACAAGGACGTTGCATATAAGTTCGGAGATTATGTAACGAATGCGTATTTATAATGTATCGAATCGAATATGATTCTTATCGTGCGTGACCCATGCTTGCTGCAGTCTGCGACTCTGAGCAATATTGCGAGATAAGAACCGCGTTATATATGAGAGTAGGCTGTATAGTATAGGCTACCTGTCTGTTATAACTGGTACCGCCGTGCGGTATAAATTATATGTCAGAAAAGGCTCAATAAAGCGAATCTATCATCATCATGTTCTGTCTGTACGTCTGTCTGTCTTGTCCTTCTGTCTGTCTCTGTCTTTCTTTCTTGTTCTTCTGTCTGTCTTTCTGTCTTGTTTTTCTGTCCGTCTGTCTTGTCCTGCTGTCTCTCTGTCTTTATTGTTCTTCTGTCTGTCTGTCTTTCTTTCTTTCTTTCTTTCTTTCTTGTCCTTCTGTCTGTCTGTCTGTCTGTCTTGTCCTTCTGTCTTTCTGTCTTTCTTGTCTGTCTGTCTGTCTGTCTTTCTTTCTTTCTTTCCTACTTTCTTTCTTTCTTTCTTTCTTGTCCTTCTGTTTGTCTGTCTGTCTGTCTTGTCCTTCTGTCTTTCTGTCTTTCTTGTCTGTCTGTCTGTCTTTCTTTCTTTCTTTCTTTCTTTCTTGTCCTTCTGTCTGTCTGTCTGTCTGTCTGTCTTGTCTTTCTGTCTGTCTGTCTTTCTTTCTTTCTTTCTTTCTTGTCCTTCTTGTCCTTCTGTTAGTCTGTCTGTCTGTCTGTCTGTCTGTCTGTCTGTCTGTCTGTCTGTCTGGCTCTCTGTCATGTTAATAGCTCCCATTTTCTCTTGCAATGGAGTCTGATATACGTCCGCCCCTTCGCATGCATCAATGAATCATCCTTCCTAGTCTGTTCGCGGTCCAGCGACTGCGTCATGCGTCAATTACCCTTCATTTCTGATGACACAGCGTGCTTGACAATGACAACTGATCGCCGTCGATGACTCGTGACATCGAGCGAGTCATGCAGAGTGACGGGCGATTTCAGGTTATGGTCTCCTACATTCATCAGTAGCCATGCCATGCATACTCCGATCCAAATATCGATTGCGGTGTGCTGCCGTCGCCGATTCGTGGTTTATTGCGTCTGGTCTGCTGTATACAGACAGACAGACAGACAGACAGACAGACAGACAGACAGACAGACAGACAGACAACTGCAGTAACGGACAGATTTTATAGAGATTCAGAAGCACACAGAAGGTCACAGACATAGCCAGACAGAGAGATACAGACGGACAGACAGACAGACGGACAGATAGATAGAGGCAAAGGCAGAGACATAGAGACACACACACAGAGACAGAGACAGAAAGATACAGGCAGACAGACAGACAGAGACACACAGAGAGACAGAGACACACACAGAGACAGAGACAGAGAAAGACAGACAGACAGACAGACAGACAGAGACAAAGACACACACAGAGTCAGAGACAGAGACAGAGACACACAGAGAGGGAGGGAGGGAGAGAGGGAGAGAGGGAGGGAGACATAGTTACACAGATAGACAGACGGACAAGAGAAGGATTCACCCGTGGGTTAAGAAGACAGACGACGGCGGCAAATACGCCTTCAGACAGACTGGCGTCCATTGATCGGGTTGCAGTGGAATTGACGGGGAAGGAGAGGGGGAAACCTGCCGCTCCTTGCCTTGGCTCTCGTCCCAGGGTCGCGAGAAGGACAGCGCCGCCGCATTGGTCAGCCAAGGGCCGTTGAGACCAGAAACAACATCTCCGTCCAAGAATCCTTCGCTGCCCAAGGGAACCAGCGTCCAGCGCTCGGTTACTTCCGTCTGTTTCCGCAAATAATTCACGAGTCCCGATTCCATTTTGGATGGCCCCCACCACCCCCCGGACCCGGTCTCTGCCAGGGGCGAACCAACCGCTTTGTTTGTTTCTTTTTTATCGGTCTGGTCTTATTTATGTCTGCTGTATGTTCAACCCATCCTGCCTCCATGCATTTCTTTGTCTAGTTATCTGGCACAGTGTTTGACTGATTGATTTATAGGCGCACCTCGTAATACGAGCTTGATCTTCTTCATCATGTCTGGTCGCGTGGCTGTCTATCTGTGCGTCCATGTCTCCCTCTGTGTGTGTGGTTGTGTTTGTGTCTGCCTGTCAGCGCGTCTGTCTGCATTTCCTTCGATGCTTTCTCGGTTTACTGGAGTTATTCTGCCTAAAGAATAGAAGAGATCCATTGGGAAATAATTCGATTACTTTCCTATAATTATGTGACGGTGAAAAGCGCGTGTTTGTAAGCAGTGGTTTATATGTGCAATGGTATACAGGGTGGCCCAAAAAATTATGTTCTGTTTGAAATATTTTGATGAAATTTGGCCATCATGCATAAGCTGCTGTCTGCTGTTTCTCTGACTAATTCAGGTCGTGTATTAAACTGGTGTGGCGTCTTGGTTAGAGTATGAACTCTTGAATGCGATAGCATGATATTATGGTGCGAATATTGTGATGAGGTGACGATGCAACGACATGCGATCATGTTACGAATTGATTATGATAATGTGATTTTATATGACGATGTGGTCATGTGGCAGAATGATCATATGATAATGTAGTCATATGATAATACGAAAATGGTGATAATTCGACCATATGAAAATGCACCATGCACCTGTAAATGTTATCACATGATAATGTGCTCGTAATTAATATTATGATTATATCGTCATCATGTGATATAAGTGATTATTATGATGATGCGACTACCTGTTAATGTGATCATTATGATAATGCGATCATGTGAAAACGTGATCACGTGAGATAATGTGATCATACGATAATGCGACTATCTGTTAATGTGATTATATATTTATTAGGAAAATGTGATCATGTGATAACGTTGTCATGCGATAATTTTTCTTGTACAGCTCGACCTGGCAAACCTTGAATCCGTTCGAAAGTTTGTGGATGAATTTCACGCGACTGCGAAACAGTTGAACGTACTCGTCAACAACGCTGGAGTGGCCTTGAACTTCAAGGACACGAAACGCCAATACACCAAAGATAACTTTGAGCTGACCATGGGAACCAATCACTTAGGTGCTGCACTCTACATGAATAATTAATTTACATGAATAATTAATTTACATGAATAATTAATTTACATGAATAATTAATTCACATGAATAATTAATTGAATATCTGTCACTACTTTGCATATGCATCAGCGTTAAGATTCAGCGCCAGATAAACACCTCTGCAGTTGAATTCCTCAGCACATAGTGATAAGCTACAGGGCATGACTTCTGAATCCTTGAACATGCTGACATTCTGGATCCTTTACTGAGCGCCTGGTAGGGCATATACATGTAGGCCCTAATATATGTCTACTGACAGACGCAAAAACAAAGGTCAAGTGTACATGTATAATTATGACGCTTGATCCCTGTTTCTTGTCAATGAGCTGCAGCCTGCAGACATTCACGAGTAATGGGCCTAATGGCTAAACAAATTCACGCATTATGCAACAGCACTAATTGTTTTATACTTGAACTACGAGGGTGATGATGATGGTGGTGGTGGTGATACGGCCCAAAGGCTCGGATGTAAATGCCCTATTCTAATGCAGCGCAGGCGATTGCCTCGGATATTGTGTATATCTAAATCAGCCAATATTACTGAGTGACATCCCATCAGAAACATTTTGAATATTCTCGTGGAATAAGAGTTAGCCTACCTCTTAAACCAATCATTGGTTCTATTTTCAAGTGTTGCTTACCCATGTATTTATAGGTTAATAGGTTATTCAGACTTCACGATGATCCGGTTTCGCATAATCTGGACGAGTAATCGATTAAGATATAAGTTGATCTGATCTAATCAATTGCAATCCAATCCAAATAGATATTAATGTAGATCCGTTGGAATCAGACTGCAAGTGTAGGCTATTATTGTGCGCAATAACTCTTCATTACAGTTGTAAGCTACATTACGTGCATCTACTATTTTGAACCTTATAATAAACTTACGTGTGTGTGTGGGATTGTCTGGCGTAGGTCCATTCCTACTGACCAACCTTCTTCTGGACGATCTAAAGAAGACGTCATCAGGCGGAGGTGACGCAAGAATTGTAGTCGTCACTTCTTCTTTCCATGACCCAAAAGCCTGCAAAAAGACTCGCAGTACGTCTATCCTATTAACAATTATACACCTCTTTCTTCATAGCTATAGCCTACATATCTGTCAAAAATATGTTTTCTATGTTATATAATTCCTACATCCATCTTACATTTTAATCAGTAATAATAACATTCGTTTACTAACCCAAATTGATAAGTATACGGCGCAGTAAGATTATAAGTGTCGCATAGGTGGTAAAAGGTGATGAGAAGAAGAGCGGAAGTCGAATCTAACTGCATGGCATTCTGCAAGGGGTCCATATGTTCCACTTCTCAATTTACAGAATACCCTATAGAGAATGGAAGACTTCTGTAAGTCAACAGTTGAGGTAAGTGGGTGTTCACAACATACATTTTACTCTGAATTCACGAATGCATGATATAGCAACTTGGATCCAGCCCGACCATTATGGAGTCGGCTTGATAAGCAACTATAAGTCGATTTCTGTATCTTACATTAACATAAGAACCACATAGGAGATAGAGAGAAACAGGGAGAGACAGAGACAGACAGAGACAGAGAGAGACAGACAGACAGACATAGAGAGAGAGACACAGAGAGAGAGACAGACAGAGAGACAAACTAATTCGAATGAATTTGCAATCAATTATTGTAGATTTGCAGCCAATCGATTTTGAGAATTTCTTTCTCTTCAACGACGGATCATTCAACGGACTTCAGGCTTACAAGAACTCGAAGGCAGCAAACATCATGTTCACCAGCGAATTGGGGAAAAAACTAGGAGACTCCGGAGTCAAAGTCAACGCCGTGTGTCCAGGTAAAAAGAAAGAACAGCTTACAAATCATTGTGCCCATTTGATGCATGTAGGTGTGCAGGTATGCATCAATCGATCAATCATAGCGATTCTGAAAGGCTCTTGCTGCGAGAGGCGCTTTATAAATGATCAGATACAATACAATACAATCGATCACTTAGTAATCCAGAGACATTGAAATTTACATCGCGTACAAAGAAAATTGCACAGCCTCTCGGGATACAAAGGCTGACCCAAAGGGACAGAAGTCCCGCTTAATTACATCACCCGCCAAATACGTTTTAAGTCGGGATGCTTTAAAAAAAATTATCTTCCCACATGCGTTTCATCCTGGAATACTGTACCACTGAATTAACTAAACGTAATGCGTGTGCATCCATTAATTGAGCTCACTTGTGTAGTCTTTGTAGTCTTTTTTGGTAAGCTTAAGCTTACTGCACCGGTCTTCCATGTTCATGCAAATCTTAGGCTACTTTAGGCTAATTACAGTTTACGCTACTCGCAAGTGGCCTATAAGTCACGCGCTCAGCTTTTTTTCTCTTTTGTAGCAGGCTAGCAGCTGTCGTCCAACTGCTCTGCATGATCTTTTGTTCTGGTTTAAGTATTTACATTGCAGGCTGTCTGTTCTGTTAATAGTTAACATTATTTTATGTATTATCTAATCTGATTTCCTGTAAATTGCTTCAACTGCATAATTGTACACTGTAACCGGTTGTGGTCTGTCAACCGGAATGTTCAATAAACGAAAATTATTATCTGTAGGACAATTTTATTCCAACTGCTAACTTTAAACTCAAATTAAGCAGATATAATATGGGAAATGAGTAAATAAATAGAAAATTGAACCAAAGTGCATGGGACTGTAGCAATTTATTATTTCATGAACTTCAATTTACATCGGATCTAATGACATTTAAAAGTATACTTAGTCGATGACAATGTACTTTGATTGAATGCAGGCATTGTTCCGGGCACGGATCTGTTGCGCAACGCCAGTGGTGCGCAGAAGTTGTTCGCTAGGTACATCCTCCACGGAGTGCTTCGTTTCGCTAAACTGACGCGATCCATTCCACAGGGAGCTGCTTCCATCTGTGCACTGGCAACAGACGACAAGTTCAAAGGTAAACTTACTAATAATCATTATTCTTTATGGTCACCAGTGGGTGATCATAATTGTGGGGCGCGGTGGTGTAGTGGTGGCGTCGTTGCCTTGGAGCCGGAAGGTTCGAGGTTCGAATCCACCTCGCCGCGTAAGGACCTTCGGCAAGTCCTTCACTTACAATAATTGCTCAGCGCTTCGGCGTGAAACTCCGATGCAGTGTACGCTCTGCATTCTGGAGCGCCTCTGAGTAGAGAGAACTTGAAGATACACTATAACAAGTGCACATACAAACAAACAAACAAACAAATAAATCCTGGTCTATCATTCTCTGCTCTTCTGCTTTGCACGATCTCATCTCTCTCCTCTCGACGTCTCATCTTCCCTATACGCTTCTCTCCTCTCTTATGCTTTTCTCTTCTCTGCTTCTGTTCTTCTCTCATCTCCAGTAGTCTCCTATCCTCACCTCTCCTCTCTCCTTGTTTCCTCTACTCCCTTCTCCTGTCCTCTCCTATTCTCAGTTGTTATACTATCCCGTCCAATTCTATCCTAGTTCTATCATCCTCTGCTCCGCCATGACCTGCATGGTCTTCTCTCCTCTGCATTCCATTCCTCACCTCTCCCATCCACTCCTCTCCTATCTTAACTCTCGTCTACTCTCCTCTCCTCTTCTCTCCTCCTGTATTTTCTACGCTCCTCTCATTGCTCCTCTTCTTTCCTGCTGTTTTTTCTATCCTCAATTCCTCATGGTCCATCCTTTCCTCTCCTCAGCTTTCACACATATCCCTCCAATCCTATCCTAATCTTATCCTCTTCTCTTTGTCAGTTTCTGATAGTGTATCATGCCCTGCTTTGTTGTCATCTGTCTGCAGAAGTCACCGGCAAGTTCTTCAAGGAATCCGTGGAGGCGACCCCGTCAGAGGAGGCAGCGAATGCCGACCTGCAGACGAAGCTGTGGGACCTGAGCGGGCGCTACACGTCCCTCGAAGGATACGAACCCCTTGAGGTTCCCCCACCACCGGTCGAGGTGGTGGAGGAGAAGAAGCCGGAGACGAAGGAAGGGGAGAAGGAGGACGAGAAGAAGGACGAAGCGGGGGTCAAGGAGGACGACGTCAAGGTCGCCATCGAAGGAGGGGGGGAAGAGAAGACAGGAGACGGAGAGGACAAGAAGAAGAAGGATGGCGAGGAGAAGGAGGACGAGGAGAAGGCTAAGGAGACGGAGAAGATCATTGACGAGAAGAAGGAAGCAGCCAGCGAAAACAAAGCCGAGAACGAAAAGGCGGAGAAGGAAACAAAGGAATAGATTGTTGTCTATTTTCATTTCTGTGGCGGCCATCTTTAAGCGCTTCGAGCGCTCTCAGCGAACTCTCGTGTCTCAGTTCTGTGTGTATTGTTTAAGCGCTTACAAAGCGATGAACATAGAAATCTAATCTTGGTTTCTCTCTGCGTCTTGCAAGAACTAAGACATATATAAATAAATATATATAAATGTATACGTGCATGAATAATCTGATATTTTATTTAAGAAAACAGAAAATTGTGGTAGCTTTTTTTATTTTGATAATCAATTCCAGAAAGTGATTTCCGCATTGTCTTAAAAAGCGAGGTGCAATTACAACCCGCAAGGGCGGCTTGACTTTGACATCTAAAGATTTAATGGTTTCTTTTATATGCCCGTCGTATTTTTAACGTCTTAGGCATATAGGCCAAGTCAGTCGGTTCTTCTGTAGCCTACATCAGACATGAGTTAGTTAATACATCGAGTTCTTTAAAGTGAGTTGGCGGATTGGACATTTTTTAATATTATTGCTTTATATTATAAGTCGAATTTCTTAATCAACCGCGGTGCTTGTCTGTTTATCGCTTTAAATAGAGACATTATTTTCTTATTTCATTCGCCATCTATTGATTTTTATACTCTTGTGTGAAAAACGTTTCGTGTTCTTCGAGAAGTTCCCAAACAGATTTCCTTACTACGTGTGACGTCACTTCCGCTGGTAGTCATAGAAACGGATTGTTAGTATGATGCAAGAGTTTGATCGAGTGATTGTTTTCTTTCACGGTACAATGGTGGAGGGAGATTAAGTTTAGGACACTGGAAATGTTCGATCCAGCATTTCCTTTTCCTCCTTTTGAAGTTCGTTTTTATGTCTGCAATGCATTTGCAATGTAGACAACGTTTACAAGGGGACATGTCCGAAGTCGGGGACCAGTCGCTTACCAGTTACGACCATTAGCCTATTTTTGCGTTTCAAACAGATTCGTCGAAGGTTTTAGAATTTAGCAATTTTTATAATCTTGTGTGAAGCGAGATGTCGGGAGAAGCAGAAAACCAAAGTATAGAAGAACTGAGGTCATTCATTGTCTTTGATTGGTTGTTGGCACCATCTGAACTGTCGCATTGTTGCGCTTGTAGTTGGTTACAATCATGCCGCATGCGTCGCCACCTCCCCTTAATTTAATTTTTTGTGTTCATCTTATTAAGCCATCGAAACTTCTCATTTTCAGCAGCCGGCAAAATTAGTCCCAGTGAAATGGAGCAATAGCCATGACAATAATAAATAGGTGGAGGCAAGGAGCTAGTGAGCCAGAACCCGTCCTTGTACAACTGCTATGGGTTGTTGCTATCGTGACAAAGTTGATGCGCAGAGTGTAATTTGTAACCAGGAATTTTGGACAGACACTTTCCCAGTTGAATTCATATTTTTTCAGTTCACATCGTTTCAGTCCACATATCTTTATCTACAGCATTCAATCAGATCAAAAATCGCCATCAACTTATGCTTAGCGCGTGCTAGTATGTCACCAAGGAAGAATTTGGTATGAAAATTGGCATGATAAATTGACATTCTTTTAAACAGATGACTAAACTGCCTCAATACCGTCTTGAACGACGGTTAAAAATTCCAAAGCAGAGCACTTCATAGCTATTCCATTTCTGTGACTGTTCGATTTATATTTACCAGTTGAAATCTGTTTGGTGACGCTGCGGTAATGCCTGCAGTTGTGACCCTTGTAGAGTCTTATCAATCGCAATGCATGTGCTAAAGAAAATATACATCTAGGCCTACTGATCAAGTGTGAATTTGTGCAAGATGTGTAGCCTAAGCCTACTGTTAAAGGAAGACTGTAATTCCAATACGCAATGAAATAATACCGTAATATAATAATATTAATATAGGCTACGTATCGCCATTATGTTAAGCAGATCTTTTGTTTTGGATTTCAAAATTAATGAAGTCTGGTTCTATTGATGGATAGACCTACCTTTTGGCGTTTCAAAATTCCTCTGTTATGACGTTGCTCTGGTTATTTTCATGATTTTGCAATTTCTACATCCATCTGTCATTCAAACAAAGGAAATTACTCTCATTATAGTCTCGATCGTTCAGCCAGCATTCTGAATAATAAAGTGAATGTTGTGGAATGGCATGGCCAGTAAAGCAAGGAGAACCTGACGGAGTTTCGCCTGGAAAGTCAAGTAATTTACATGTGTAAGCTTAGTCTGCATAGATCTGCATCTTTTCAAAGCTAAAAAGATGGTGTCTGTACTTTATAACAAATATTTTTCTCTTGCATCCTTCGCCTGCATGTACATGGTGTTTGGGTTGTGATGCATACATTGCAATTGTGCATGTTTTGTCAGGAAGAATTCTGAAGAGCCTATTGTTATTATTAAGGTTACTCAGGCTTACGAAGCACCGCTAGTATCCATATATCTCGATCTACAAAAGTCAACTCGATTTACTTTAATGAATATGTCTATCAATAATATTGCCATTTTGCACGTCATTTGATGGCTTTCAAGCTTTGGTTTGGTTTAAGTTAACGCTATGTTGACATATGTGTGATTTTAACTGTGTGTAACCAAATCAAAGGCCTATGCACGATAGTGTGAACGTGATTTTTAAAAATTAGGTTTACCAGTGAGAAGGCAAATTTATCAGATTCACCTACGAATTGTTTGGTAAACAGTGCATACTTGCCAAGAAGACAGGATAGCAGGAGAAAGTGTCTCAGTTCTCACATCGGCAAGAGGACAACAACAGAGCAAATTGGAAGCACGAAAGAAAAGAACTAAGATGACGTTGTTAAGAACAGAACGATTGTTTGTGTGACGACACTTGATAATAACTGATAGTTTGTTCTTGTTGGATGCCTTACTATAATACTGGATGAGTGAATTAATTATCGCTGCAGGTGGCAGATTTACATGTATAATTAATAGACGTTTTCTCAATGCCTTCGGTTCGCCGCTTAGAAATTTCCAAGCAGTTCGTTTGAAATGGTAGTCATTTCAAACGCATAGTTTCTCCTTTGCGTTTCCATTATGCATTTCTTTTCTGTAGGCGAATCGTTTGACTTGGGCATTTTGCTTGTAACCTAATGGACTTTATGCAACTTTACTTCCTGGAGCTTGTGTAAAATATCAGTGTCGTATGCTGTGTAAGACGTCATGCAGTTGTGCAGCAGTGTTTGTAAGATTTTCATGTACATGTATAATATCAGTTTGACGTGTTCCTATATAATTATCTCAGCGCTCGCGTTGCTAAGCTGTAACGCTCGAGCGAAGTCGTATCACCGCATATATTGTATTTAAGTCGTCGGACTAAGCGCTGAACAACGGAGCCCAGCCTTATTCGCATGCAACGTCGTGTTTGTTTGTCCCCGGATGTATACGAAGATTCCGCTGCGTCATCGTTGTCGTCATCATCGTCGTCGTATGCACTCATTATGTAGCGCTGGATGTTTATTTTTGTCTGGCGACGGTCTAACCTGCTTTACGTGTTCGATATTTTCTTGATCTGCTTATTAACAGTTGTGTCTCGCCAGTCTTGTGTAGTCTATTCGCTTTGTTTAGAGATAACAATCAACGAACTATTGTTACGATATTTCGACGCCTAACAATCTGTCGCTCGCTACAGCTACGTTATTTGTTGAATATTATGAATTTATGATGCGCTGAGTTACGACTTGTCGCCTTGTTTCTATACGTGGAAGATGATTTGAAATCGTTGTCATTTGCTAATTCTGTTCACTTGTGAACAATTTTGTTTGTTTCGCTTATTTTGTGAAGATCAAAACCAAACGACTGTTTTATTGATGGCGCGGACAAATTCTCAATTGCCTACGTAAGACACATTCCGTTCAATTAAGTTTGTTTATTGATCTCAACTCAAGTGACACGCCAAGTATATAGGCCCAGTTATGCACAGCAATCACACAACTGATGCCTAAGTATATATAATTATATATGTATATATATAGTCTCTCTGAGATAGGCCTACTGTTTTTATTCAAAGCAAAAGAGAGTAAAAAGCTCACCCGAAAAGAATAATCCCGCTAAATGGGGGCCTATCTTCTTCTTTCTTCTTTACGTTCTCTGCCAATTGGCAGGTCCAAACGTCCAATGTTTCCACTTTTCCCGCTGTTGTGCCATGTCCTTCAGTTCTCTGTATCCAGCTTCCATCATCCCGTCCAGCAGTTTTTGTCTAGGCCTTCCTCTGCACCTCTTTCCCTCCAATCTTCCTTCAATTATTTCTTTCTGCAGTGAGTCACCTCTTAGCAAATGTCCCACCCAATTCTTTTGTCTTATCTTTATTGTGTCCAGCAGAGATCTTTTCTCTTCTACCATCATTAGTACTTCTTCATTTGAAACGTGCTTTGTCCAACTGATTTTCTCCATCTTTCTCCATACCCACATTTCAAAAGCTTCCAGCCTCTGCACATCTTCTTTTCTCATTGTCCATGTCTCTGCGCCATATAACGTCACACTCCATATCAATGTTTTGACCATTCTTTTCTTCAGATTTCTATTTAGCCCTCCTCTTAGCAGTTCTTTCCTTTTTAAGAATGCCTCTTTACCCATTGCTATTCTCCTTCTTATCTCTCTATGACATTTGGCATCGCTTGATATTAAGCTTCCCAAGTAGCAGAATTCCTTCACCTGCTCTATTTCTTCTCCATTTATTTTTATACAAATAGTTGTTTCCTTTTCCTTACTGATCTTCATAACTTTTGTCTTTTTGATGTTTATTTTCATGTTGAATTCTTCCGAGGTCGCATTTAGTCGATCCATCATTCGTTGCAGATCCTTTTCACTTCCTGCCAGCATTGCTTGATCGTCAGCAAACCTTAAAGCTTTTACCCATTTCCCTCCTACTTTTATTCCTTCTTCTGTACCATCAACTGCCTCTCTTATTAGCTCTTCTATGTAGATATTAAACAGTAATGGTGACAACGGACACCCCTGCCTCACTCCTCTACCAATTTGTCCCGGTTCTGAATATTCCCCCTCTACTCTGACTCTGACCTTTTGTCCCATGTACAGATTCCCAATAAGTCTCCTATCTCTCCAGTCGACCCCCATCCTTCTCAATGCACCCATCAATTTCCTCCAATCTACTCTATCAAACGCCTTCTCATAATCTACAAAGCATATGCATACTTCCATTCCATGTTCGAGACTTCTTTCTGTTAGCACTCTTAGGGCACCAATGGCATCCCTAGTGCCTCTGCCTTTCCTAAACCCAAACTGGTCTTCTCCAGGGCATCCGTCTGCTTCTGCTTTAGCTTGCAACCTCTTTGTGATCACCTTTAACATAACCTTTGAAGCATGTGTTAGTAAGCTGATGGTACGATGCTCCTCACATTTTGTTGCATTTGGCTTTTTCTTTATTGGGATCATGATGGTTTCTAAAAAATCCTCCGGCCAAATTCCTGATGTGTATATGTCTTGGCATAGTGTAACAAGTTCGTTCATTGCCTTTTCTCCTAGACATTTGAGTATTTCAGCCGGTATATTATCACTTCCTTCTGTTTTACTATCTTTCATTTCCTTGATGGCTGCTAGCACTTCTTCCCTCAATATCTCCGGTCCTATGCTCTCATTGTTCTCTGCTATTGTTTCATCCATGATCTGCGTGGGTCTCTTTTTGCTCTGATATAGCTCTTCCACATATTCTTTCCATCTTTCTCTTACTTCTTTAGGATCTTGCAGCAGCATTCCATTTTTATCCTGCACTGGGATTCTATAGGCCTAATAAAATACTCCATGGTAGCTTACGCATGTTTCGGAAGCTTTCACAAAATAGACGTTAGACTTGGCGCATCATCAAAAGTTCAATTTCATCCAAGAATTGGATAAGGTAAATGCGCTATAGAAGGGGTAATTCTGACCAAACGATGACAGTGCTTAACAAAGTGATTATATGTCTCTCTGTCTGTCTGTCTATCTGCCTGTCTGTCTCTATGCATCTGTCTCTCGCTTCTGTATATCTTCTATATCTCTGCCTCTCCACATGCGTCTGCTAAGATGCTTGTCTAAAATGTTATGAAACAAAGGATGATTAGTTGATCCAAAAGCAGCTGCAGCTCAATAACCCGACAACATTACTGAATCATCAGATGTAAGAAGGTGAACCAGGTTATTAGCTACATAGCTGCCCATGACACAATTCTCGTCAGGAAGCATTATAGGCACCCATAATACCATGTTGATATTCGTTGTTGTATGGACGGTCGGCAAAGTGATGGTTGTAAGACAAAACTCTTGAGTAGTAGGCTACGGTCATTGCCATTGGCCACGTACCTGATACGCTGGTGCAAGCCCAAACGATCTCTAGATCTATAGGCATAGCCTACACTGAAACAGCATCACGATCGCTAGAATGATACTAAGACGAAACGGATAAACCTGCCATCCAGACTTAAATGTAGCAGCTAAAATGTTGACTCTCAGAGCAAATTTCGATTGAGAAATCAATTTTTGAGCGTAAAATAAGCGTCTGTGTAACCCAGAGTCAACTGCAACGGTGCGGCTAAAATACGGCGTTCCTGATGAAAAATAAAACAGTGACATCTCTATATGTAGGGCCATGATAGTGGCATGTTATCATCACATCGTATTGAAATGTGTCGGTCTCTCTGTAGCGACCGTGCATGCCTATACCGCACTCATTTTACAACTCCATTCGTTGGGTCTCATGTGTGTGAGTGGTCCTGCCGCTTGTGGCTCTCACAGTTTTCTCTACGTCGTTTACCTTGCTGCAAGTTGCTGCATGGTGGCATATCTCGTCTTCGCTATAGGCCCAATATATTGAGCTCTGATGCATTAGGTGTATCGAAACGACCAAATATTAAATTTAATTTTCATTGCCAAAAAGATTGTCACAATGTCAATGTTTTCTCTCAGACAGATGCATGTCATCTCGATCTGTAGATTCGGGCGACCTATTGGCTATTGCAGAACATATCGTAAGCTTATCCAAGCTTTTCTCTCCTTTCCCCACAGGTGCTATAGGCCTAGTAGTTAGACACATTTTCGGACTTTCGGAGACTTGATGGCCCGAGGTTCCCCCGAACACGTATAGATAGACAAAGTAGGTTAAAATAGTGAACTGTTGAAGCGTTGTATGAAAAATCGTTTTGTCCGCGATTTTCAACTATAGGCTAGGTAAACGGAACAATATAGGCACAGATGAATCATAAACGTGCGTATACGGCCAATCTGGTGTGAAGCCGGTTTGCTTTCTACAGCTGCTGTGCTTTATCAGTCGATACCAATTTGCTTAGTGGGTACCACAGAAGAAATTCAGAAATTAAAATTTCTGACAGGCACCATAATTGGGAAGTCAGCATCGATATGATCACAATTGCTTCTGAGGACTAGATGAACTTGCGCATCTGGTGCGAAGGCGGTTTGCTTTCTACAGCTGCTGTGATTTTTCGGTCGATACCAATTTGCAGAGCGATGACACGACAACGCATGCTTAGACCTGTATAAAGTATAAAAACCCACAGAAAAAACTCATCTCCAACAGGTAGGCCTACAGAACGTAGACTTCTTCGTGCAAGTACAGCCAGTTGAAAACTCACAGCAGAAATGTTGGCAAAAGTCTGCGTCTTGTTAGTGCTGTTCTGTGCAGGTTAGATGCTTTCAATAATGGCGACAGAATATATGCTGGTGACTTAAAAGCCTCAGTAGGCGTTTAAATTATTATTTTTTAAATAGTCGATTGGACACACTTTAGAAAATAGTAGACTATTTCACGGCATGGAACATTTTAAATTATGTCTATCAATAGAACGCCGTAACTTAAAGTCTGTAACGTATTATCGCAATATTGGCTGTCAATATCGACCTACGCAAACAAATCTTGTGATAGATCTGAGGTCACTTCCATTTGGCATATAATTATAATTATTACAGTTGCCGTTTCTGTTGGTTTCAGCTTCGGAAGCCGACATCACGCAGAAGTGCATTGACTGCATCTGTCAGGTAAGCATCTATTTACTTAACATACACATCTATATAAATAAAGAAGAAAACTATGTGTGTCGGTGTGTGTGTCTGTGTGTGTGTCTGTTTGACCGGAATGCATTTCCACAGTTTTCGAGCTTTTAACTCCAAACCTTCACTACTGTGTCCGTCTGGGCATGAGACGCAAAGTGGGGGGTTTGAGAATCTCCCATTGGCGAATATCCCCCACCATGGGGGCCACGGTGGGGGGCGAAAACAATTTTTTGGCATAATCCATTCCGTCGCCATAGTTTCACAGCTATTCACCTGTAACATTGCAGCTAGACAGAATGCTACCGGGCTCACCACGCCCCCCACCCAACGCACATCTCGCTTCGCAGGGGCCGGGTGGAGGCAGGGTATTATTGGGGGAAGACATTTGTTCGGTAAAACGCAGTGTCAACTTTATTCCCTCAAGCCTGTCCAGTCTCTTCAAAAGTTCAGCGTGGCCTAATTAACTTTACTTTTGTAGCTAATGGCCAGTGTTATTTCAGTTATGGTTATTCAGTTACAGTTTCAGTTACAGTTATCTATTTTATTTTTTTCCAGTTACAGTTTCAGTTACAGTTAACTACGATGAGATTTTTCAGTTTCAGTTACAGTTATTTTTTATTTTTCAGTTACAGTTTCAGTTACAGTTAGTACATGTATTTTCAAACGTCACAACTACTAAAACACTGATCGCAGTCACACATATTGCGCAAAGCTCCCAGAAAGTTGAATAGGAGATCAATCAGATTTTAAATATTGTCGGTTGACTTTAAGGAACACACGACGTTCCAGGTTTACACTTAATCTGTTTCGCTTTCTTGCACACAAGTCCCAACAAGCTGAGAAGACGCGCTCAACGTATGCTTGTGAAGCAGGCGCGGATACGAAGTCTTCTGCAATCAGGGCCAGAGATGGATAGGAGCTCTGTCGATCCACCCAGAAGGACAGTCCATTATCTAGGTCACCGTTGAAGATGGTTGCTTCTTTGACAGCAGCGGTGGCAGGCATCAGTCAGTGCAGTAGCGAGCAGCTGGGTTCCACGACAACTGGTTCACCGACAACTCGTCCAACGACAACTTGTCCACGGACAACTGGTCCACCGACAACTCGTCCACAGAAATAGAAGCCGGATTAATGAGAAAACGCTTGAGAAATGGAAGCTGGATGAAGCTTTTTACAGGTGAAATAGAAGCTGGATTGATGAAAAACCGCTTAAGAAATGGAAGATGGATCAAGTTTTTTTCTATCTGAAATAGAAGCTGGATGCATGTTGAGACACATGATGAAAATCGTCAATTCAGCTTCTATTTAAGCAAGAAAACCATTAGACTTTTTCATAAACCCAGCTCCTATATTCTAATGCCGCTTCAAAAACAAAATGTTCCCAAACGCCGCTTTCTAATTTTCTTCCGCTACTTGGCTTAAACATGGTTCTAGTCGAAGATTGTCTACCAGTTTACCGCCGAAGCCTGAGCAGGAAAGGAATAGGAAAGAAACAGGAACCGGAAGTGAAATGAACATAGAGAACTTAACGTGTAGTAGATTAGAATTTCCGTTCAATAAGTAAGTAAGAAAAAAGCTCTTGTTTTATTTTCAAGTTAACTCCTTTTGATTCTTCAGTTATACAGTTATTGTTTTTCAGTTTCTATTACAGTTTCAGTTATTCAACATTTTTCAGTTTCAGTTTCAGTTGGAGTTAACTCACAATGATTTTTCAGTTATTCTGCTATTTCAGTTACAGTTTCAGTTAATATAAATAACACTGCTAATGGCTAGGTAAAAGTATCTACAGTTCTTTAACTTTTCTAACGAAAACAACGACAAGTTTCTCGTATAATAGTACTTCAAAATCCAGCAGAAACAAACCAACAGCAACGACACGACAACGACTATAAAATATTATTTGCATTATCAAAACAACTCAACGTGAAGACTATCTTTCATCAGTCTTACACTATTAGAGCCAAACAACCCTGGATGACCAAGGCTCTCCTTAAATCATGTAAAAAGAAATCACTGCTATATAAGAAATATTTGAAGAATCCCACTGCAGCCAATAAGCAAAAATTTACCTCCTATCGTAATTTATTTAAAACCTTAAGATTGGAATGTGAAAGGAGATACTATGCTGATCGATTTCTACAATGCAATCATAATATTAATAAAACCTGGGCTGTTATAAAGCATATTCTAAACTCTAACTCCAAGTTGCCAACGCCCTCAACATTCCAAATTGATGGCCAAGACACCAGTAATAATCAGGAAATTGCTGATGCTTTTAATAAATATTTCACGAATATTGGTTCTATTTTGGCTACTAACATTCCAAAGAGTACCGTTGAATTTAATAGTTTTATGCCTACCCCTCCATCTTGTTCCTTCGGTATTCTCCCAGTTAGCCACGAGGAAATCATACATGTGGTTCAGGAACTGAGAATAACTCAGTCGGCAGGACCAGATGGAATTAGTCCTTCTATCGCTAAATTGTCCATGAGTGCCATTGTTGAACCTTTAGCATCAATATTTAATTCCTCTTTCCTATATGGCCAAGTACCTGCGGAATTGAAGGCTGCCAAAATTACACCAATTTTTAAGTCTGGTAGCAAGAGCCTTATTACCAATTACAGACCTATTTCTATCCTCCCCTTCTTCTCTAAAATAATGGAAAGACTAATGTATAACAGACTTCTTGCATTTTTGGACAAGTATAATCTTCTTGCCCCTAATCAATATGGATTTAAAAAGAACCACTCTACCTTTATGGCCCTTATGGATATTCAAAGTAACATATCGGAGGCTATGAATAATAATTCTTATTCCATTGGGATCTTTTTTGATTTATCGAAAGCCTTTGATACGGTAGATCACAGTATTCTACTTAAAAAACTGAAAGGTTATGGAATAAGAGGAGTAGCCAATGAATGGTTTTCTGATTATCTAAAGAATAGAACTCAGTTTGTATATTTTAACGATTCTTCCTCCTATTCTAGTAATATAACCTGTGGTGTTCCCCAGGGTTCTATTCTTGGTCCCCTTTTGTTCTTGCTTTATGTAAATGATTTGTCTACTATATCTTCTTTATTCAAACTAGTGTTATTTGCTGATGACACTAATGCCTTCCTTAACGATAAATCTATCACGGATCTATTTTGCAGGGCTAACAGTGAACTCCAACTAATATCACTCTGGTTTAGAACTAACAAGCTGTCCCTTAATCTGACTAAAACTAACTATATTGTTTTCTATGCTATGCGTAAAACACCCCCACCGGATAATTTACATATTGCCATTGATGGTATATCCATTAACCAGGTGACCTCAACCAAGTTTTAGGCACTATTATTGATTCTCATTTGAATTGGAAAGAACATATTTCACAGATTGCCAAAAAAGTAGCTAAGAACATAGGTATACTACGAAGAATACGCCATAACTTGCCTTTGAATATCCTCACTAACCTCTATTATACGCTTGTCTATCCGTATTTTTCTTACTGTAATATCTCTTGGGGTGTTAACTATTCTCAAACTCTCCAATGCTTGGTTGTACTTCAGAAATTGGCCATAAGAACTGTCTACCATATACATTGGAGACTTAGTACCAAGGACACCTTCAAAATTAACCGTATATTAACTATATTGGGCATCAATAGGCTCCAAATTGGCCTCTTTATGTATCGGTACCACAATAATTTGTTACCACCTTGTTTTAATAATTATTTTAAATTGGCGTCCTTTGTGCATCAACATTACACTAGACATGCAGCTGATTACCGACCTGATTTTGCTAGAATCAATCCGAAGCTATTTTCCATTAAATGCCAGGGCCCAATCACATGGAACTCCTTACCACTAGATATAACCTCCCTTCCAACTTTGAGCAGGTTTAAGAGAGCTCTTAAGTTATATCTAACTGAAGAATGATCATTGAACTGTATTAACCTGAGATCTTTCCTTTTGAGTATTCTGGTGCATGATCTGACCTGCAGAGTATCATACAGTGTTTCCCTTTTGCCATAGCTGTTCTGACCTTTGTTTGCTAATATGATCACTTCAGTTTGGAAATCTCAAGCTTGTTTTTCTTTTGATTTCTTAACTGACTAGCAGTACCCATATGTTTGCACTGAGATAATTAGTTAAGCTATATGTATTGAATCTGTTTACAATGTCTGATCTGCCATTCCACCAACGATTGATACTGGGGTTCCTCTGATAGCGGGACTTGTCCCTTTGGGGTTCCCCTTTAAGTGCTCAACCGTATGCGATCCTTTGCTTTATAATGTACTGTTTATTCTTATGATACGCTGTTTATTCTTTCTGTTATGTTAATCATTAATGTTAATGCTATTATTCAGTTTTGTTTTGTCTTGATCAATGTGCAACGGTTGTTGCCTTAATAAATGGTATTTGATTGATTGACCATTCATGTCCACACAACTCAACTGCCACACCTATCTAATCCTATCTCACCCTGAGCGCACATTCTTCCTTCAGCCGCTCTGTCCCACTCTCTGCCTCTCTCTGTCATTCTCTGTGTCTGTCTCTCTCTCGCTCTCTAGCGTCGGTCCGGCAGCAGTAACTTTCCCGCCACTCAGCCACCTGGCCTACCTTACCTGTACGCTGCCGCACAATAATCAGCTGACCATTATAAGTTAATAAAATTCGCTTACACGCAGCTATTGATCTGAAACTGTACCTAGACAGAAAGCGATCTGATCCACCTGCATGGTGGAGGGGTTGGCGAATCTCTACCACCATGGGGGCCAGAGTGGGTGGGCAAATTCCTAATTTTCGCTGTTTCACCGGAATGGATTTCACAGTTTACAACTTTTCACTCCAAACCTTCACTAATGTGTCGGTGTCGGCATGGGACACCCGGTCTATGGGTGGAGGGGAAGGGTGGGGTGCGTGGGGTGGTGGGAAGAGGGGTGGAGGAGGGATAGGGAAGGAGTGGGTGATGGGCAGGGGCTGGGTGGGGAGGAGGGGTGGGTGGAAAGTGAGGCGGGGGATGGGTGGGGACGGGTGGAGGAGTGTGTGGTGGTGGTGGGGATGGGTGGTGTGGGAAGGTGGAGTGGTGGGGTGGAGGGCTGGGTGGAAAGTGAGGTAGGGGAGGGGGTGGGGCGGTGGAGGGGTGGATGGATGGTGGTGGGGAGGGTGGGGTGTATTGAGGAAAGTGGAGAGGGGTTGGAGGGGTGGGGTGGAAATCGGGCAGTTGGGGGGGTCGGCAGTGAGTGTGGAGAAGTACTGTAACGAACTGGCCGGGAGCGGGGTGAATCATAAATTTCCCGGGCAACGTCGGGTACCCCTGCTAGTTCAATATAAGTAAGAATCTATATAGCGCTTATCAAAATCTAAATATATAATTTACTCTGGCAAATAATAGTCGCAACTCGCAAGATTTCATTCTTCAGAGTCAGCTTCTCCATTCTATTTTATCTCAATGTAGGTTAGAATTTATATAGCGATTATAATCATTGCAAAATCAAATTTGCACCGGCAGATAATGGCCGCAAGATTTCATTCTTCATAGGCCGTTTACTTATTCCATTTTGTCATGGCGTTTAGCGATCACGATGGCTGTGCCTCAGACGAAAGAACGGTTTACATCCGGACTTCCGGAGACATCAACTTCCGGTGTTCACTTGTAGCTTTTATTTTTTGAGGTTGTAGCTTTCTGTGTAGAATATACTGGAATACTTGGAATACGAGGGCGCCGTTGTGTAGTGGTGAATTTGATGCCTGCATGGAGCCAGATGATTCCATTTCCAAATCCACCTCAAGCGATCATCCGTTCATCATCATCATCATCATCATCATCATCATCATCATCATCATCATCATCATCATCATCATCATCATCATCATCATCATCATCATCATCACCACCACCACCACCACCACCATCATCATCATCATCATCAATATCATTGGGCCCAATGCCCGTAATAGTCCGACGCCACTCTCTGTCTGAGTCTGTCTCGCGTCATGCTACCCAGCTTCAAAAGGTCCGGTCAGCAGGTCAGCTCCATACCATAAACATCTTGTAGCAGCTATACCACCTTGTCTGATTGAACAGAATCGAGGGAAAGAGGCATGAAAGACAACGTGGGTCAATGCCCGTATGTGTCCCACGCTCCCCCCCCCCCGACTCTCTCCACCGGTCTGTCCTAACCGGCCTGTGCATGGCTTCTCCACATCATGACACCTTGAAGCATCTGGGTCGCTCTGTCACTTGTGTCGTGGTTTTTGCGGATTTCAATCGTCATACTATCTTTATTATCAGTATTATTCCAAATTCGCCTGAATAAGCTTAGACCTACGTGTTAAGCCTCTCATGTGACGAGAAATGACGCCAAGAAATGCTGCAGGGCGAAAATAATGTCGTTAAGAGAAATGGCGACCGAGCGACTGCGACTCGATAATAATATTATTATTGAGCAACGTGTTACGTAACGTTAAATGGTGTTTAAAATTTTCAGGCGTAAATAACCGCATCGAAATTTAAAATGTCAATATCTCCGGATTAACGGCAATCTATGATTTAAAAATAGCTGTGTTGGCCCATAAATTTGCATGAGAACGTTTGGTAAAATGTTTCGTAACGAAAAAGAGTTCCGTTTGAGAGCCTCTAGTTAGTCTAGTAGGACACCATACACATGGTAACATACAAACAAACCGACAAAGCAAACAGGCAAAGAAACAAGCAAGCATGCATGCATGCATAAAGAAGGACAAACTTTCAGATAGTTAAAGTCAGATTTAAAGCTAAATTTAGATATACAGGGTGGCGCATAAAAAGTGAGACCGCCTCGTCAAATCTTTTGTATTGTAATATTAAATTATGTTTTGGGCGGTTTTTTAAACTTTAAAATTATCCTCGCTCATTGACTCAGCGTGTGACGTCAGTATTACTTGAATTTCCGGTCGCCATCTTTATATTTTATGTCAAATTGATGACGACGTTGGGCTGCGACAGCGCTTTAATCATGAAGCGGTTATACCCGAAGGTCGTTGGAATGGTACGGAATATTCTGTGTGCGAGTAAGTTGATTTTCAGCCAGAATGATGATTCACACAGCCACAAGAGTCAACAGGATATATAAAGAGAAACTGGCATATCACAAAGAACAAACAGTGCAGCGCATTATAGAGCACAGTTTGCAACTTCGACCGTATACAAACGTGTAATAGCCTAATAGGGCAGGTTTCGAACGAAAACTGCAAATTAAAACACCGATAGCGAAATCAACAGTTAGTTGGCATATTTCAAAAGAGAAAAGTGTAGGCTACGAAGCCTTTGGTTTACAGACGAAAAGACATTTACTCTTGTCTGGGTTAATTCGCAAAATGATCGTGTTTATTCTGATGCAAGAAACATGTTCCAGCAACGAACTCGTCACTCATACGCGCACGTGAACATTTCAGTCGTTGCATCATGGTTTCGGTCGGGGTGTCTCGGATGAGGAAAACTAGTGTGGTGATTGTTGAACATGGAGCTAGGATGAACAGTGAGTGTACGGTACCTATTGTGATCAAGTCTTAAAAAGTTAAGACAAGGATTGCTCCTAGATATTCGAAACTGGCCATTGTTGAAGAGTGGTAAAAAATTCCCTCGGCGGTTTATGAACAGAAGCTTTGACCAGTGATGCCGACGTTTAGACAAAAACTGCTGAGAACCGAGGTGGACACATTGAATTTTATTTATGATTCTGTACGAATAAACATTTGACAACAATTTACTTGTTTTTTGTGGAAGAAGGTTTTTAATAATTTATTATTTGACATTATATAGGCGGTCTCACTTTTTATGCGCCACCCTGTATATCACATATTATATAATTATATATATATATATATATATAATATTTATATATATATGAAGCTAGTAGATCTATAATATTCATCGTTTCATTGTCTGCCATTTGACGAAACCGTATTTCAGGTTGAGTCGAATTGCAATCCGAGCATTGGATGCATCATGGATGTCGGTTCTCTGAGCTGTGGTCCTTACCAGATCAAGCAAGATTATTATACCGACTGCTATACACCAGGAAGCGGTAGGTCGAATAATAATATCATTAATTATCACACAAAACACACAAAAAGTGATTCAAATGAGTGTAACTAAAGTGTGAAGACCCTCGTTTACATTTCAATGGGCGTCAAATTGAGCCCATATGGATTCTATAGGATCCCATCTATATAAATAAAAATGAAACTTTCCAATAGTTCGTAACATTATTACGCCGAAAGTTACGCACCGAATGTTTTGAAAATTTACCAAAACCTTCCATTCCAATAGCACCGTGTGTTACGATTTTTTTCCCGAAAAAACCTCCAATCTTTTCCACAAAAAGTGAACTTTGCAATCCGTTCGACCGCCATTTGCAAATTCAACAAAACAGCAGGGCTGCCAGATTCCAGAAACGCGTTGTCCTCAAACACAGCAGACGAAACATGAATGAGGTCGCGTGCTGTGACCTCATAAGCGAGTCGCATATTAATTACAGAAAGCGGCCTTTCATCATTATTGGGCTCTAACCGATGTCAGGAATGGACGGTGTGACGGCGGAAAGGAGCGGAGGGAGCGGGACGAAGAGGGTGGGACGAAGAGGGTGGGGAGGGAGCGGAGGGGGAGGAAGTGGGGAGGGGAGGAAAGAGGAGGTGGAGGTGGAGGAGAAGGAGGAGTGGAGGGGGAGGAGAGGGGGAAGGGGAGGTGGAGGGGGAGGAGAGGGGGAGGGGAGAGGGAGGGGAAGGTCTTTTCTGCCACAGCAACGCGTGGCCGGGTACAGCTAGTATTATATGAAAACGCGCTTTCCATTTAATTATGGGCTGGTGGACTGGTTTGACAGTTCGGCTTGTCGGGAGAGTTGGCTGAGTCGTCGGAGTCATTAAACACAAATAGACCTAGCTCTACAAGAATGTCGCCAATTATTTTGTCCTTACCAGATTTTTTTTAATGAAATGGAAGCTGGATTGGTGAAAAGAATGCGCTTGAGAAATTAAAGCTGAACTGATCTTTCTCATTCTTGTGTTTCATGATGCATCCAGCCTCCATTTCAGCTAGAAAACCATCGATCCAGCCTTCATTTGTCAAGCGTCATTTGTGGATATCCTGCTTCTACTTAATGCAGAAATCATTAATTCATCTTCAATTTCTCAAACGTTTTTCTTCACTCCAGCTTTTATTTCAGGTATAAAAATGCCTTTATCAAGCTTCTAATTCTCACGTGTCTTTCATAATCAATCAGCTTCTATTTTAGCCTAAATAAAAAGTACCTTCATCCAACTTCCATTTCTCAATCGTTATTTTTCGTCAAACCATCTTCAATTTCAGGCATAAGATACCTTAAATCAGCCCCATTTCTAATGCGTTTTTTTCATTAATGAAAAAACGTTGAGGAGATCCACGGACCGGAGAGGATCAGAGGAGCGAACAGAGGGAGGTTTGTCCATTAGGTCGCAATGGTCACTAAATATGTATGTATGTATGTATGTATGTATGTATGTATGTATGTATGTATGTATGTATGTATGTATGTATGTATGTATGTATGTATGTATGTATGTATGTATGTATGTATGTATGTATGTATGTATGTATGTATGTATGTATGTATGTAATTATGTATGTATGTAATTATGTATGTATGTATGTATGTATGTATGTATGTATGTATGTATGTATGAATGTATGTATGTATGTATGTATGTATGTATGTATGTATGTATGTATGTATGTAAGTATGTATGTATGTATGTATGTATGTAGGTATGTATGCATGTATGTACGTACGTACGTATGTATGTATGTATGCATTTATGTACGTACGTACGTATGTATGTATGTATGTATCTTTGTATGTATGTATGTACGTACGTATGTATGTATGTTTGTATGTACATACATACAAACATACATGCATGCAGGTATAATGCATGTTTTACCTAAACTACATGTATGTTTATCACCATCATGTCTGCTGCTAAAGCGGGAGAATTAAATGAAATGGATGCTTGTCTTGAGGGAATTAATATCTGCACTTTAGTATAAACGAATCCAAATGATCTTCTGTACAGGCTGGCAGTCGTGTGCCTCGGACACGAATTGCGCGCAGGGCTGCATCAGAGCCTACATGAATCGCTACGGAACTTACTGCACCGGTGGACGCACACCGACGTGTCAGGACTACGCTCGCATCCACAACGGTGGACCAACAGGTTGTCAAAAGTCATCCACTGAAGGGTACTGGGGAAAAGTCAGTGCCTGCTGTGGTGGTGGATGCGATTAAGAACTTCTTTAGATGATGTCAACTGTTCGACCAGCTGTGCGAAGGGAAATAAAGAAATGATCCGTGTTAAAAATTCGAGTTCAACTTATGTCAAACAGTATATTGTTTTAAATTGCTGCATGAAGTTTAGTTTACAAACGGTCCCATGATGAATGTCATGCGACAATTGGACCTATGTCGTGGACAAAATTTCATAAGCATAAAAGAGTAAATAAGTGTTTATTTTAATGACGATTAATCTAAAAATTGACTTAGAGGTTATTTTAACAAGCATTTTCGATGGTAAAACCCAGGACGAAAGCAAAATCTGACTACTTAACTACAGAGTACAACTACATACAGTGCTGAATAAAGCTGGTTTCAAGCGTTTATTTTGTGTGTACATCATCAAAACAACATAGGCTAAAGACATTAGTATTTAAAAACCCTTGCGATGTCTTTTTTTCGACAGTAAAAACCAGAATATCGATTTTGAGATGATCGGTATTTAAAACAGGCATTAATTATTTTATTCTTTCATTTTTATGACTTTGTCTGTGACAGTTTGATTTTGTAATTATTACATTTTGTCCTGTTATTTTGTCCATGCAATTTCGTCGGTCCTCCGTCCACCCTACAAACAGTTGTGGAGTAAGTTAAATACCGGTCGATAAAGTTCGAGGGGAACGATACTGACAATGCACCTCATCTATTATTTATCAAGTGTTTATTTTAATAATTGATAATTCGAAAATGGACTGAAAAAGTGATTGTAACAACAAAAAATAGTTTGTTCATGTATGCATGTAGGCCTAGCTGGCAATTATAATAGCGCCACAATATAGGCCTACCTGTCGAACATGCTTCTAGGCTCTAGCTGTCCTGAGAAAGAAAACATGATCATCTATAAATAGATATTGCTTGAATAACTACAATAAAGTTTGGACAACAGGCATACTCCCGAGGGAATGGAATCATGCAATAATTTTACCTATTCTTAAACCTAACAAAGATACTACAGCTCCTGAATCTTATAGACCTATCTCACTTACACCAACTCTGTGCAAAATAATGGAAAAAATGATAACAAATCGGTTACAGTGGTTTTTGGAAGCAAATAAACTTCTCACTCTGTATCAAACTGGTTTTAGAAAGCATAAAAACACAATAGATCAAGTTCTAAGGCTTCAAGATTATATCCATAAAAAACTTAAAAATAAACAAAATGTTTTGGCTGTGTTTATAGATTTTGAAAAAGCATATGATATGCTGCACGTTCCAACTTTGTTAGAAAAATTACGAAAAATTGGAATAACAGGAAATATTTTTGATTGGATTTCTAAATTCTTAACCAACAGAACTTTTCAAGTCAAAGTTGGAATAGAATTATCTGATATATTCTCACAAGAAAATGGAACGCCGCAGGGTTCCGTCATCTCACCATTATTGTTTTTAATAATGATCAATGATCTGGATCCTGGATTGGAAAATGTAGGACTGTCTTTATTTGCAGACGATAGTGCTATTTTCTATGCAAATCGAGATGTGAAATTGCTTCAAAATAAAATCCAAAATGCCTTAATTAAAATCAATGATTGGTGCAATGAAAATGGTTTTAAAATATCTGTAAATAAAACCACGGGTGTACTATTTACCAAAAGAAAAACATTACAAAAACTACACATTACCCTTAATAATAAGGATATAAAAATTGAAAATACTGCCAAGTTCTTGGGAGTCATTTTTGATTCTAAATTAAACTGGAAGCCCCATATAGATTACATTGTAACCAAATGTAAAAAGAGAATAAATGTAATGAGGGCTGTGTCAGGGTATAAATGGGGGGCCTCAAAGCGGGCACTACTCTCCATCTATAGAGCACTCGTGAGGTCAGTCCTTGATTATGGAGACGTGGCATATGCTACAGCTAGTGCTACACAATTGAAAAGGCTGCAAAATGTACAATCTGAGGCTTTGCGGTTGGCTTGTGGAACAGCTAAAGGCACCCCTGTAATGGCCCTCCAGAATGAGTGTGGAGAGGTGCCCCTCCACCTGCGTCGATTGAGTAACTCAATCAAGTTTGGATCAAAAATATTAGGTTCAAATGATCATCCAGCAGCAGAGACCATGCGAGATCACTGGTCAAATTACTATTGTGCATCTTCTGTGAACCAAAATTCTATTTTTAAAAGAACTGAACATTTCTTTTCAATTACATCCGAACCATTTAAATCTCCAATTTTTCAGTCAACCGCTCCATGGTTTAACAGAACCACTAAAGTCGATCTGTCCTTGAAAAAACATATAAACAAAAAGAAGGACTCTCCTAACATTATGTCATCGCTATCATTAAGATTAATTGATAAATATGTTGATCGCACATCAATCTATACAGATGGTTCTAAAATTGAAAATGTCGTTTCTGCAGCTTTCTATGTACCCTCCATGAATTCTCACAACGTTTATAGGATAGCAGATAACTCCTCAATTTATTCTGCTGAATTAACGGCCATTATTGAAGCGATAAAATGGATTATCCAAAATGAAAATGTGAATGAAACTGCAAATGCAAATAAGTATATTATACATACTGATTCATTAAGTGTGGCCACATCTATAAAAGAAAACAAGTCTTCTTCACGGCCTAATTTATTTCTGGAATTTATAGATAATGTTAATAAACTTAAAAGCAGCAGTTTAATCATAGCATGGATCCCTAGTCATATTGGATTATCTGGAAATGAAATGGCAGACACCCTTGCAAAGAAAGGACAAGAGCTATTGGAGATTAATTCAACAAATTATCTAGAATTAATGGAAATCTATTCTTTAATAAGGAAATATGTTATTAATACATGGCAAATTGAATACGATACTGAAGGAAAAGGGAAATTTTATAAATCTATCCAGCCTTTGGTATCCACTGATATAAAATTTATGGACTCTATAAGAAAACGAGAAGTTCAAATTACCAGACTTAGAATGGGGCATGTCCAGGCCCGGCCTTAGGGCAAGGCGAGCGAGGCAGCCGCCTTGGGCCCCGCGCTTCAGAGGCTCCGCGCTGCGGACATAATGTTTTTTAAGTGACGAGGTTTGCAGAGAGTTAGCAACATCGGCGGTTGTCAATTCGATAAGGCGGGTCACATCTACTGTATAATGTATAATACATGTGAAATTTAATTGTTCAGGAATGCAGAAAATATCTTAGGTCGCTGGTTTTTTCTTAGGCTGTCTTCTCAATATTTTAAGTAAAAATTTGTGATTTGACCTGACCCGCGATCTTTTTCTAACCTATTCTATTCATCGAGAAGGTCGATAAAATAATATTTTAATTATTAGCATCCCATTTCAGATGTCAGATAGGCCAATTCAAATAAGGAAATAAAACATAGCCTAATTATTGCTTTCATGTTAGAACCTAAATGCTAATAGGGGCCTATTAAGAGCCTGATTTGCATTTCTTAGGCTATTCATTAACCAATTTTAGTTCGATTTTCGTTATTTTTATAGGCCTACATTATGTTATTCTCAATACGGTAGGCTATTATATAGGCAATTGGTAGAAAGTCAACTCCGAAATTTTTTGGCCTGAGGACCTCTCACCGCTTGCTGCCTCGGGCCCCGCAAATCCTAGGGCCGGGCCTGGGCATGTCCTTAATAACAGCTGGTTGAAAGTGATAAGTAAAAGCACAACAGACCTGTGCTCTGGATGCCAATTGCCAGAAACAATCGAACATACGCTGTTCGCTTGTAAAAAGAATGACATTTCAATCCTACTACTTAAAAAATGTGTAGAGAAAAAAGTGGAATGTAGTGTTAAAAATATTTTCTCTATTCAAGATATTTATCTTGAAGCTTATAATATACTTATGACCATAACTAATGGAAAAATTATGTAAGAAGTATTGCATGTGAATTATAATTTTAGTTGTATTTGTTTGCTTTTTTTTAGTGCGGTTTGTGTGTGTGTGTGTGTGTGTGTGTGTTAACTAATTCTGTAATAGATTAAATAGGCATTGAATCAAACGATTTTTGATATTATTGTTTAAGCTTATAGATGATGGCTGAATGATTTGATTTTCATATTAATGTTGAATATCTAATCTATTTGATTATATATGTATTAATTAAAAATAAATAAAAATTAAAATCAGAAAATGAATGTATATTTAAATATATGCATGTTTATGCATGTATGTTAAATGGTGACACTAAATAATGACAAATGCATCAAAGAGGACCTACAGCAACCACCTTATGAACACTGTCGACATGGAAATAGAAATCCCAGAAGAAGAACAATGAAAAGAAAAGAAAAAAAGATAGACATTATAGACAGAAACTGCGGAACATTTAAACAACAGTGAACTGAAATACATTGATACTGTAACTTTAAAGACGTCAACAGCCTATGTTGCTATAAGATGTCGTTAAACTGTTGAATAATAAATAAACTGGAAATGGTCACCAATGGCAGGCTGATCCTGAAAAAAATCAAGTCTCATTTTGACTTTGAAATCTTTTCTACTTTGAGATCAAAATTATTTTCGCAGAAATTTAAAACTGCGATCGACATTAAATGTGATAATCAAGATATTGCCAAACTATTCACATTCTTTAAAAAAATTTATTGCACGCACTTGTGTAGCACCTCTTCGCGCTCTGTAGGCTACTCTCCCCTTACTCAACTCCTTGCCAGTAGGTTCATTCAATCGCCTTCAGGCAAAATCTCAGCTTACAAATGAGCACATTTTATATTGACAGACTCAAAGTCGTTTATATAAACAAACGGACGTCCTCAATTCAACTGTATCGGTTAAGAAAACCGCGACTTCTATAATTTTACGATTGCAATTTATGCAGGGTATGCTTATTAATGCATGTACGGAAATGTGCCGTCTTTCAATGGCGGTCGTGACCTTGAACCCACTTATTTTACGCGGACGATCTTGGCGGGAGCGCCTCTGAGTAGGTACCTTGAAGGGGCGCTATATAAATTTTGATTGGTTGATTGATTAATTGATTGATTCAGATGGTGTAGCCGTGTAAGGTATCATTACAATGGTTTCCACAACGATTGCAAATAAACATGCCAATACTTAAGTCAATACAATCAATCAACTGTATTTGGAGTTAAGACAAGATTAAAGGGCCCTGCATGAATTCCATATCAAATCGCGAGACAATAATATCATATTAAAATTATTTGGTCATTCATTCCTTTCATATCCTCGTTCATCTATCATCTCACTTACTCACTCACTCACTCACTAACTCACTCACTCATTCACTCACTCACTCATTCACTCATTCACTCACTCATTCACTCACTCACTCACTCTGGAGGTAGCCTATTATACATGTAGATCTATGCATAACATTTTTGTCTATCAAAGTCCACCCGGATATATAATATAGGCTACCTCTGACGATTCAGTATGGCGTGGCTGAACACATTATAGTTGGATCAGAAACTATGAACAATTATATTATTTTAGAGTAGAAGGTGTCTTTCACCGATTCTGCATGGTGTCTTTGACATTTTAAATCTTAATTATAAAAAGTTATGGTTACAATGTGGTTACTCTCTCCCAGACAGATGAAGATTTGAGCGACGTATTACAAAACGTAGCTAATAATAATCATTCTTCTTACACTTACTACTAAGGCCCATTTTCGGAGACTTGACGTGTCAAATTATAATTTTCCACTGCTGATAGGCCGAACACGTAGACCCTATATAGGCCTAGATAAATAAAAGCAGGTTAAAAAACAGATGTTGTTGAAACGTTGTCTAAAAACTTGTTGGGTCCGCGATTTTCACAACATATCTAAGCGGAATTGAGTATTTTATCTATACCATGGGAACTTGGCAAGTCAACATCGATATCAGCACAAAGTTGAAGTTCTGTGGTCCAGATGAAAGACGTGCGTATGATTATTATCTGTGTGTGAATTTGATTTGTTTTCCACAGCTGTGTTTTATCGGTCGATAGCCTACCACTAATGCTTAGCGATGACCGGAGACATGCATAAAAGAAGACAGAAAAACGCAGCTCCAACAGGACTTGGTTCAGAAAGTAGAAACTTTTCTTCGTTGAAATACAACTATAAGCTTAGTTGAAATCCTCAGCAGATAATTATGTTGGTAAAAGTCGGTGTCTTGCTAGTGCTTTTCTTTGCAGGTTAGATGCCTTCGATATTTGCGACTAATGCGGGTGATACCGATTATTTCAGTGCCACAGTAGGCACTGGCATTAGTTTAAGCATTAATATCATTATGAGCATTAGTATTAGCGCCAGTGTTATGTTAAAGGTCATACAAAATAATATTAGGCTATAACCAACCTCGTCTATGAGCTTATTGGTCCAGCGGTCTAGAATGGGCTGCCTCACGAGCTGCGCCTGCTTCCTGGAACTCTTAGTGAAGCATTCTTATTCTGCTCGAAACTTTAATTTTTATGCAGTGCTTGAGTTTGGAACGCGCTCTTATCTAAGTAGGCCTATAGGCCTATAGTCTCCTTGAAGAAGCGTTACAGACATTTATGAGTGAATGAATGAATTTTCATGCTCTCTCGTTATAACAGTTCTCTCCGAATCTCTGTTTAGCTTCATCTGTAGTAACGACTTCGTCTGCAAACAGCATTAGCAAAAACCGACGAGCAGACAAGTTTTAGTAAAACAGTAGGCTACGGTAGACTATATCATAGCACGAAACATTTTTATTTATGTCTAACGAGAGCGCAATAGCTTAAACGACCGACTGTAACGTATTACCAAAGGTCTGTCAATCAGGGCTGTACACTGTGTACAGTGTATACACTGTGTACACTGTGTACAGTGTACACGAGGGTGTACGCGAGCATAGAGCGCATACTGAGTACTACTGACCCCCATTTTCCTGCATAGTGTACGTAGCTCCGAGAACAAGGATATAGGCGGGTATACAGCGTATACTTAGGCCTACCTCATAAAAGTTTTAAAAAATTAACACAAAAACGTGTAAAATAGAAAGGAAAAGATTAATCGAATTACGAGGCCGAAAATCATCGGGAAAATCATGCTATATGGGATGACTAAAAAGGGTCATCCGTAAATTCGATGACTAAAAAATGGTCGTCAGAAATTTTCGGTAGGAAAAAAAATTTCCGACTGTAGCGTGTACTCACCTCAAATTATTTTTACCAATAGGCTACACTACAGCCCTGCTGTCAATATAGGGCAAAAGATTATTATGACTTACAGGTCTATTGCATTAGGCCTATATTCAGGCCCGCCGACAGAAATTCCGGGCCCCTGGGCAGAGCAGTCACGGGCCCTAAACTATCTTTAGGTTTTTAAGAGCAAATGTAAATAAAAAGAAATCGAAATAACAAAAGTGTCGGTCTGAATGTAGGCTATTTAGGCTATAGCCTATACAATAATTCATATATTTATGATGTTAATATGCAGTTTTAAAGAATTTGATTTTCATATATAGCCTATGCCCTCTTGTAATCAACAAGCAATTTTGTGGATTTAACTGCAGCAAAAGCGTGCATAATATCCCAGTAGTTCTCTATTTTGTCCATTTAATGCTCTTTCTTCATCGCCTGGACAATTGTCCGGATGTCATGAAAGAAAGTTTCTTAACAATTATAGAATACAGACTAATCAGTGTAGCCCGGGCCCCCTCCGGGCCCCTAAAAGTCCCCGGGCCCCTGGGCATTTGGCCCCCTTTGCCCCTCCCTCTCGGCGGGCCTGCCTATATTACAATATTGCCGTTTCTGTTGGCTTTAGCTTCGGAAGCCGCCTTCACGAATGCCTGCCTTAACTGCATCTGCCAGGTAAGCATCCATTTACCTAAAACAGACACATTCAATATAAATTATAATTGATAATATTTATCATGAGAATTAAAATTGCTCTGGCAAATAATGGTCGCAAGATTTCATACCTCATGGGCAGTTGACCCATTCTATCTTGGCGTTTAGCACTCACGGCCGCAGTGCCTCCGGTAAAAGAATCAAATCAAATCAAAATCAAATCAAATCAAATCTTATTTATTCATAGCGATCAACAAATCAAATCAAAACAGCAAAACATATATAAAATTAGAATGTGCAGTGAAATAAGGAGCCAACGAACGATTAACATCTAATAGGTAAAAGATCACTAAGAAAGGGTCACCCAGAAAGGGAGTGATCCCGCTAAACCTGGGCAACCACAAACTGGAGTTTATATCAAGATGGTGGTGTCAGAAGAGTGATGTTGTTATTAGGCAATGTAGGCAAAACGAAATCAAGTAGATGGGTTAATGTAGAGAGAGAGCGAGAGATCCAGGACATAAGCAGTGAAAACAGAGAGCATAATAATAAAACATGCATACAATGTTGATGCAGAACAAACTAGAGCTAATTCATAATTTAGATGAAAGTAGGCCATGAGATTGCAGACCATGGGCAATGACCACAACTAGTGGTAACAAATGTTAGCATATAGCGGACAACAATAGGACAGTAGCCAGACACGAAAGTTATGATCCACAACAGGTGGTTAAAAAAATAATTACTGTAACTATAGTACCGAAATAATACTATATATCAGATCAACACAGAAAGACCTGTAATAACACTACGTGAATTATAGACATAATAAACAAGGCAAGGTCAACCTATTAACGAAATCAGTAAATGAGAATATTACACAAAAGGAAAATATACTAAAACCATAGGGTTGTAACCAAAAAAGATAGTCAACGGGTAAAAATGTCAGTCAGAGGCAGTGGAGGAATCAGTTCAGAATAAGAAACTTTTTTAAACGATTTTTAAAAAGGCTGGTGGATTTTAAGGTAGATATATGAACCGGAAGGCCGTTCCAAATCTCAGGACCCAAATATTTTATTGAAAATTGTTTAATTTTTAGGCGTGCATATTCACTACGGTAACAGCTAGCGTGCCTAGTAGCATGATCGTGAAGTTTAGAACCAGTAGTAAAGTAGTTATTGAAAGTGTGAGGCAGTAGGCGCTGGTGGTAGCGATGCATAAATAGACATATTTGGAACTTATTGATGTTTAGTAAGGACAGTAACATATGGCTTAAGTAGAGAGGAGCGGAGCTGGATCTCCAATGAGCACCACATATTAATCGTATGGCACGTTTTTGTAATATAATCAGTGGTTTGAGTCGAGATGGATAATTAGAACCCCAGGAAATGTTACAATATGATAAGTAAGGAAAAATAAGCGTATAATAAAGATTAAGGAGAACTGATTTAGGTAGGCAATGTTTAATCCTGTGAAGGACCCCAATGTTTTTAGCAATTTTCTTCACAATAGTTGAAATATGATCCTTCCATGTTAGGTGGCTATCAACAATGATCCCCAGAAATTTAGATGAATTTGTTTGGGTGATAGGGACATCATTGATTAGAAGTGACCTGTTAACATCAAAGTCAATTTTCTTTTTAGTGTGGAATAAAATGAAGTTGGTTTTATCAATATTAAGGGATAATCTATTAGCTTTAAACCATTGCTCTATTAAAGATAACTCGTTATTAGCTATATCAAATAGATGACCTAAGGAAAGGTGAGAAAGAAAAACATTAGTGTCATCAGCGAATAGTATAAATTTAAATACAGATGAGGTCATAGACAGGTCATTAATATATAAGAGGAAAAGAAGTGGTCCAAGTATTGACCCTTGGGGGACACCACAGGTAACATCCAAGGCCACAAATTTTTGACCCTTAAAGTAAACATATTGGCTTCTGTTACTTAAGTAGTCTAAAAACCAGGAATTACAAACACCTCGAAAGCCATAGTATTCAAGTTTTTTAATCAGAATTTTGTGGTTCACAGTGTCAAAAGCCTTAGACAGGTCAAAAAAGATACCCAAGGAAAATTTTTTATCATCCATTGCATCAGTAATATTAGATTGCAAGTCCAGTAAGGCCATATAAGTTGAAAGGTTATGCCGAAATCCATATTGCGCAGAGGATAATAGTCTGAACTTGTTAAGATAATCAGTTATTCTATTAGACATGAGTTTTTCAATTATTTTAGAAAAAAAGAAAGTACCGATATTGGTCGATAATTACTAGTCATATTCTTATTCCCAGTTTTATAAATTGGAGTGATTTTAGCAATTTTTAACTCATTGGGAACTAATCCAATAGAGAATGAGGCATTTATTATAGAGCTAAGAGGGGTAGCAACAGCATTTATAGTTGCTTTAGCTATCAGGGGGCTAATTTCATCAGGACTAGATGACGAGGCTTTCAGTAAACCAGAAACCTGTATAATCTCAAGATCAGAAGTAGGAGCAATACCAAAAGAGCACATAGGTGGAGTGGGCAGAAAGTGCTCAAAGGAGGTGGTTGCTATAGGGATTTTAGCTGCAAGATTAGTGCCTATGGTAGTAAAATAACTATTAAAGGAATTGGCGATGAGTACCGGATCCTGCACAAGTTCCGACCCAACAATAAAGGAGTCAGGGAGACAAGATTCTTCCTTGGTATTAAGAATTTGCTTAATTATTTTCCAAGTCTGATTAAGATTATTGCCACACTGAAAAAAGCAATCAGAGTAATAACGTGATTCACATTCTTTTCTAACAGATTTAAATTTATTACGATATTGAGTGAATAATTGTTTATTTAGAGCTGTAGGGTTCAACAAGTACTGCTTATGGAGTCTAGATTTTTTCTTGCAAGATTTTAGGAGTGATTTAGTCATCCAAGGTTGTTTAATGAAATTACGACCCTTAGTTTTAACAGTTAGCAATGGAAAAGCTTTATCGTATAACATTTTATACCTATGGAAGAAAGCAGTATATGCTGCGTTCGGACCACTATTTAGGCATAAAGCATCAACAAAAGCCCAGTCAGTAGAGTTAAGAGAATTGGTAAATGCTTCTTTGGCTTCCGTGGAAAATTTGCGTACCCGTGAAAATGGAGCAAGAGGCTGAAGTCGGGGGCAGAGATCAATGTGAAGAAGGATAGGGAGATGATCCGAAATATCATTAATTATTATACAAGAATCTTGCCCAAGGTTTAAGCAGTTAGTGAATATATTGTCTATGAGGGTTGCAGTAGTTTCAGTAATTCTAGTGGGTCTAAGGATGGTTGGGACAAATTTATGAGAAAACATAGTACTCAGAAAGGTTTGAGAGAGGGGGTGTTCACTACATCGAAGGAGATTATTATTAAAGTCACCCATTAAAAAAGCACGGTTAGTAGACTTTGATAAATATGATAGCGAGTTATCAAAATCCTCAAGAAAATCCGAAATCGAATTTCCAGGGGGGCGGTATACAGAGCCAATTATTATATCTTTCTTTTTATTTTGGGGCAGTTTAATAAACATACATTCAAAGGTATTCATTTTAGATTTTGTCCAGTCAGCCTCCAGGACTTCAAATTCAATATTAGCTTGAATAAAAAAACCAACACCACCACCGCCTCCAACCATCCTGGATTTATGGAGAAAGTTATATCCCGGGATTGAGATAGTAGACGCCAATTCGTCAGATAGCCAGGTTTCAGTAAGTGCAAGAACTGATGTGTTAGATTGGGCCAAGAGGAGATTAATTTCAGGAATCTTTAAATTCATGCCACGACAGTTAAGGTGCATTAAACAAAAATGGTCAGAAGCATTGAGGCTAGCATAAAATTCAGGAAGCTGAGTAACGTCTTTATATGTACTTGAAAACACAGTCCTAGAATTGTAAAAGTTATAGTCAGCGTCCAGATCCTCATTCATAGAATAGTTAACATCAGGAAATCAACTTCTGGTTTTCATAGCTTTTATTTTTGAGGTTGTGCCCTTCTATTACACAAACATGTACATATACACGTATATGCACATATGTGGGCGCGGTGGTGTAGTGGGTATGCTCGTTGCCTTATACAGCCGGAGGGTTGCAGGCATGGGCGTCCGCAGGGGGGCGCAAGGGGGCGCAAGTGCGCCCCCCTAGATTTTTCGCATATTTGCAGATAACTCTAGATTATTTGGCTATGATTATTACAATGCGATTTTCCACGTGATTATCTGTGTGTTCTACAAGTTGGACGTATAATTTATATCTTTCTTTCTATGCATAGCATATATATATATAGCCTATAGAATTTCTCGTGGTAATATGGAAATTCATGCTGTTAACCCAATATACGACAAAATGCATTCAGTCGTGTCAAGTAATTGGTATCGTGTTCCCTTTAGCAGCGGCTCTTGTGTTGTTTCAAGCGATCACTGCGAGATAACAGATCCAGCCGGTGAAACACGAATAGTCACATATATATTCACACGATTATAATAATTTTATATAGGCATATATATAAATATATATAATATATATATTATATATAAACTTAATTGACACTGACTGGAGCGACTGTCTCTGAGCCATGACTGCAGCTTCTTTCCTCTATGCAAGCCAACACGCGTTTTGCCACATTTTAACCCGCTAGCTTCGGAACTATACTGCATTCCTAGGGGTCCTGATGTACTATAATATATATATATATATACATATATATATATACTATAAGAAGAGCCGAAGAGGTGCGTTATTCTTATAGGGCTATATATACACGATGCGTTGACTCAGCCTTGGTTGGCTTCAGAGACAGGATGAAAGATGAGGGTGCCAGCGAGAGACAGAGAAGAAGATGTAGAAGGGACAGAGAAATAAAGGGGAGGAGGGAAAGTTGATACTTGATAGGGTGGCATAGAAATATATATATAATGTGCGAGGGGAGAGAGAAGGGAAGGGGTGAGTAGAGAGCAGAGGAATCTAGTCACCACCTCTATCGGAGGAAAGTTAATTACGACCTTGCTGACAGATTGAGGTATGTCCCAACACAAGGGACCAAAAGCTTCCCGCTCGAGGCAGAGCGAAGGACAATTTGTTAGGAACAAAACAGGAAGTCAATGGTGTTCATTTTCGCTTGAAGTTAAGTTCCATAAACGGTCATATTTGTACAACTAAAATGCCGGTATAGGCCTACAGCGGGCACCACACAAATTAAGGTCATTCAATACGATACGCTTATGTGATGGTAGAACATGGATTCATTCGTTCAACAACCAGTGACGACCGTTTATCAGGTTTCTATGCAGACCTAATGAGTGTATGTACAATAATATTGTACATTGTACTTCGTACTTGGGAAACAATATTTTTCATCTTGGTCTTCGTACGTCGGAAACAATTTCAGCCAACAAACGCGGGTTCAGGAAGTGATAAATCAATTTGGATATAAGACCCCAGACGATTGCAATTGTTACTTCAAGAGTAAGGTCAGATTTCAGTCACATAAAATTTGACTATCATAACTGTTTTTACAATGAATGTCTAAGATTTTTCGCATGCTGGGTTCCTTGACAGCGGATTGACAGGGAGCCAGCGCAGAAGGAGCGAGCGACGAATGTGGAGAGATCGGTTCGACAACCTATTTAGCCCCTGTAACAATTGGATAAAAATCTGCGCCCCCCTAGAAAAATTCCTGCGGACGCCCATGGTTGCAGGTTCGAATTCACCTCAAATCACCTCGAAGAGATCATGAGCATTGTGAGCAAGTCCCTCACTCGAAATTGCTCATGCGCTTCGTCGTTTGAAACTCCCGATTCAGTGTCTGCATGCGCTGTAGTCTGGAGCGTTTCTGACTTTCTGAGTAGCGAGCTTGCAGGGGCGCTATAACAAGTGCACATGCATATATAAAATTATATACATACATTTATATATATAAAGCTGAGTTCTGTAATATTTAGCTATACATTTCTTTCTATTGAATAAAACTGCATTTATTTAGATTGAGTCGAATTGCAATCCAAACATTGGATGCAACGAGGATGTCGGTTCTCTGAGCTGTGGCGCTTACCAGATCAAGGAACCATACTGGATTGACTGCGGTTCGCCCGGAAGCGGTACGTCTAATAATATTATTATTATTATTAGTATCATAATAATTAGATCTATATAGGACGCACTCTGGACTGCAGCGTGTGTAAAATTAGTCACTATATCTACATGTATATTATCAAGCGACCCTAAAAACATTACGTTGTCGCTCAATTGAACCCATTTTTATGGACCCTATAATTAGGACTCGGTTAAAGACATTAGTCAAATAGAATAGGGCCTACTGCAAACATTCAGTCCATTTATCATCCATGCAAAATAATATTGACTATAAAAAACAGAATAATATTGATTATAAAAAACAGTGAGCGGATCACTAAAAGTGTCTGCTTTGTTTGAAATAATTTTTATATTGGTGGAATTTGGTCATTGTACATAATTTTATGAACTGCCTTTATGACAGCAAAATTTGATTTCCAAATTCTTACATCTGGCCAAGATCTTTTTGGCCCACACTGTATATATGTATGCAATATATTCATGTGTGTATGTATGTATGTATGTGTGTATGTATGTATGTATGTATGTATGTATGTATGTATGTATGTATGTATGTATGTATGTATGTATGTATGTATGTATGTATGTATGTATGCATGCATGCATGCATGTATGTATGTATGTATGCATGCATGCATGTATGTATGTATGTATGTATGTATGTTTGTATGTATGTATGTATGTATGCATGCATGTATGTATGTATATATGTATGCATGCATGTTTTTATTCATGTATGTATTTATTTATGTATGTATGTATGCATGTATGTATGTATAGGCCTACATAATTACTTATTCTTGATTAGACTATATTTTGCACCCTCATGATTTGATTTCTGCTGAAGCGGCAAATGTAAATTGCACTAAATTGTGATGCGGAAATAATTAGGCTACCGGTACACAATGATATATTTATGTACTTTAGTACAAACGACTCACAAAGTTATGATTTTTGTACCGCAGACTGGCAGTCGTGTGCCAACGACATGGCTTGCGCGGAGGGCTGCGTGCGTGCCTACATGGATCGCTACGGAACTTACTGCACTGGTGGAGCCACACCGACGTGCGAGGACTACGCTCGCATCCACAACGGTGGACCAGCCGGATGTACGTGTTCCTGTACTGACGGGTACTGGGACAAGATCAGAACCTGTTGTGGTGGTCAAACCGGATGCGATTAAGGACTTCTTCAGATGCTGCTGTCTGCTGCTGCTCAATAAGATATTTTGTGAAGAGACAAGAATAATATTAAATGCCTCGTGTTTAACTGCATTTCGTGATGTTCAAATTCTGTCCATTGTTCTAAATAAATTGCTGCATAAAGTTGAATTTGCAAACAGTTGCTGGCTGGATTAAATTATACCGGTCTTTGGGGGAAGGGCAAATGTATGGACGGTCCCCCAACCCAAACAATGAAGGGGTCCGACCTTTCCTGTCCCCTCTAAGTCTCCGCCAATGGAGGGGAGCATACTGCCACTGCACCTTAGCTTATCTTCATCAACCAGCAAAACCTATATGTAGGCTATAGCCTACATGTATCTGACCATTACAAAGATCCCCAATAGAACTGTCGAACAGGCTTTTAGATGACTATAAGTAAAACAGCGTGTATGTATGAGCACTTGTTATAGCGCCCTTCAAGAATACTACTCAGAGGCGCACCCGACTACAACGTGGACACCGAATCGGAGTTTCAAGCCGAAGCTCACGAGCAATTTCTAGTAAAGGACTTGCTCAGGGTCCCTAAGCGGCGGTTTAAGGTGGATCCGCAACTTTCCGGCTCCAAGCGGAGAATATGCTCCTACACCATCGCGACCTATCATAATTATTATTATCATCCAATATGCCACCCTTGACCAAGATGCAGCAAGATCAGCAAGATAAACTTTAGATAAATAAATTTCGAATGACTAGAAATAGACTAAACACCAATGACAAGCTGTTGCGAGTACTTTGAGCTGCAAATAAATCTTCTATTTGAATCGGAAATCATTTAAATCTCTTATTGTTTGAGATCAAAATTATCATCGCAAAAATTAATGAAATGCGATAGGCATAGGTGCAAGATACTGCCGAACTGTTCAGTTCACATTCCTTTCTTGTCAGTATAGGCTCATACATTCATCTTCGGACAAGATTTTAGCATAAAACCGAAGGTTTCCAGCCATCACGCAGGGCTGTGATGGACTTCCAATCAAAAATCATTGAGCGTGAGCTCATATTTTCATTTCCTGAAAAGCAATATGCTATTGACCTGAAAGATTTTTCTGATGTTTTAGGCTCAACCGTCGTCATACACAATCTTTCTCTCCCACCTCTCTCTGTGTATCCCACCACTCTGTGTGTGTCTCTCTCTCCGTCCCCCTCTGTCTCTGTCTGTCTGTATCTTTCCAATTTCACCTTTCTCTCTATCTAATTTCCCACTCTCTGTCTGTCTATGTGTGCGTCTGGCTGTCCGTACGTCTGTCTGTGTCTGTCTCTCTCTCTTCGCTCTGTCACCGTCTTCTCTCTCTTTCTCTCCATCTGTTCCCTCTCCCTCTCCCTCTCCCACTCCCTCTCCTTATTCGATGTCTCTCCATCTCTGTCAGTCTTTGTCAATGTATGTCACAGTTCATTGGTCATGTTATCGACACATGTGCGAATTTGCAAATAGATGCAGTTAAAGTAAAACAATGCTTCTCGCCTATTCGATATCACCGCTAAATTTATCGCTGCTCTTGCAAATAATTTTGCTTACTCGCTATCAAAATTGACCTGTAGAAAACTTTTCAATTATTTCTACAGTTGGCCTTCTTTAGAGATGTCCATCAGAAGTATTAACATGTTTGAGTCGCTGAAGCGTTGCTTGCGTTCAGAACTGTTTTGGCCAGACTACAAAACATTTTGATGATGACATGATATCTCCCTCTCATTCTGTAGACTCTGGTCTCCCTGCCTTCTCTTCCCCCCATTTTTTCGGTGTTTAGATGTGCTTGCGTTTCGATATGCGACGCTTTCGAAGTTTACAGAGTGCAGACCAATGAACGGCAGGTACAGTAGTTCGCAACCATGTTGCTGCTGCCATCTATAGGGCCACTGTGCAAAATAAGACTCGAGACTGCATGGCATAGATACCTGCATCATCCGTTGCTCTGGTCAATGACGTCGCATGCAGACTCATGCTGCTGTTGCTGTAGCTCCAGCGAGTGATGAACAAAGGATGCTGCTGTCGCTGATGCTGCTGATGGGTCGCCTCATCATCTCTGTTTGCATACACAGAAAGTATTATGGCGACAGAGGACAAACAGAGAATCAATTACAGTCGAATGGCTCGGTATACTGTTCAAATTGAGCAAACATTCTTTATGTGTCAAGCTATAGATATATAGAGCATTGCTATTTTATTCGTATGCTGAAGACGTCAAAGCTTCTACTTAGCCTAAATGTACAATAATATATATTAATATATGTGCATCCATAATATATGAAATAAATTATATACGTGAGAGTAATGCTGCTTTTGTTCCCATACAGATAGGTCTATACAGACATTAAATTGAATCATTTGCAGGCATAACCGGCAAATTAATGTAGGCCTATCTAGACTTAATTATTTTATTGCAACTATGCGTAGAACCGTAAATAGTTACTGCAGTCTAATCAAGAAGACTTATGCCAGCTTGTGTCTTTGGGCAGCATATAGGTAGTCCACCGACCAGAAGCATACGACACTGTATTCCTTCAGTGAATTTTTTTAATCAATCGGCAGCATATAAAATGCTTCTCGTTTGTATAGCTTGTCAAAGATTTCGTGCATCGTATACTGCATCAATAAAGACATGAAATTTTTGTCATTTAGAAAAAATCTCAAGTGAAAGCTATTTTACCAACGACTGAGCCGATCGGTTAGCAACTATAGTCACGACCCTGCAGCGCCTCCTTCTCGGAACACTGCTCCGACTGCCGAGAAAAGCAGCTAGTGAAATCGGATGGCGTGCGGCACGACTCACATTTTGCCAATTCGATCCAGAGCTGCATGTTTGTGCAAATTCTCTCGTGACTATTTTGGATAGAATTTAATAAAACCATCTGAAAGCCGATTCTCAATAAGTGATGACGCCGTGCATGCCGTGCTCAGACCGTGATGGCTGTGTCGTCATAATATTATATAGACAGTCAGTCAAGAAGATCAGCCGTCGACTGCTGCATGGTGAAGAAGGCTTGCGTGTGTGATAATAAATATATCTCGTTTCACCGTAGAAGTGGTATAGGTCTATCTATCCTGCTGTGGACACGACGTTATGGATTTCTAGATCGCCGCTGCGGCTGGAATTACGTTCATCGTCTATTTGTCTCGAACCTTTTTTCACCGACGTCTGCGTGTGCAATATTTTCTTGAGATGACAGCAAAGGACGACTGATCGAGGTAGGTTCGTCGTTTTCCATTCTCCTCCCTTCTCCCCTAAAAGTCTGCACAGATTAAGAAGGCTATTCTCACACTTAAATCACGAAGGGTGTAGGTAATTCTTCGTCTGCGTCCAGGGCGTAATCGTTTTTAACGGGCGATGATTAGATTTGTTTCTGATCCGGATTAAGATTCGAAAAACAGGTCATGAGGCATTTTTTTAATCGAAAGTCGTTTTCGTAATTATTGCGAAACTGGGAGCATTTAGGATATGCATCATTTAAAGAAAAACACTTTCTTTGAGAAAACAGTCCTGCCACTCCTGCGTAGGCCCATATGGATGAAAATGGAAAAACTCGTGTAACTTTCTAGGCCGAACGTGTAAATTTGATGGCCTATTTAAAAACATAGTTGTTAGAAGCGTTTTTGATCGTTTTTATTATTTCTGATAAACGTCGCTTTCCGGTTTTTGTTGTTTATGTAGGCCTAACTTTATCTATTAATTTACTGTCTGTTATCATTTTCTTACATTTTTATTTTTTATGATGTTCCTTACGCTGTCTCCGTAGTCTGCTTGTAAGGATTTAACTTAGGCCCTACATGTATGTCACTAACTTATGTCACTGTTTAACCGTTTAACGTTATGTTTGAGAAATAAATTAGCACAGTAGGCCTAAGGCCCTACAATGTCATATTCATAATGAGCTATTTTGATATTGTAAAGTAAATCAGGATCTGCCGGTGTGTGGTAAGGCACGCGTGTCGCTCCCCTGGAGCGTAAGTTCGGCCTCCGTGGTATATCGAAGGACTTATCGCGATACTGCCGTCAACGCGTCGAACCAGAGTCACAGAAACGTCTTTCCCCACAAGAAATACTGAAGACACAGAGTTCTTTTCGATAGTTTATTAACTCTTCACGATAGCAGCACGTAATTAAAGCACGCAACGACTGTCTAATTATCACTGCGGAACTGAACCCCAGACTGACCGACTAACTTCACAGCGACTCTCTCAGGCTGAACTACTGCGGACTCCACAACGACTCTCTCAGACTAACTCTCTGCGTCTGACTGACTGCGGCTGACCGACTGCGGCTGACCGACTGCCTTCCCTCTCGTCCTCTATTTATAGCTTGTCCTAGCCGGGAGGCGGAGCCTAGGGAACAGAAGCCGGGAACAGAAGCCGGGAACACAAGCCGGAGAACACAAGCCGAGGAACAGAAGCCGGGAGGCGGAGCCTAGGGAACAGAAGCCGGGAACAGAAGCCGGGAACACAAGCCGGAGAACACAAGCCGAGGAACAGAAGCCGGGAGGCGGAGCCTAGGGAACAGAAGCCGGGAACAGAAGCCGGGAACACAAGCCGGAGAACACAAGCCGAGGAACAGAAGCCGGGAGGCGGAGCCTAGGGAACAGAAGCCGGGAACAGAAGCCGGAGAACAGAAGCCGGGAGGCGGAGCCTAGGGAACAGAAGCCGGGAACAGAAGCCGGAGAACAGAAGCCGGGAGGCGGAGCCTAGGGAACAGAAGCCGGGAACAGAAGCCGGAGAACACAAGCCGAGGAACAGAAGCCGGGAGGCGGAGCCTAGGGAACAGAAGCCGGGAACAGAAGCCGGGAACACAAGCCGGAGAACACAAGCCGAGGAACAGAAGCCGGGAGGCGGAGCCTATCAGAACATGGCCTGGGGAAATCCAAGGGGACGGCTCAGGGGGAAACCCAGGTTCTCTACATCCTCCCCCCACTACGATTGGGGATGTCCCCATTCCCAGAATAAAAACAGTCCCGAGCCACATGGCTCAACAACAGAAAAATAGCCACAACAAAAGCGCAAAACGGCCAACGGGCCAAAAAGTCTCAACTGTTCCAAAACGGCCAACGAGCCATACAAGTCCATAGAACAAAGTCCCCGGTCGCTCCTCGACCTCGTTACCAACACTGTTCTACTAGAATATGGCCAACGGGCCAAAACAAAATCTCTATAAATGTTCCCGATCATACATCATTAAAAGCGATCTAAGTCATCTCTCGAAATGTCTCAGTGTCAATCAACGCAACCATAAATTCCACACAACAGATGGCCAACGGGCTCAAATTCTAAAAACTCTTAAGATTAACGCATGACAGACTATACAATGCGACGAATTCAAGTGGCCAACGGCCCAACATAAAAAGCGCCTTTTTCTTTTAGGCGATACAAAAACGATTCAAATAAAATTCACACAATAATATTAAACCGTTCAGATACCTTCTGTTCTAGCAATCAAGTCTCTTGCCGAACGTTAATCAGAGTCAGAGATCTCCACGACTTTCAAAGCACGTTATGATTGTCACTGTTTCCCACGAGCAGAGGTCGCTCGTGACACACCTAACGATAGCGTGCCGGCAGGCGAATCGTCCGTTGCGGGCGTCTGCCGCTTAAGTCGGCTCCAGTAGGGCTGGGCGGAATTTCCACGTCGACGTTACTACGCAAAGGAGCGGTTACTCCTTCCTCATCGTCCAAGCGTTCCTCGAAGCATGGACGCAGTTTATCTACGTGGACGACGAATGGTCGGGAATTCCGTGTCTTGCGTAGTCGATAATTAACGTCCCCGCATTGTTCGACCACTACGAATGGTCCGGTGTACATTCGAGTCCATTTGGGACTCCGACCCTGGTAGCGTCGAGGGGTGTAGTACCAGACCTGGTCACCAGGAAGGAATTTCCGAGGACGGACGCGTAAGTCGTAAGCGTGTTTCCGTCTTTCTGCAGAAACCTTCAAGTGTTCGCGCACCAAGCGATATGCGTCTTCCATGCGATCGGCAAATTCTTGGACGTAGGCCGAATACGACGCCATAGGTCGACCATCATCTGGGGGTCGCCCGTAGACAAGGTCAATCGGGGCTCTTGTCTCCCGACCAAACATCAGATAGTTTGATGAGTATCCGGTTGCGTCGTGCAACGAAGCTCGATAAGCAGCAAGGACATGGGGGAGAACCTCGTCCCAATCCCTCTGATGGCTGCTTATAACTTTCCCCAACATGGCGTTCATGGTACGGTGAAAGCGTTCGATTAACCCGTTACCGCTCGGATGGTAACTAGAAGTTCTAACCTTATCAACCCCCAAATGTTTGCAAAGCTCCCGGAAAAGAATTCCATCAAAATTTTTCCCTTGATACAAATAAATTTGCAATTGGGCCCCGTGTCTGACGATAACAATATTCACGATTGCTCGGGCAACAGAAATAGCCTCTAAATTAACCATCGGGACGTCTTCCACTAACTGAAAACCACTGAAAATTACGCTCAGAAAAACCGTAAGCAGTACCAGGGCCGAGGCTAAACTATCTAAATCTCCATCCACAGACTTTCTCTGCGGCAATAATTCACGCCTTATGGGCGGGTCCACAAATAACCTATCTCCCGTCTCAAGCCTATTCTCAAGCGCAGGCGCTTTTCCACTATCGCTTACATCTCCAGTCTCAGAAGATACCTCCTCTGGCAAATCTGCTGACAATGCCTCACTAAACGGAGCCACATTAACCAAGTCCACTACTTTCACCTGGGTATTAGTCTTAGCATCTACCACCACACGGTCAAGATGAACCTCTGGTTTAACCTCTTGGGTCTCCGTCATCCAAGCGGGAGCGACCGTGGTCAAATCCCCATACACAGTTCTTACTGGAATATCGCTCTGGCACTTGGGCGACACCAGGACCTCCTCGGCAACCATAACCCTACGACACCACGTGGACCCGTTACCTCGCACTAAAGAAATGCGCCTACGTCCAACAAATAATGCACCGACACCAAATCCTAATCTACAGCGGTGTTCCCTGAGCCAATCCATGCCTAACATGGGCTCGGTAATTTGGTCGGATACCAGAAACGTGGTCGGGATATCAAAACTTCTCCCAATTTTAATGGGGACCAGGACCTCACCAAGGACCCGAATATCTGACCCATTAGCAGCCATCAAAGAACGATTACATGAACGTAGTTCTAACCCTTCGACAGTTGAGGCAGGAACCAGGCTGACTTCCGATCCCGTGTCGATCAGGCACAGCTGCGATCGTTCGTTGATCGTGCCGCGGATGTAAACGGCGTTGTTACTGGCGCGGTTTGGCAACCTCGGACGTGTCGTATGGTTCATGGCCACCGGCGGTTCCGGTGACGTCGGATCCTCAGTTCCACTCGTTCCGGCGTCGTTCCCGCGGTTCCGGAAAGGACGTCGCGGCTGTCGACAATTGCGGGAGATATGACCCGCTCGGTTACAGTTGTAGCAGGTCACACCCCGTCTCAAACCTTCCTGGCGTGGATCGCTGAAGCTGCGGTTTCCGGGGCGATCGTCGCGGTCTCCAGGGCGACCGTCTCGTCCCGGGTCGTCGTCGTCGATCGGGGCCTGGCTGCGTAGACCCCGAAGCTGCTGATCGATCCGTGTCTCCATCTCGCGTTGCCATCGACGTTGGTCGTCTCGTTGCGTCGTCAGGAACTTGTCTAGCGTGGACTGGAGCTGAGCACTCAGGTCGGTTTCCTGAGTCCCTCGAACGCGATTGGAAGGCCTTCTGCGGTCGTCGGAGTCGTTCGTCCGCTGATAGGCTTCTAGACGAAGCGCCGTGCGGTAAGCTTCGTCGAGGGTCTTCGGCTCCCTCTCTCGAACTTTCAGCGAAAGTTCACGGTCTCGCATGGCCTCAAGGAAAGAGTCTCTCGCGATGATCTGGGTCGTCTCATTCGATGGAACGGGATAGGCCAGCACGACGAGACGGCGAATCTCGTGAAGCAGGTCACTCAGGCTTTCTTCCGCTCGTTGACGACGAAAATACAGCTGGGCACGGAAGGTTTCCGCCTGACCTTCCGTCCCGTATCTCTGTCGGAGACGTTCCACCAGTTCCTCGTAACTTACGTTCGGTTGTGCTCCGAAGTCCCAGAGAAGTTGAGTCGCTGCCTTTTCCAACGCGCACCGTAAGTGGTCGACCTTTTCTGACGCTGTCCATCCGTTGTAGCGGGCGCAAACCTCAAATTGCACCAGAAATGACTCCAGCGAACCGGTCCCGTCAAATCGTCCGGGTTTCATCGGTGTAGGTCGGCTTCGCAGCAGTTTCCCAAGGTCCTCCAATTCTGACCTCGCAGCCAGTCGGTCAGTCCTTTCTCGATAGGTCGTCGTCCTCGCCGGTGTCTCATCGTCGTCGGAATCGAGTACTTCTATCAAAACGTTCCGGTCCGACGGTTTCTCCATTGACGATCTGCGGGCTGCAGGCGTAGAGACATCGGCAGGGGTGCGGATCTCACCAGGCCTCGGATACTGGATCGTGATCTCGTCGTCTTCCGTCAGCATTCTCGGTTGACTTCGGTTGTCGTCGGCAGAGCTTCAATCCTGACCCCACTTCTGGTACCAATGTAAAGTAAATCAGGATCTGCCGGTGTGTGGTAAGGCACGCGTGTCGCTCCCCTGGAGCGTAAGTTCGGCCTCCGTGGTATATCGAAGGACTTATCGCGATACTGCCGTCAACGCGTCGAACCAGAGTCACAGAAACGTCTTTCCCCACAAGAAATACTGAAGACACAGAGTTCTTTTCGATAGTTTATTAACTCTTCACGATAGCAGCACGTAATTAAAGCACGCAACGACTGTCTAATTATCACTGCGGAACTGAACCCCAGACTGACCGACTAACTTCACAGCGACTCTCTCAGGCTGAACTACTGCGGACTCCACAACGACTCTCTCAGACTAACTCTCTGCGTCTGACTGACTGCGGCTGACCGACTGCGGCTGACCGACTGCCTTCCCTCTCGTCCTCTATTTATAGCTTGTCCTAGCCGGGAGGCGGAGCCTAGGGAACAGAAGCCGGGAACAGAAGCCGGGAACACAAGCCGGAGAACACAAGCCGAGGAACAGAAGCCGGGAGGCGGAGCCTAGGGAACAGAAGCCGGGAACAGAAGCCGGGAACACAAGCCGGAGAACACAAGCCGAGGAACAGAAGCCGGGAGGCGGAGCCTAGGGAACAGAAGCCGGGAACAGAAGCCGGGAACACAAGCCGGAGAACACAAGCCGAGGAACAGAAGCCGGGAGGCGGAGCCTAGGGAACAGAAGCCGGGAACAGAAGCCGGAGAACAGAAGCCGGGAGGCGGAGCCTAGGGAACAGAAGCCGGGAACAGAAGCCGGAGAACAGAAGCCGGGAGGCGGAGCCTAGGGAACAGAAGCCGGGAACAGAAGCCGGAGAACACAAGCCGAGGAACAGAAGCCGGGAGGCGGAGCCTAGGGAACAGAAGCCGGGAACAGAAGCCGGGAACACAAGCCGGAGAACACAAGCCGAGGAACAGAAGCCGGGAGGCGGAGCCTATCAGAACATGGCCTGGGGAAATCCAAGGGGACGGCTCAGGGGGAAACCCAGGTTCTCTACAATATCAACCTCACAGGCCATTGGGCCGAAGTTAAAATTTGAGTGGAACATTTGATTTAGTACACAACTAGCCTTTAGTTTACTTTTTAATTAATACTTTAACTTTTGTTGATCAACATGAACTTATCTGAACTTTTGTTCACAATTTTAAATTTTAAAATATTTTAATAGATCTACTTTTAATTTTCTCAATTTCTTATTAGAGCAAAGTGATAGCCTAAGAAAAAATGACTGCTGTAGATTTACATCACTTAACCTAATCAGTGTTAGCTTCGTGATAAAGTTGTTGTATTTGCTCATGATTAAGATCAGAATTTTAAGTTTAAAATGCATTTCAAGATGCAACAAAGTAGTCTAAAATTATTTTCAGTTTCGGTTTTGTAATTTTCGGTTTTTTAGTTTTTAGATTAAAACGACGTTTGTCTTTTTTTAAATTCTGTTTCTGTCGGTTTTTACATCTATGCTTACGCCTTTAAAATTCATATGCAACTATTAACAATTTTAATTCAGTTTGATTTACAGTAACATAAGTCCAGATATATACGCAGCTGCGAAAAATGACAGAGACAATTTTACCGAACAGGGCCCCCACATTTGTTAATCCGGCCCAGCATAGGCTATTATGCAGCTGCGAAAAATGACACAGATGCACAAACTGTCAGGCTGTCATTTATAGCGACCGCTTTCCCGGGTGATAAAATTATATTTATGCATCGCAAAACTCGTTAAAACTTATTATTCGCCATAATATATTTGTATGCTGCACACCTCATCTAAACACGTACACAAATATGCGCACCTGCATTTGCAATCTGCATGCATAAAGAATGTGTTGTGAATGCAAGGCGCACGTGAGTTTGTCTTTATCATCATCAGAATTGATCGAATGGCTTTCATCATAATTAGATAAATAAGTCAGTATAAATTATCATGAACCTCGAAGATTATTCCGTCTATAGGCTAAATGTGCAGAAGCAGAATGACGGAGAGGATGATGAGGAACAGGACGGAGTGCAGCAAGCATGCAGAGAGCGTGGGAGATAGAAGCAGAGTGTGTAACCTATATACCGGAGATCATAGCGTGAAGTTAATTTATTTTTATTTAGTTCTTCATTTCTATAGCGCTCCTTCAACCTCTCTATACTCAGAGGCGCTCCCGATTACAGCGAGAACACTGCGTCGGAATTGAACAGGTAGAGGGCCAGAGACAGATAGAGAAATGTTACAGAAGATTCAATCTCTCAAGTATAATAATTATGCCTATAACTTCAGAAGATTAACCACAACCAGCATTGACTTGATGCACAACCAACAATTTAAATCTCGTGTGGCTTTCGAGTTTCGAATCCAAAATTTCTGGCGACCTTTCTTAGTCATTCGTAAATTTTTTGTCCCAAAATTTGACAAGTCGCCGCCGATAAAATCTGATGATTTTGTTCTATAAGCTTAGTCATTCATCTGAAATCTGGCTTTTCTGCGGATTTTTCACTGCACAAACACGTCGTTCCTTCCATTTCGTTCTTCCGTGGTTATAGACCGGATGCAGTCAGTTTTCTCTAATGATTTAATGATTTTCACTGCACAAGATTGCTTTTGCAACTGCACAAATTCATTTGCGATTGCACATTTTGTGTAGAACTTCGCGTTTAAAAAAGTTCTGGGGCGTTCGAAATAATGTCATCGATTTTAGTGTGGTTTTTCCAATCGCCTCTCCTCTTCCATTAAGTAGAGCTCCGACTCTCCTTATCTCGTTTCTTCCTTTATCCAGTCGTTCAGTTTACACTTATAATAAGTAATAAATTGATACTTCAGCCCAATCGACTTTTCCGTTTTTTAAATATGTAGCCTAGGTCTGTTGACTTCTACTCTACATCGTTTTTCTACCGTTGTTTTCATTCTTTCATTCCTGCACGCCGATCTGCCTTCTGTCATTAATATTTTATCAGCTTTTTAATTCAATTCTTTAGTTACTGTGTTACATTTTCTCTGCTTTTCTCCCTGCAATTTCATTTTTGGTTCATGGATCGTATGCTAATTAAGTTGCCTTTTAGGCCTATAGGAATCGACTTTCATAACAGCTCGTCTTCCAGTTCCATCTAGATTTACATCCTTCATTCCCTAGGCTAATTCCTCTTTTTTGCATCACTCTCTGCATGTGAGTTCTTTTCAATTCAGGCGATCTAATTATTTCTGCCCCTATCAGGTTTCTCCCCGTCTGACAAGAAAAAAACTAGATTATACAGAAAAATATCATCCAACAGTTATCATAAAATAATTTATTTGTTTGTTTTCGGTTGAAACACCGAGTCAATAATAATTTTTACATGGCTATACTCTGGCCATTCGCCAAGAGATAAAACACCCAAAATATGAAGAAATTGCACAGGATTCTGGTCTTTTATAATTATCAATCCGGAGTCGTGCATGTCACGAACTAAATGTTGCTATCAGGGCTGTACTGGCACATTAGAGTTTTAGAGTTGAGTACATGCTACAATTGCCTAGGTCTATCAGTTCTGTAGGTCATTTTCCGTATACTAAGCTTACACACACATATAGGTTTGAGGTAAGTAATGTTGTACAGTATATCCATTAGACTGGTCCAAATTCGCATGGGAAAAAATTTTTCTTTTGGATTTTTGAGGCATGTTGATACATTTGTTCATTTTGATCTAAAAAGTACCTGTGTGAAATTTTATGTCACAATTGTAATATTAAGGGGTCACTCACGAGCATCAAAGATGGGGTTTTGGGGCTATATATTGATAGTCCATGCAATTTGCAGTTTGACCTGGGAAAAATTATAACACAAGCTTTCTGAACGGTTTCCTTCTCAGGATTTGCTGCTGAATAAAATATCCAAAATCCGATAAGATCTGACCATGGGGTCTCCCCCCAAATGGGATTCAAAATATAATGGTTTTTCGTTCATTTTTACATTGAATATCGGGCTGCTGACAACCTTAATGTGGCTGGAAACTGATGTTTTCAAGAACAATTTTCATAAATTTGTTGGTTGCCCCTCTCAGAACAATGATAAGTAGGCCTACCCTTAGGAGACTCGAAGGGAGTATTAGGGCACGTGCCCCCATGATGTTCAATAAATTGAGCTGGTTTCAACGCTGGACCGCAACATTATTTTTAACAGGCTTTCTAGACACATCCTATTTGCAGTCCAATACTGTATGGCCAAACGTCTATTTCTTAAACTCACTCTGGCATGCCAGGGTTGACAGACGAACCATTATAGCGTCAATCTGAGAGATTCCTTCATCCACGAAGTCAAGAAAGAAGATGCCCTCTTAGTTCCACTCTGGAATGGTAAGGTAACTGTAGCAGACCTTACAGGAGAAAGAAGAGGGCACATAGGTTGGCCCAGGGTGTGAATTACTGGGCGTTTCAGCCCCCAGTCTTTCTTAGAGCCCCATAGTAAAGTATGTTTTTCAAAACCCAATTCCAAGTGAATCATGGTTCAGCCCCAGTTATTTTTCCACAATTCTCACACTGAGTTGACCTTTTGTCAATAACTGTTGATTTCAAGCCCAAATATCAAATTCGATGAGTTCATTGCTGTGCCCAAGCTTCCATCGGGTAGCCTACTGGAACAGACATGACCAACGTCGCTGTCAAGATCAATGAAGAATGGACATTGGAAAAACCTATTGAAGCTATTTTATTTGACTCTTCTGCTTACAACACTGGCACGGGATCCAGTACGGATGTTAGTAACTGTTCAGTCTTGTATTTTGTTGTCCTCTCTTGCGTTTAAGACACTTTAAGTTGTACAGACATCTCACAACAGAGTCTATGTTGGATACAGTCTTCACAGTTGTGATGGACTCATCTTCTGGACCCGATATCCAGCTATTCAAATGTTTATCACCAACAGTGGTCTTTCATCATAACAGTCCGCTAGTCCGTGCATTTCAGGCTCTAAAATAGATGACTGCAGGAAGTGCCAAGATGCAGCTATCGTGGTCATGAAGACCTCCAGAACTGTGTAAGCTGCTTCTGTATTTTCTAACAGGGGATCTTCACACTCCACAATGCACGACAGATAACAAAGTTCATTTACGTATACTCAAACTCGTTATGTTTTCAATTTTTGAGCCAATGAAACCAGCCAGGATCGGGGAAGCTATAATCTAAGAAGTGGCTGTTTTCATTGTCCTGATCTAATCCAGTACCTGCAGCATAGTGGCTCCAAGAGCTTGTGATGCTGCTATGAATGACTTTGCTCTCCTGGATGACTTACACAACGCTGTAAATGAGAAGATCACTAAGGCAGCATTTACTACACTTTCATGCATGCTTCATTTCTGGTATTTAGGAATTGACCTTGCTGGGTTCTTATTTTTCTCCAAGAAGTAGTTAAGGAACGAGAAAAGAGATAATCAAGACACAAGTAAAGAAGAAGAACCTAGACTGCAAGAGGTAGGTTCCTAAGGAAAACAAGGAGAGGAAATAACAGAGAGCCGGAGGTTTATGAAATCTCTTTGTATTAAGGAGACGTTGTTGGATCTTTCTCTTAAGTAGGCCTACAGACCAAGTCCTGAATGATGGGGCAGAGAGATTTCTGAGATTAATTGCAACATTCAGCACCTTCAATGACTCGCTGACGAAGAGCGAAGACATTAAGCATTACCCCAGGTGGCGGAGCTTCATCGTAATCTTCATGGTCAAATTCGACTTTCGGAACCGACAATGTGACATGCTGACAGGATTCTTATATATTTTTTTTCGACACTAGATAGTCAATTAAACACTAATTGCAGCTGCTTTTCATGCTGGCAATTCACTAATATTGCTAACAGCTAAAATGGAAGGTTCAGTGCTCGTTGATTGGATGCCTGCCAGTTATATTGCACCGTTTACAATGTAGTAAGCATGCTAAAACTTTGACAGCATTGAGGGACCTGAAGATATAGCCTCAGTGTTTTAATATTTTGCACGGTGGGTTTCTTGTACCAGATGTACAAAAAAAACAACATGCCTTTCAAATATTTCAATGTTCAGTTTTTTGGACCAGTCTAATATCCATGCATAGGATATACCCTCGATTACAGCTCTGGTTGCTGCTGCTACTAGCCTACTACTACTGCCATTGACCTACTGGTACTATAATAATTATGTACTTATGTGCTTGCTGTCAAAATGCCTGAAGCCGCCCTGACACGTCCCTCGTTGGTCTTTCCTTTATAAATATACGTCGCTGACATCTCCTGCAATCGTTTCACGCTTATCGACGAACCGAACTGATGCAATTTTCTTTCTTTGGACAACGGACTGAAAATGCACATTCGTCGAGGGATTTGCGCCACTGCAGAAAGCCGAAAGCTGGAAGCAAAGAGGCGAACAGTAGCAGCAGCAGCTGTTAATGCGATTATCTGGCTGCACAATTCTGACCAGCTTTGCGCATCGGTAATGGGACGTAAATGGCAGACGAGTTGGCTAAAGGTCACGTTGAAAATCGAAATTCCCTTGCTGGATGTCAAATAATAAAAAGTCAAAGCTTCTTCGTCGTCGAGTGAAATTTTTCTCACTTGACGGTTTCGTCTATGGCTATGCTTTCGTTTAACGAACTGTCAATGCGACTATAATAATAACATTGACTGAGATGGAAAGAATAGGACGCTGCAGCATGGGATTCTGCAATAATGTTTCTTGTCACGCTGTATCGATTATATGTCGTCAACGCAATGAAGATCAAAGCTTTCTATAACAATGGGTGTTGTCATCGCCGTTATATCACTTAATTGAAAATCTTGGAATGTCTGATTCGCTTATCAGCGATCGTAGAATTATGTTTGTGCATCGTGTGACATCACGTGACATCATCATGTGACATCCTGTGACATGATATCACATAGTCTAAAACTGTGGTGCATCTTGTGGAGATTGTGGCAGTGATGATGGCGGTGACGATGCATTATAAATAATTTTGTATATGCAATACAAAACACAATACAATGATGTCACTAAAGATAGGTTAGTCCAAGTAACCAAGTCGATTATTCAACCGTCAGCTTTAAATTTATTTAAAATTAATTATGACGACATGCCGCAGTATGAATCGAGAAACCGCATCCTGTTTCAGTTTCATAATTTTACTATTTCGCTTGCATATTTTTAAACGACGTCTTAAAATCGCCATAACTATTTAAAAACCGAAGCCAGATTTATTTGAATGCTTCAGTGTTCTATGAGGTTTGGAGAAAGCTCTTTCTCTGTGTCGGGAACCAACTGCGTGGAACGGTCTTCCTGACTATGTGCGAAATGCAGTTTCGCTGGAGGCATTTAAATCCAGACTCAAGACTTAGGCTATCTATTTAAACAATCGTATAATTGTAAATTTTGAACTCTTGTACAGCGCCCTTTCCTTCGTCATTGGCTGAGCTACGGCGCTATATAAATTGTCTTATTGTTGTTATTATTATTATTATTATTATTTTTTTATTTTTTTTATTTTTTTATTATTAAAATATCATTTATTAATTAAAACAACCTGTTGCTAAACAATATCCGGAGATATAAATAATGTTGCTCTGGAACGGCTCACTCGGTAGTGTCTGGTTGAGCAAAAGTGCCTCGGAAAGAAATAGCATTAAAGCGTTGGATGGTGGCAGACAGGCGTTGAAAAAGGTAAGATGTCTCTCTAATGTCTCCAGAGATTAGTGTTAGACGTTTTCCAAGGTCCTTAATAAAATCAAGTCCATTGTTGTTAATTGGGCCCAGGGTCTCCAGGGCCACTGGGACAAAGTGGTGGTTGGCCAACAGGTGATCGTACTTGGCAGTTTTCCTCGTGTCCGCCAATTCAGCCGCAGCCCCCGCCGTTGCAGCCGAGGCATGGAGGTAGGAAGGAGCAACCGTGTCTATTACGGTGGCATCCCACACGAGGCTGCGTCCTCCTCGCCACGGAATCAAAGTCATTCCGTCGGGTCTTTTTCCATCAGTGCGTGAGAGACCGGTTGGTTCCTTGATGTTCGGCATTCCAGCTTGCGTGAGACTTCGGCTTATGATGTCGTTTAGAGTCGCGTGTCTGGCTATTCGGCCCGGGCCTAGGCTACATGATAGGCCATGCGAACCCTCTGCAGTGACATTCATCCCACAAGGGCACGTGTGGGGCTCGCAGGTCATCGTTCCCAATCTCAGGCCCACTGCCACTCTGATTGTCTCATCATCCATTCGTAACCCACATGATGAGATCGGGAGTGCGAATAGCCAGTCTCCAGCGTGAGGCGCCGCTGTTGCTTTCAGCCGTGCTTGATCGTATTCGTCTTTGCAGCCTTCGGTAAGAGAGTTCTTCGCCTTCTCTATTAGTGGTCCGTCCCAGCATGCTTGTTTATATGCTGCTTGGTTGTCTGGTTGTGTTGTTTGGCTTTCTTCCAGCCATCGATGCAGCATATATTCCTCCTGCTCGTCCTGGTCTGGTCGAACATGGCCCAGCATAGAGGACTGGAGAGCGCGGGTGCTCGCAGCGGAAGCCAAGAAGGCGGGTAGCGCAAGCGAGGCAGCCCGACGTATGCCCAGTCCTCCCATCTTAACTGGTAGAGAAGCTTGGTGCCATTGAGTGTCATTCAGGTTGATGTTTAGAATAGAGGAAATGCCTCTTCTCTGTATTTCGTCATATTTGTCCAGTAGCGGGTGTTCATAGCAGGGAAAACATCTAAGCACGTGTAGTACTTTTTGAGAGCATAGGGCGTTTCTTAACAGGACCAGCGCATCATTATTATTATTATTATTATTATTATTATTATTATTATTATTATTATTATTATTAGCCTATTATTATTATTATTATTATCCTTTTCTAAAGCTCTCAGTTGATGGCAAACCACCACGCTTACCTACCCATACATTTTAGGTCCTCCTTGACGTGAGCCTCTTATAGTTTGCATCAAATTTCTCTTTCCGTCTACCACAACCGGAAAAAGTAATATTTGGTTTTGGTTAAGTTCACCAAAATAAGTTTGTTTCCATGATAGTTTCATATTTGGGCTTTCCATCTTCAGGAAATTTATGATGCAAATTGGACCTGTTATTACGCGTCTTTTACTTTTTCACCATAAAGTCCTCGCGACATAAAATCACCAATAAATGAAAAACTAGGAATTATCATATGTGCGGAACACCCGGCATGCGATTAATTGATTTAATTCCTATCTAGATATATCAGTTTTGGTTCACAGCTCGCTAGATTGACAGAGGGAAACTTAAATTGGTTTTGCGTAAGTTATTATTGTCTCTTCTGAAGCATTGTAGGCCTACATAGCGTGCGCATGCGCGGCAGCGGAGGTTACGGTTTAATAAGCCGCCACGCCTACTGGCCTATGGGCTGCAGGTCGCCTCACACAATGTCATGCATGCATGATAATGTCGTTCGTGCAGTAGGCTACATAAGGAATTTGAATGGCAGACAATTCATAGTACAATGCTTATCGTTGGCGTGCATATTCCAATATCATCATCATCATCATCGTCGTCGTCGTCATCATCATCATCGTCGTCGTCGTCGTCATCATCATCATCGTCGTCGTCGTCATCATCATCGTCATCATCATCGTCGTCGCACGTCATCGTCGTCATCATCATCATCATCATCATCATCATCATCATCATCATCATCATCATCATCATCATCATCATCATCATCATCATCATCATCATCATCATCATCATCATCATCATCATCATCATCATCGTCAGCTTCATTATAATTATCGAACGTCAACATCATCATCATTATCATCAGCACCAGCCGCAGCATCAGCAGAATCGTCCTCACTATCAACGTCTTCGTCGTTGTTGTCGTCGTCGTCATCATCATCGTCATCGTTGACGTCGTCGTCGTAGTCATCAACATCATCATCATCATCATCACCACCACCACCACCACCACCACCACCATCATCGTGATCATCACCATCATCATCATCATTATCATCATCATTATTATCATCATAATCAGCATTACCATCATTATTTACGTCGTTGTCGTCATCATCATCATCATCATCATCATTATCATCATCAGCATCGTCATCATTATCAACGTCGTCGTCTTTGTCGTCGTCATCATCATCACCATCATCATCATAGCCTTCACTATCCACATTTTTTTCATCATCATCATCATGTGAATATTCAACTACATTATCATCTACGTAATCTTCACCATCATCATTAGCATCATCGTCGTTGCCATCGTCGTTGTTATCATCATTATCGTCATCTTATTCTATACGTGAAGTTCTTTATCATCATCACCACCAACGATCATCATCATCTTTGTCATCATCGTTATCATCATAGCCATCATCATCATTTTTATCGTCATCATCAACGTCTTCAGCAGCAGCAGCAGCATCTTGTGCACGGGTCGTGGTGACGGTGGTGAAAAACTAGTCAAATCAAATGCATTGAGCTGAGCATAATAATTATGTCAGAACTTACCAAAGGCTCTTCCAAAATTGAAAACAGTTATGGAGTCCAATGATATTGTAGCCTACATGTACATACAGCCAAGCCATTCTACAAATGTGTAACTCTTGCAGTGAGGCATTTCTACCCGATGCCCGATGGTCATCTCATTCCAATGAAAGCCCCCCCCCTCCTTGACTTTGAACTGGGTATCTGCTCCTTATCTTCCTCCTCTCTATAATCAAAACATAATTGTTTATAGGCATGCAGGCAGACGAAAAACATACAGGCGTAGACCTATAGAAATGTTGAAGAGGACGCATGCCAGGTCTCACCCGTAGGCGCCATTGCATTGTTCTGCTACATAATCCGCAAACAGAGCAACTGTCTACATGCCTGTAAGGCATAATTATAGTCTAATTTATAAACCGGTTTTACCCGACCGCCCTTAGTAAGCATTAAGCTTATAATTATGGCCTATGTTTATCATTAGGAACCATATACAGGGCATAAAATTGTGGATGACTGGAGTTGTTTAAAATAAAAAAAGGACTTAGAATAAAATTTAAACGCAAACTATCAATGTCACGACCTACAGAAAAAAACGCGCACATGCATGCATATTCTTCACAATCATTCTCTGTAGACTGCAGACTTCGAAAACACGATGTGCGAAATGGTCTATTATAGCGGTTATCTCACTGAACAATCAATCTACAAATAGGGCTTTGTTCAATCCTGACACTTGCAGAATACATGTCAATGCATTTCTGCACCACCTTTGCCAAATAATATTTGCCTTAGGCATTTATTTGAGATCAATGAACGACACTTTCGTAGGTATAGGAATATCAGACTAATGATATTCTCTTTGCTCAACAATCCGATTGACAGAGTGACGGCAACCGGTTACAGTGTACAATTATGCAGTTTTAACAGTTCACAAGAACGGATATAACAGAATACTGAACAAACAGCCTGCAATAAGACTGAGCAATTAGGCGTGAGTGTTGAGAAACTTGCTTAGCCGAGTGTATACGTTTCACTCTCAAGTAAATGAGTTAATTAATCTCTGCTGCTCATCCATATACACGTTTTAATTTTACTATACTTTACATTAGATTAGGCTGCATTTGCTGGATGGACGAATGTATGGATTTACGAATGGATTGATGGATGAATGAATGGATGGATGGATGGATGTACGGATGGATGGATGTTTGGATGAATGGATGAATAGATGAATGGATGGACGGATGGGTGGATGGATGAACGGATGAATGGATGAATGGGTGAATGGATGAATGGATGAATGGATGAATGGAAGAATGGATGAAAAGATGAATAGATGAAGGGATAGATGGATGGCTCGATGGATGGATGGATAGATGGATGGATGGATGGATGGACGGATGGATGGATGGATGGATGTATGGATGGATGGATGGACGGATGGGTAGATGGATGAACGGATGAATGGGTGAATGGATGAATGGGTGAATGGATGAATGGAAGAATGGATGAAAAGATGAGCGGATGAAGGGATAGATGGATGGCTCGATGGATGGATGGATGGATAAATGAATGGATGGATGGATGGATGGATGAATGGATGAATGGATGGATTGATGGACGTACTGGTTCGTTTATGAATGTCTGATTGCCTGAATAGCGAGCCGACTGCTTGCTTGGAAAAATGACTGATCATTTCGGTTACTGAATGAATGCTTCGGTGGTTGTATGAACTGCATGGCTGTCTCACTCATTTACTGACTGACCGTTTGGAACATTCCGTGAATTTATTTATTTATTTATTTATTTACTGAGAATTTGATATAGCGCTCCTTCAAGGTTACTACTCAGGCGCGCTCCCAGTCCAACCCCGGTCGAATAAGACAGTTTTGAGAAGAGAAAGAAACGAAGTAGAAAGGCTAATAGGTATTTAACGAAGGATAACAGGGAGCTCATTCCAGGTCGCAGGGCCAGCCAAATAGAAAGCACGGCGCTGCCTGATTGCAGTCCGAGAGCGTGGAACAATAAGTTCCGCTCGCGCAGCTGAGCGGAGAGAGCAGCGGCGTTGAACATGCGTGGTCGAGCAGCAGAGCTCCTGCAAGTATAAAGGAGCCAAACCCTCAAAGCAGCGCCTGACCAATACGGAAATTCTGTACTTAATGCGCTGTGGGTAAGGGAGTCAGTGGAGTACATCCCGCATGTACTCGGAGACTCGGCCAAATTTGGGAATGCGGCCTATGAGGCGGGCAGCAGTGCGCACTGCGCAGGACCCTATTTAGGGGCCCCACCCGAGAGGCTGGAAGTCCACCGTATATGGAACTGCAGTAGTCCAAGCGTGAAACTACAAATGCATGAACAAGTGAATGACTCACTAACTTCTTTTGTGCCTGATTGGATGACTGAATGACCGAATGATTAATTAGCTGACTGATTGTCTCGTTGACTGATGGGATTTGCCATTGATAATTATAATAATCCTTTATTCAACAATCCGGTTGACAGAGCGCAACCGATAACAGTGTACAACAATTATACATTTGAATCAATTTACGGGAACGCAGATTACAGAACTCATGAATCGTAACTACATGTACCGGTATCTGAACAGACAACCTGCAATAATCGGCGCTAATTAATTATAGCAACCTACTAATCATATCCGCCAACGGGGGCTCGAACTCATAACATCTCGCACTCTACGTCAGCGTGTTATCCATTGCTCTACCGCGCCCTTATTCATAATGCTTCAGTTTTGAAAAAATGACAACGCATTTTAAATTAGAGACGCTGGTCCGTGACCGTGTGATTTTTAAAACCCTTGACAAGACCACATTAAGTGATGAGGCTGTAGTAGGCTGATCAATACAGCCTGATCGTGCTAAGCAGTTTTGTTAGAGCACGTATTTTGACGAATTGGCCACCAGCAATTATTATAATAGGCCTACTAGGATGGTGCAAGATTAAAGTGCATTATTAATTCACACGCCGGTCGGTGTTCGGGTGATTGATTGGCTGATCGATTGAATATTAGGCTACAATGACTCACTCAACGCCTACTCGGTTGGCTAAATGAGCGCCAAGTTGTCAAACTGACTGATCGTCTGGTCAGAAATTGACTGACTGACTCGCTGACTACTTCTTTGTTTAATCTATCTAATTTAATTCTATCTACTAGACTGACTGACTGGTTTGGCTGACTGAATGACTGTGAAAAGTGTTTGAAAGACATATTTTCTATATGGCTGATTTTTTGGCCTGACTAACAGCTTGGATGACTTATGAACGAAATGGCTTACATATTGAATGACCATCTGGCAAACTGAATTGATGTCCCATTAGCGTGCTGACGAATGCCATTTCTGAATGACTAAATGGCTAACTAAATGATTGAATTATTGAATGACAAATTAACCCTTTAATGACCAGCGTGTACTAAAATGCATTGAAAACATGTGTAGCTGGTCGTTAAAGGGTTAACTGTTCTAACTGTTTGGCTCACAGACTGATTCATTGAATAGCTCACCGACTGACTGACTGACTGTATAGAACATTATAAAATAACAAACTGAATGTTCGGTTGAAAGAATAAACAGATATCATCACGAATGACTGACTGACTCAGGATTGCAGACTGATTGTGTGATTGGTAATGTAACTGGTTATCTCTGCTAGTCCGCGGACGTTTGCATGGCTGAATGACTAAAATGGTTGTCTCATTGAGTGAATGATTGTTCAGAACATTCAGTGGATGACTGACTCAATGATTAAATTAGTCATAAACTGACTCATTGACTCAATAACTTATTACATTGAGTGATATTATTGACAGAGCGTGGAATCCATACAGTGAAGTAATACAGCTAATTGTAGCCATATGGAGGAATCGAGAAAGACTGCACTCATACATACATACATACATACATACATACATACATACATGCATGCATACATACATACATACATACATACATACATACATACATACATACATACATACATACATACATACATACATACATACATACATACATACATACATACATACATACATACATACATACATTCATTCATTCATTCATTCATTCATACACACTTACGTCTTCTAACAGCAAATTCTTTGCTTTGACGTTTATTACTCTTCGAATGCCTAAGGCTCTAAATCTCAGTGAACTAAGGGTGTCGTCGTGCCTCCCCTTCTCATTTCTTGGAATACAGCGAACCCTTTTAAAGAGCCGCCTACGTCGTCTTTGTGCGACTTAATTAGCGACACATCGAGTGGCGATTCTCATCCGCTCCGCCTCTTCTCATTTCTGTCAGTCGCTATTATAGTCCGCGCTTACCAGACCTTGGTGGAGCGCGTGCATGTGAATAAAATTTGGCGCTATATAAATTGCGATTGATCTTTTAACTTCGACAGTGTCAATCCCAAGCTTGCTCAAAGTAGACGGACGACACAGATCATCTTTGAAATGGCAGAGTCGTTAAACACCAACAAGCTATTGATTGGCTTGACGCCAGCGTTTTGTGTTGCTTCGACATAATTATTAAAGCTACTGTAACACCACAAAGAGCATTGCAATTTAAAGGGCTAGGGAATGGTCACATTCCCAGAACTGGCCAGGTGTTCTCAACACGTTTTCTTGGGGCGACCCCTGGGCCCTTGGATAAGACTTGAAAGACGTTATGACACCCTGTCACTGCAATTTTACCATTGTCCATTGTTATGCATTTTCACTTCATAATGTGAAACTGCTTTAGGCCATAATAATCATAGTGCCAGATTTCCTGGCTGTTGATGACTATTCTTAGAGCTACCTATTCGGCAGTATGAAATTGAAGTTTCACTAGTGGAGTAGACACTTTATGAAACTTAATCAACTGTCAATTCTTGCTGCTGGAACTCCCCACCTTTCTTTGTGTCATCAGTTTTGTTAATATAAATATTCATCATTTTGTTCTGCATACAATCATGTAGTGTATTCAGTATTTTCAGAATACAAATGGCGCATTTTGGGCTTTTTAATGGGTAACATAGATTCGACAGACAATGTGTCATATTATATATATATATATATATATATTTCATCGCTCGTTAATACGCGCTTGACTTTCAAGTAGCGCTTTAGAAAGTTGGATATTGCGATTATATTTTGTTTCTTTGTGAAATGAACTAGGCCACAATTTTCAAGCAATCGACCCCGATCCATCGCAGGAGGTGTGTGTCGACCCTGGGCAGGACATAGGGGAGGGGCGTCTTCGATCTTGGCCAACACCATCTTCATGTTCATCAGGGTTAAAAACCTGTCCCAGGAGTCGGGTAACGTCTGCTAAATTACCGTGTCATTGCGAATTTACTGCTAAAGTAATTTGGCCTACCTCCAGCCCATGTTTAGGGCCAAGAAACTCTCACCGTGGGACTACAACTGTGTGAGGGAGGGAGGTAGGGATGGATGGATGGAGGGAGGGATGGAGGGAAGGAGGAAGGGAAAGAGGTAGGGAGGTAGGCAGTAGGGTGGAGTGAAAACGGCAAAAAAAATTTTTTTTCTAAATTTCAAGTAGCTAGATATGTCAAAAGGTGCCAATAGATCAATAGAACACTGTGTAAAAATTACAAAATTTTTGATAAATGTTTTGATCGCCCGCCGCAACTTTTTATTTTGCAATAGGCCTACCAAGCGACATCAGCAGAAGGATATAGGAAGATTAGTGTCTACACTCTACACAGAGTCTACACTCTACAGTCTACACACTGTATATATTGTACAGGGGGGCCATAAAATTTAATGATCCCCATCCTATGGTTTTCCCCCCATAATTTTATCGTGGCCAAAAGTAACCCAAGCTCTAACCCTAACAGAAAACAATAGCTCTAACCCTAACAGAAACCCTAACCATAGCTGTAACCCTAAGAGAAACCCTATCTCTAGCTCTAACCCTAACAGAAACCCTAACCCTAGCTCTAACCCTAACAGAAACCCTAGCTCTAAATCCAACAGAAACCCTAACCCTAACCCAAGCTCTAACCCTAGGAGAAACTCCAACCGTAGCTCTAACCCTAACAGAAACCCTAGGTCTAACCCTAACAGAAACCCTAACCCTAGCTCTAACCTTAACAGAAACCCTAAATTTTGCTCTAACCCTAACATGGATAGGGTTTCTGTTAAGGTTAGAGCTAAGGTTAGGGTTTCTATTAGGGTTAAAGCTAGAATTAGGGTTTTCGTTAGAATTAGAGTTACGGTTAGAGTTTCTGATAGGGCTAGAGCTAGGGTTAGGATTTCTGTTAGGGTTAGAGCTAGGGTTAGGGTTTCTGTTAAGGTTAGAGCTAGGGTTAGGGTTTTTGCCAGGGTTAGGGCTAGGTTTAGAGTTTCTGTTAGGGTTAGAGCGAGGATTAGGGTTTCTTTTAGGGTTAGAGTTAGGGTTAGGGATTCTGTTAGGATTAGAGCTAGGGTTAGGGTTTCTATTAGGGTTAGAGCTAGGGTTAGGGTTTCTGTTAGGGTTAGAGCTAGGGTTAAGGTTTCTGTTAGGGTTAGAGCTAGGGTTAAGGTTCCTGTTAGGGTTAGGGCTAGGGTTAGGGTTTCTCTTAGAGTTAGAGCTGTGGTTTGGGTTTTTGTTATGGTTATAGCTAGGGTTAGGTTTTCTGTTAGGGTTACAGCTAGAGAGAGGGTTTCTGTTATGGTTACAGCTGGGGTTAGGGTTTCTGTTAGGGTTACAGCTATTGTTTTGGTTTCTGTTAGGGTTAGAGCTAGGGCTAGGGTTTCTGTCAGGGTTAGAGCTAGGTTTAGAGTTTCTGTTAGGATTTGAGCTAGGGTTAGGGTTTCTATTAGGGTTAGAGCTAGGGTTAGGGTTTCTGTTAGGGTTAGAGCTAGGGTTAAGGTTTCTGTTAGGGTTAGAGCTAGGGTTAAGGTTCCTGTTAGGGTTAGGGCTAGGGTTAGGGTTTCTCTTAGAGTTAGAGCTGTGGTTTGGGTTTTTGTTATGGTTATAGCTAGGGTTAGGTTTTCTGTTAGGGTTACAGCTAGAGAGAGGGTTTCTGTTATGGTTACAGCTGGGGTTAGGGTTTCTGTTAGGGTTACAGCTATTGTTTTGGTTTCTGTTAGGGTTAGAGCTAGGGCTAGGGTTTCTGTCAGGGTTAGAGCTAGGTTTAGAGTTTCTGTTAGGATTTGAGCTAGGGTTAGGGTTTTTTCTATTAGGGTTAGAGCTAGGGTTAGGGATTCTGTTAGGATTTGAGCTAGGGTTAGGGTTTCTATTAGGGTTAGAGCTAGAGATAGGGTTTCTGTTATGGTTACAGCTAGGGTTAGGGTTTCTCTTAGGGTTAGAGCTTGGGTTAGGGTTCCTGTTAGGGTTAGAGCTAGGGTTAGGGTTTCTCTTAGAGTGGGTTTTTGTTATGGTTATAGCTATAGAGTTAGGGTTTCTCTTAGGGTTACAGCTAGAGATAGGGTTCCTGTTAGGGTTACAGCTAGGGTTAGGGTTCCTGTTAGGGTTAGAGCTATGGTTAAGGTTTCTCTTAGAGTGGGTTTTTGTTATGGTTATAGCTATAGGGTTAGGGTTTCTCTTAGGGTTACAGCTAGAGATAGGGTTTCTGTTAGGGTTACAGCTAAGGTTAGAGTTTCTGTTAGGGTCAGAGCTATTGTTTTGGTTTCTGTTAGGGTTAGACCTTAATTGGGTTACTTTTGGCCACAATAAAATTATGGGGGGAAAACCATAGTATGGGGATCATTTATGACCCACTCTGGGCAATATTTACAGTGTGTAGACTGTAGAGTATAGACTCTGTGTAGGCCTATAGTGTGGACACTAATCTACCTATATCGTTCTGCTGATGTCGCTTGGTAGGCCTATTGCAAAATAAAAAGTTGCGGCGGGCGATCAAAACATTTATCAAAAATTTTGTAATTTTTACACAGTGTTCTATTGATCTATTGGCACCTTTTGACATATCTAGCTACTTGAAATTCAGGAAAAAATTTTTTCACTCCACCCTAGTAGGCAGGGAGGGAGGAAAGGAGGGAGGGAGGGAAGGGAGGGAGCACAATAGATTATTATTTCTATTAGCCGTTTAAACAATGTGCCCCATCAACAATTAGAGTCTCGCTAAACCTGCAAAGGAAGTTTTGTGGATATTTACGGGAAACAGATTTCTATTCCAAAGCATCCAAGTCACTATTCAAAGCGACAAAGCCATTGCTGCAAGGGCACGTTGTCTGGTTAAGCCGGTGACACGAAAAGGATTATCCCCCCTGAAAGCTATCCGGGGGGAAGAATTAATCTATTCCTCCGGATGGAATTAACTGGTCTAGACTATCCGGGGGGATAAACCATTCTATCCCAGTTTTTTTAAAATGTGTATAATTAAAATAATTATACTCTAATCAAAATTTAAAGTGACTCTAATTGTTTTAAGTGACCTAAGCAATGCTCAGAGAAAGGCAACTCGAATTTATTTATTGTCTCCGAGTGTTTTTAAGTGCATTAAATGTTTTAAGTGCTATAAAACCAAAGCAAAACAATTATCTAGTAGGAGTAAACATACCTGTTAGTGTCATTGTTCAAAACAAAGCAGATGAAAATTAATTTGCAAAAATAAATGCACGCGGAAGTGTTTAATTCGACTTTTTCTCATTTTGGGGGCATACTATTAATATGGGGGAAACTTTATTTCGTGACCACGGCGTCATGTACCGACCACCTCAAGCAAACTAAGATTGATCTGTGTCACATATTTGATCATCAACTTCGAAAACAATTCGTATATTGTAGTCTTTAAAATGCGGTGACAAGGGTTAAGCCATGTCTAACAGATAAGTGAAACGCAGTCGATTAGAGCCTATTATATAGACACAAGGTGAATAAAACTATTTTTAATTACACATAGCTTCCTACGATGATGATGGTTCTCTGCCCGAAGGCAGGTTCATTGGCTTTACGCCCCTGGGTATGAGATGAGTGAGGTGGTTTCCGGTTGCCTTCCCCACAGGCAATGATGGGTAAGCAACTTGCCCAAGGTCGCTCCGCAGGAGTTTGCGCCCCTGCGTCCTACACGTGCTAACCCGAGATATCTGAATCTCTAAATGTCAACTCTTAGCCCGGGGCTTGAACCGCAGTCCTTTGCCACCAACAGCCAAATGCCGCTCTCGCTTAGCGGTCTAGCTAACTAGGCCAGCTTCCTATAAGCTTACAAGTATAATATATTATAATCAACAGTAATATCAGCCTGCTATTGTTTTGCCATACCAGCCTTTTAATTTTGTGATAGCGGAATTTCTTTTCACTGACACCCCACAAATAAGATATCTTTCGCCACTTAATAGCTTAAATCTGTGGGCTATAAAGATATCTCAAAATTGCTATTACTCCACAAACTGCGACTAAACACAGATTCTTTCCGTGGAAGAAATAAAATTACATAATATTATAATTATCTGACTATTAATGATGAAATTAATGCTCTTTGTCTCTTTCTGATGCACATATTTAGGCAGTGACTAATATGCTAATGTTGTTTATTTAGAGTCAGACTATGTGAAAAACTGTTCCTAGTAGACAAGACAGTGCGCACTTGCATCATTTTCTGAGCACATACCAGCACACAATAGTAGTTGTCTAACTACCATTATAAGCACAATCTAGGTCAAGTGGTCACGTGATGACGTAATCAGGTCAAGTGGTGACGTAATAAGGTCAAGTGGTGACGTAATAAGGTCAAGTGCTGACATAATCAAGTGGATGACATAATCAGGTCATGGTTATTGCATAATCAGATGATGGATCTTACCTAATCATGGCTATTACATAATGAGGTCAATGGACAAGGTCGAGTTCAAGGACCCTAACCCTAACCCTAGCAACACGTGCGCACCGGAAGCGCGGTACCGGAAATGCGGACCTATCCGGGAGAGGGGGCTGGCCACCCACACGCTCAGAGCGCCACCTAGCGATTATTCTTGATGACTAAGCATTTTTATTATTTTAAGTATTTCTCTCATCCTTCGTCGCACTACTTCTTCATTCGCACTATTTTTCATATTCCTCCTCACCATCTCTTTTTTCCAGTCTCCATTGCGAACGAGCTCATTATTCGACTAAGTCTGTCGTGTCGCAGCATTGTTGCTAAACCCTTCTGACGTGGCGCAGCATTGTGGTATTCACCCTATACAACCCCTCTGACCAGCCGCAGCATTGCTAATAATCCTATATTTTGACTAAGACAATCCTTATGACGAGCCGCAGCATTGCTGTTAAACCACTATTTCCACTCAGCCTGACCAGCCATAGCATTGCTAATAATCATATTATTCGCCCACCAAACTTGTCGCAGCATTGTGAATAAGTCTAATATTCGCCCCTCTGACCAGCCACAGCATTCATAATAAACCTAATATTCGCCCTCAAGACTTGTCATTAAGCCTTGTATTGTCTAAGATAAGCCGATATTCAATCTCTATTTTAGTTGCTTTGCGTACGATCGTTTCCTTCCAAATGAAGCTGTTAAACAGAACAGTGTCAGCATTTTGACTCGAATCATGTGACAAGCACTCAAATTCCCAAAATACCCACGTTGTGTACTATTTTCTGTGCAAACAAATCCCTTCTCGAAGCTTTCCGAGTCAAGAAAACATGGGCCAATTTTAGGACGATGACTGATACAGAAGATCATTGCTCTTCAAAATAGACTGTAATCATATATAGACACAATAATATATGCGTCTGTGTCTGTGTCCTTGTCTATATCCGTGTTCGTGCCTCTGTTCGTGTCCGTGTCTGTGTCCTTGTCTGTGTCTGCGTCCTTGTCCTTGTCTGTGTCCTTGTCTGTGTCTGCGTCCTTGTCTGTGTCCTTGTCCTTGTCTGTGTCCTTGTCTGTGTCTGTATTCTTGTCTGTGTCCTTGTCCTTGTCTGTGTCCTTGTCTGTGTCTGCATCCTTGTCTGTGTCCGTGTCCTTGTCTGTGTTCTTGTCTGTGTCTGTGTCCTTGTCTGCGTCCTTGTCTGTGTTCGTGTCCTTGTCTGTGTGCGTCTGTTTGTCTGGGTCCTTGTCTGTGTTCTTGTCTAGGCCCTTGTCTGTGTCCGTGTTTGTGTCTGTGTGTCTGTGTCCTTGTCTGTGTCCTTGTCTAGGCCCTTGTCTGTGTTCGTGTCTGTGTGTCTGTGTCTGTGTTCGTGTTTGTGTTCGCCTCTGTATCTGTGTCTGTCTGTGTCTGTACATTTCAACGAGCCTAACCTAGATGGAATATTTACCAATACGACTGTTTGTTTCGAACTGAGTTGTAAACAGAATCATGTGATGGGCAATGGTTCACGACGTGGACGCTGTGCAAACAAATACAGGTCGAGAACTCGGCACTCTTGAACTTACCAGGTCAAGAGAACATGGGTCAATTTGTAGGACGATGGCTGGTACACAAGTCCATTGCTTTTCAAATAGGCTGTCATCATATATATATATATATATATATATATATATATATATATATATATATATATATATATTGTGTGTATGTGTATGAGTAGGTGTGTGTATGTCTTTGTGGGTATGTGTGTGTATCTTTGTGTGTGTATGTGTGTGTGTTTGTGGTGTTTGTGAGTGTGTTTGTGTATGTGTGTGTGCGTATGTGTGTATGTGTATGAGTAGGTGTGTGTATGTCTTTGTGTGTGTATGTGTGTGTATGTGTGTATCTTTGTGTGTGTGCGTGTGTGTCTTTGTGCGTGTCTTTGTGCGTGCCTGTGTGTGTAGGCACTTAAACATGCCGAGTGCTCATCCTTCCTTTCTCTAGGTGGTACAATTCCCTTATATTTTAGACTTGTAGTACTTAGAAACATGCCGAGTGCTCACCCTTCCCTTCTCTAGGTGGAACTATATCTTATATTTTAGACTTGTAGAACTTAGAAACACACACAAACTGCTCACTCTTTCACTATGTGGAACTATAACCTTATATTTTCGACTTGTAGAACTTAGAAACACACAAACTGCTCACCCTTCCCTTCCATTTTCCTTATATTTTAGACTTGTAAAACTTAGAAATTCACAACCTGCTCATCCTTCCCATCCATTTTCCTTATACTTCAGACTTGTAGAACTTATAAACACACAACTCTTCAACCTTTCCTTATATTTTAGACTTGTAGAACTTAGAAATTCACAAACTGATCACCCTTGCCATCCATTTTTATTATATTCTAGACTTGTAGAAATAAGAAATTCACAAACTCCTCACCCTTCTCTTTTCTAAATGGAACTATACCCTTATATTTCAGACTTGTAGAACTTAGAAACACACAACTGCTCACCCTTTCCTTCGCTAGGTGGTACAATTTCCTTATATTTTAGAACTGTAGAACTTAGAAACGCACAAACTGCACAATCTTGCATTCCAATTTCCTTATATTTTAGTCTTGTAGAACTTAGAAACACACAAACTGCTCAACCTTCCCTTCTCTAGGTGGAACTCTATTCTTGTATTTTAGACTTGTAGAACTTCGAAATTCACAAACTACTCAACCTTGTCTTCCATTTACGTGTATTTTAGACTTGTAGAACTTAGAAACATGCAGAATGCTCAACCCAGATTTCACTAGGTGGTACTATTCCCTTATATTTTAGACTTCTAGTATTTAGAAACATGCGGTGTGCTGAACATTACCTTCACTAGGTGGCCCAGTGTCCTTATATTTTAGTCTTGTAATATATCTTTCTACTCTCCGTCTCTTCCTCTTCCAACTTCTTGCATGCCCAAGCCTCCCCTCCGCACCATCCGCCTCTCCCCCTCCCATCTCCGCACCCTCCTTGAATTCTCCAACATACCAGAAAACACACAGCTTTTCAATATTGTAGATCGAATTGCAAGTGATTTTAAATTTATTTAGCACTTTAAGTAACATAATTAGTAGAAGAGCATGTGCATTGTACAGGAATTAAGAATTTCAAGCGAACCTTTTAGTTTTAAAGTATCAAATTTGAGTAAAGAACGAAGGATAAAGCAGAGGAAGACTTTATGCGAAGCAGTGGAAATGCATGGGCGAACTATAGAGTAGAAACTAGAAGAATCTGACTCGCACTATTTCTGAGTTTCTAACTTTCAATCTTATAAGCAACAGCTGAAAGAAACAACCTTCATACTATTTTACAATTGTAAAATACAAATCTGAAGAGTATTATAATAGTCAAACTTGAATTTGCGGGAGCACAAGTGAAAGAGTGGTAGAAGTTGAGAAGAGCAGCCGTCTATTACTATTAGATGCCAATTTTTAGCGACAACTTTAGCAGAGTGATAGCTGTGGAGATGGAAAACAAAGTAGAAGAGAGCGAATTTCAAAGAATATTACCATTATGTGTTGAGAATGCGACAACATACATTGGGGAGAAGAGGTAGAGTTGTATTCTCGCATGCTAAGACGTCCACATTTGTGATGAGTCATCAATTTTAGAAAGAGTACGATTTTCAGCAAGTAGAGAACAATTATTTTAGGGTTCAGAGTGTCGAATAATAAGACAGATTTGTTAAAATGTACAACACACAAATTGCACGCATTGTCACTTTAGCAGAATTTTACACGTGGCGCTATATAAATTCTAGGGTTCAGAGAGGCGAAGTGTAACACAAATCAGGTAAAATGCGCAGCATGCCAATTGTATTTATTTTCACTTTAGCCGAAATTTACATGTGGCACTATAAAATTTCTAAGTCCAGCAAAAATTTTGCCATGTGAAAGTCGTGCGCGAACACGGGAACGTGCAGATTGGCGGCATGGCGTCTCGTGCGTAGCAGGTGGCAACGTCGCTCTATTCGGCGGCGGTGGTGGCGGAGGCGACTCGGCCCTCTTCGACTTTGATACGGAGGAGTCAGACAGCGGCGCCCAGTCTCATACTCCACATTTCTCAATTCATAAAGCGCTAAAGTCTGACTCCCCCGTATCAAAGACGGGGCGGGTCGGGTTGCCACCTCCTCCACAGCCTCCGAATCGAGCGACGTTGCCACCTGCTACGCACAAGTCGCCTTGCCGCCAATCTGCACGTTCCCGTGTTCGCGCACGACTTTCACATGGCAAAATTTTTGCTGGACTTAGAAATTTTATAGTGCCACATGTAAATTTCGGCTAAAGTGAAAATAAATACAATTGGCATGCTGCGCATTTTACCTGATTTGTGTTACACTTCGCCTCTCTGAACCCTAGAATTTATATAGCGCCACGTGTAAATTTCTGCTAAAGTGACAATGCGTGCAATTTGTGTGTTGTACATTTTAACAAATCTGTCTTATTATTCGACACTCTGAACCCTAAAATAATTGTTCTCTACTTGCTGAAAATCGTACTCTTTCTAAAATTGATGACTCATCACAAATGTGGACGTCTTAGCATGCGAGAATACAACTCTACCTCTTCTCCCCAATGTATGTTGTCGCATTCTCAACACATAATGGTAATATTCTTTGAAATTCGCTCTCTTCTACTTTGTTTTCCATCTCCACAGCTATCACTCTGCTAAAGTTGTCGCTAAAAATTGGCATCTAATAGTAATAGACGGCTGCTCTTCTCAACTTCTACCACTCTTTCACTTGTGCTCCCGCAAATTCAAGTTTGACTATTATAATACTCTTCAGATTTGTATTTTACAATTGTAAAATAGTATGAAGGTTGTTTCTTTCAGCTGTTGCTTATAAGATTGAAAGTTAGAAACTCAGAAATAGTGCGAGTCAGATTCTTCTAGTTTCTACTCTATAGTTCGCCCATGCATTTCCACTGCTTCGCATAAAGTCTTCCTCTGCTTTATCCTTCGTTCTTTACTCAAATTTGATACTTTAAAACTAAAAGGTTCGCTTGAAATTCTTAATTCCTGTACAATGCACATGCTCTTCTACTAATTATGTTACTTAAAGTGCTAAATAAATTTAAAATCACTTGCAATTCGATCTACAATATTGAAAAGCTGTGTGTTTTCTGGTATGTTGGAGAATTCAAGGAGGGTGCGGAGATGGGAGGGGGAGAGGCGGATGGTGCGGAGGGGAGGCTTGGGCATGCAAGAAGTTGGAAGAGGAAGAGACGGAGAGTAGAAAGATATATTACAAGACTAAAATATAAGGACACTGGGCCACCTAGTGAAGGTAATGTTCAGCACACCGCATGTTTCTAAATACTAGAAGTCTAAAATATAAGGGAATAGTACCACCTAGTGAAATCTGGGTTGAGCATTCTGCATGTTTCTAAGTTCTACAAGTCTAAAATACACGTAAATGGAAGACAAGGTTGAGTAGTTTGTGAATTTCGAAGTTCTACAAGTCTAAAATACAAGAATAGAGTTCCACCTAGAGAAGGGAAGGTTGAGCAGTTTGTGTGTTTCTAAGTTCTACAAGACTAAAATATAAGGAAATTGGAATGCAAGATTGTGCAGTTTGTGCGTTTCTAAGTTCTACAGTTCTAAAATATAAGGAAATTGTACCACCTAGCGAAGGAAAGGGTGAGCAGTTGTGTGTTTCTAAGTTCTACAAGTCTGAAATATAAGGGTATAGTTCCATTTAGAAAAGAGAAGGGTGAGGAGTTTGTGAATTTCTTATTTCTACAAGTCTAGAATATAATAAAAATGGATGGCAAGGGTGATCAGTTTGTGAATTTCTAAGTTCTACAAGTCTAAAATATAAGGAAAGGTTGAAGAGTTGTGTGTTTATAAGTTCTACAAGTCTGAAGTATAAGGAAAATGGATGGGAAGGATGAGCAGGTTGTGAATTTCTAAGTTTTACAAGTCTAAAATATAAGGAAAATGGAAGGGAAGGGTGAGCAGTTTGTGTGTTTCTAAGTTCTACAAGTCGAAAATATAAGGTTATAGTTCCACATAGTGAAAGAGTGAGCAGTTTGTGTGTGTTTCTAAGTTCTACAAGTCTAAAATATAAGATATAGTTCCACCTAGAGAAGGGAAGGGTGAGCACTCGGCATGTTTCTAAGTACTACAAGTCTAAAATATAAGGGAATTGTACCACCTAGAGAAAGGAAGGATGAGCACTCGGCATGTTTAAGTGCCTACACACACAGGCACGCACAAAGACACGCACAAAGACACACACGCACACACACAAAGATACACACATACACACACATACACACACAAAGACATACACACACCTACTCATACACATACACACATACGCACACACACATACACAAACACACTCACAAACACACACACATACACACACAAAGATACACACACATACCCACAAAGACATACACACACCTACTCATACACATACACACAATATATATATATATATATATATATATATATATATATATATATATATATATATATATGATGATGACAGCCTATTTGAAAAGCAATGGACTTGTGTACCAGCCATCGTCCTACAAATTGACCCATGTTCTCTTGACCTGGTAAGTTCAAGAGTGCCGAGTTCTCGACCTGTATTTGTTTGCACAGCGTCCACGTCGTGAACCATTGCCCATCACATGATTCTGTTTACAACTCAGTTCGAAACAAACAGTCGTATTGGTAAATATTCCATCTAGGTTAGGCTCGTTGAAATGTACAGACACAGACAGACACAGATACAGAGGCGAACACAAACACGAACACAGACACAGACACACAGACACGAACACAGACAAGGGCCTAGACAAGGACACAGACAAGGACACAGACACACAGACACAAACACGGACACAGACAAGGGCCTAGACAAGAACACAGACAAGGACCCAGACAAACAGACGCACACAGACAAGGACACGAACACAGACAAGGACGCAGACAAGGACACAGACACAGACAAGAACACAGACAAGGACACGGACACAGACAAGGACGCAGACACAGACAAGGACACAGACAAGGACAAGGACACAGACAAGAATACAGACACAGACAAGGACACAGACAAGGACAAGGACACAGACAAGGACGCAGACACAGACAAGGACACAGACAAGGACAAGGACGCAGACACAGACAAGGACACAGACACGGACACGAACAGAGGCACGAACACGGATATAGACAAGGACACAGACACAGACGCATATATTATTGTGTCTATATATGATTACAGTCTATTTTGAAGAGCAATGATCTTCTGTATCAGTCATCGTCCTAAAATTGGCCCATGTTTTCTTGACTCGGAAAGCTTCGAGAAGGGATTTGTTTGCACAGAAAATAGTACACAACGTGGGTATTTTGGGAATTTGAGTGCTTGTCACATGATTCGAGTCAAAATGCTGACACTGTTCTGTTTAACAGCTTCATTTGGAAGGAAACGATCGTACGCAAAGCAACTAAAATAGAGATTGAATATCGGCTTATCTTAGACAATACAAGGCTTAATGACAAGTCTTGAGGGCGAATATTAGGTTTATTATGAATGCTGTGGCTGGTCAGAGGGGCGAATATTAGACTTATTCACAATGCTGCGACAAGTTTGGTGGGCGAATAATATGATTATTAGCAATGCTATGGCTGGTCAGGCTGAGTGGAAATAGTGGTTTAACAGCAATGCTGCGGCTCGTCATAAGGATTGTCTTAGTCAAAATATAGGATTATTAGCAATGCTGCGGCTGGTCAGAGGGGTTGTATAGGGTGAATACCACAATGCTGCGCCACGTCAGAAGGGTTTAGCAACAATGCTGCGACACGACAGACTTAGTCGAATAATGAGCTCGTTCGCAATGGAGACTGGAAAAAAGAGATGGTGAGGAGGAATATGAAAAATAGTGCGAATGAAGAAGTAGTGCGACGAAGGATGAGAGAAATACTTAAAATAATAAAAATGCTTAGTCATCAAGAATAATCGCTAGGTGGCGCTCTGAGCGTGTGGGTGGCCAGCCCCCTCTCCCGGATAGGTCCGCATTTCCGGTACCGCGCTTCCGGTGCGCACGTGTTGCTAGGGTTAGGGTTAGGGTCCTTGAACTCGACCTTGTCCATTGACCTCATTATGTAATAGCCATGATTAGGTAAGATCCATCATCTGATTATGCAATAACCATGACCTGATTATGTCATCCACTTGATTATGTCAGCACTTGACCTTATTACGTCACCACTTGACCTTATTACGTCACCACTTGACCTGATTACGTCATCACGTGACCACTTGACCTAGATTGTGCTTATAATGGTAGTTAGACAACTACTCACAATCATACTTGAAGCGATTTAGAAAACGAAAAAGACGAAACTGTTAAAATTATCCAACGCACATCATTCTATTCATCAAGATTGTAGTTTTTTATTTGTTGCTAATTCTGTGGAGGCCATAAGTTGAATATGCTTTATACTGTGGTCTCGACACATGGGCGCAGTTAGGTTTCTGGGGCGGGGGTAATACCTTCTTCGGGGAGGGGGGGCTAAGCCCTAAAAAAGATACAATTTTCATGGTAAAAAAACGAAACTGGGGATTCTTGAGGGGACTTAGTCCCCCCTTATCTTCTGATAAACTCTGCCCATGTCTGGACATGAACTGATATATTTTTCCTTTAAAATCTTAGAGACCAAACACAAATTATGATAACGCATGTACCTATGTATAGCCTACATGTTATGTATGCATGAATCATCAATGCATGTATGTAGGCTGTGTATTGTGTTGGATTGTAGGCTATAATTAATAATTTATTAAGCGCCTCGTCATTGAGTAGCTGTTCAGTTGCGCTCTCACCCTGACAGCCCAGAGGAAATAAGAAACACTTCAAGCAGCAATGGGCATAAGATCTCACCCTCAATAAGATCTTTCTATCCATAGATGGGGGAGTCATTCAATATCGAATTAAGGGTCTATAGTGGCAAAGGCTCTTTGTTGGTAAATGGTAGTCCTTGCCATAGGGACTATATGAGATCAAATCTTAGTCTATCAGCAAACCGCGGGCAGGGCAGTAAGACAATAGATGTCTTCTTCCTGCATGGCCACTATCTCCTCGCTGTCTTACATGATTATAATAAGTATTAGGACATTCAGTCAGATCATAATTCTTACCGCTTTGCATTAAACCTATGACGCACACCTTCCGCCGCAACTCATTTGGCACACCTGGTGTCGGTGTCCTATGGACACCACCCATAATACGGGTAGAAATTATATCAACTAAATAGAATTTGGAAATTAGTTACTGAAATTTATGTTGTACGTAGCACATACACTCAAAGAACAAGTGAGGGTCAATATATATAGGCCCAAAATTAACCATCCAATTACGGCTAACAAGGGGGGGGCGGTGGAATCCAACCCTTTAGGTTTTCCAAAAGAAAACAGGTTTCGAATGGAATAGGCCTACAATGTCGACATTTTAAGTAGTTTCATTAACACACTTTTTGAGGGACGATTTGTGATAATACCTCAAAGTGTTCAAAAGTTCCGGTTATATCCTATACCTGAGGCATTAAGTTAGGGGTTACTGAAACCATACACTTACATTATCGACTATTATTATCTAATCCGTCATTTAATAAAAAGAGAAAAACATTGTGCCATTTCCTAGAGACCTAGAGGGAATGTGGGGCTACATTCTCATGCAAAATAATTTCTCGTTTCATAATCGGAAGTCCTCCAAATAACCTAAAATGTGTGAAATTTTGACTTTTTCACAAAATTCTCATAGCGGGTATTTGTAACTTGCTCAATCACTTTCACCAGTGGCGTAGCCGTGAAACAAATTATGGACTGCCATTTGTATGTATGCATTAATAAATTAATTCATTTATTCATTCAGTAATTTGTAAAGCGCTTCTTCAAGGGGGACTACTCAGAAGCGCTCCGGACTCTAGCACGGCAAAAAGGACAGTTTTGAGTTTCATAAAAAGGTTTCCTCCTAAGCCCATGGCGGTTTAAGCCCCCAGCCCTCCTTGTCTACGCCACTGCTTGTACCCATCGCCTCCATATGGTTGGTGTCGGGAACGCATTGTGAATGTTTTGACTATGAATCACAGCGCTCCTCCACGCTTCCCGGGTTCAAGCCTCGCACAGAGAGCAAATTTATTTAAATTTTCTATTAGCCGCCAGTGGTCCTTTCTGTTGTGTTGTTTCCCTCGGGTCCTGTCGAAAATAACATAGCTCCTCCCACTTCTGGCTTGGCCGAACCAGGAGTGATCCAGCACTTAGGCCAATAGTGTTAAGCCGAATCCACTGCTGTAAAGCCGACCTGCGTGTCGTGCTATAGTGGGCCGTATTTCGTATAACATGTGCCTGTAATCATTCTGCGGTTTGTCAGATTGAAAGATAATCAAGCGAATATTATTATTCTTTTGATGTCATATCAAATCTCTTTGAGCCGCATAGGCGCTAGTCAGAAGCTGCCCAAGGCAATAAGGTGTCCATATATATTGCCTACTGTAATTAAGGCGCAAACCTTATATTGCATGGACACACCCCAAGGTTCTTTGAATACACGTGTGGATTGATCTTGGACACACCTTACTGATGAGGCTTTTGTATTGGAACCTGCGTCACCTGCCGCTGCCAAAATAGGTCGACCATCGTGGCATCATCAAGCTATTATTGCAATGGCAATTTACATTATCTTAAACAAATTCAAACTAATCGACAGAGCATGGCATTAATACAAATAACGTTCAAATTGCTGAAGCATTAAATTTGTTGGCTGCCTATGAGTTGAGACCCATAATATTAAATATTAGATTATCTTGAGATTGCTTTCTTACAATACACACAAAGACACACGCGCGCGCGCGCGCGCGCTATCATGCAGCATCCAAGCTTGCAAAGCAATTCCACAATTAGGTAAAATTATTGGCACGTCTAGTTACAAGACTCATACCACGTGGCCTAATCTGAGTTTTCACTATAAGACAATCACGTCTGTTAATGCTTCGACCATGCTTTAAACAGTCCTCCCCACCATCCTAAAGACAACTAGAAACAATGATTATGAATTTTTATGAAAACGACCATGATGACTGTAAAGACGATAATGAATATGATCATGACGATCATTATCATGACGACGACGACCACCATGATGATGATGATGATTATGATAATGATGATGATGACGATGATTATGACGCTAACGACGACGATGATGATGATGATTATGATCATGATCATGATCATGATGATAACGACGACGACGATGATGATGATGATGAGTATGATCATGATCATGATGATAACGACGACGACGATGATGATGATGACGATGATTATGACGATGACGATGATGTTAATGATGATGATCATGATGATGATGACGGCGGCGACGACGACGACGGCGACGACGACGACGATGATGATGATTATTATGATGATGATGATGATGAAGATGATGATGATGATGATGATGATGATGATGATGATGATGATGATGATGATGATGATGATGATGCTGCTGCTGCTGATGATGATGATGATGATGATGATGATGATGATGATGATGATGATGATGATGATGATGATGATGATGATGGTAATAAGAAGATGTACAAAATGTAGCCTACTTATGCATTTAAATTCAAATGATAGGGAAAAAACGAATAGGATTAAACAGAGGATAAAATATGCATATAGAGATATATACAGAGTAGACCTAATGGTAATAGTACGTTTACATAGCGCCACTTCAAAAGAACTCAGCGGCGCTACCGAACTGACACCAAACCACAATCAAAGAGAATGGTTTTCAAACGCTTGCGGTAAATGAGCAAAGAAAGACAAAGAAGTTCATTACGGAGACTAATAGGTAACTTATTCCAGAAAGACGGACCGACCATAGCAAAACTTCTATGCAGCGCTGTGGAAGATCGAGCCATAGGAACAACCAGGTCACCATGACTTTGTATTGCAGAGCGAAGGTATCTACTGGCTGGAATGGTTAGCACAGGCACACAAAGTCCCATATGACAGTTAGGAGCTTGGCCTGCTATGCAATTACGCATTAGAATCTTAAACTCAATAGTTTTTGCATAGCCAACCAGTGCAGTTCTTCCCGTATAAAACTTCATAATTATATGCAGTGGCGGATCCAGAACTCTTCCAGGGGGGAAAAATCTTAGATCTTGGGATGTGACAGGTGAAAAAATGTCGAAATTTCGTTTGTTGGTCGAAAATAAATAGTGGTCAGTCTTTGGCTGACGAAAAAAGGAAAAAGGACATTTCATCCGCCCAAAAAGTTTATGACCTTTTTTAGTCCTCCACTTGAAAACCGAATGAGGGCCACGTCCCATGCGATTTTCCGATTAGGGGGGGGGGGATATGCGATTAGACCCATTATGCGTATTGCTAATTTCAGACCAATTGGGGGGCCACGTCTCATGGTAGTTTTAAATGGGGGCCATGGCCAGATTGCCCCCCACCCTGGATCCGCCCCTGATTATATGCCCAAACTTTGGTATGCTATGGATAAGCTGGTTAGCTGGTTAGCCTCTAACCGCCTCCTACTTAATGCTTCCAAAACTCAATTCATCTGGTTGGGTGGATGTAGACGACTGGCAAATGTTGATCGTTGTGCCGTGGCTAAAACATTTCCCCATGTTACCTTTTTTGATTCTGTTCGGGACTTGGGTGTTATGCTTGATGAAGAACTTAGTTTCTCAAAACATGTCAACCAGCTGACTCGTGGCTGTTACTACCAAATTCGTCAGCTACGGGTCATCTCTCGGTCCTTATCAGAGAACTCTGCTGCTTCCCTTGTTCATGCTTTTGTCACCAGCCGCTTGGACTATTGTTGCTCTATTCTGGTTGGTTTACCTCTATTATTGTTATCCCAACTTGACCGTGTTCTTCGGTCTGCAGCCCGGCTAATTGGTCGAATCCCCAAATATGCATCCGTTTCATCTTACATTCGTGATACTTTACACTGGCTACCTATCTCACAGCGCATCGAATACAGAATTGCTTCACTGGTTTGGCGTTGTCTCCTTGGCTGTGCCCCAACTTATCTGTGTGAACTCTGCTGTCCATTATCTGTTGTCCTTTCTCGCAGAGCCCTTCGCTCTGCCTCTAGCGGTAAGCTTTTCGTCCCGCGTGTTGAAACATCAACCTGTCAGCGTCGTGCTTTCTCAGTTGTATAGGTCCTTCTGTCTGGAATAGTCTCCCGTTGCAGATGCGCTTGCTGCCTAGGGTCGACTCGTCAGTGTTCTACAAGCTCCTTAAAACTTTTTGTTTCACCGTGGTTGGACTGGGAGCGCTTCTGAGTGGATTTCTTGAAGAGGCGCTATATAAATTCTTGAAATGAATGAATGAATGAGGCGAGCCACCGCATTAAGGACAGATTGTAATTATAGTGCTTTAAAGAGAAGTGCTATACGGATAAGAAACAAAGATCATTATAGACAAGTAAATATAAAAACACTGGAAATGTGGACAAACAGGACAAAAAGAACAAGAAACGGATGAGACATAACATAGCGTCTGGCTTGTTACGCCGAAGTTGCGCTGAGAATTCGCGCCTCTATTCGGTTGGTCAATACCTGTGTAGGACCTTGAGCAAGTCCCTTACTCTCTGTTGCTTAGTAGGACGGATATGGCGCCGTTCATGGCTGCCTGTGCACTGCAGTTAAATTCGACTCCTGTAATAACTTGCGATTATCCGTTCATACTGTGTGTTGTACAGCGCCCTTGTAGCGGCATGGCTGCGTTACTGCGCTATAGAAATTGTCCATGTAATTTTTATTTTTATTATTATAACATGAGCCGCCGATTTATATTCTAACAAATGAGGACGACCAAGGCCGTAGGCCTACCTAGGGTTGTGTTTTGTGCGTTTGAACACCCCCCGAAATGGAAAATGGAAAAAATAATATAATGCATTTACTAGCACATGATTTAAAAACCATGAAATAACACCATGAAAACACCATCCGAAACTGAAAATGTAAAAATAATAGAATATTATTCACTAGCACATAATAAAAAAAACATGAATTGGGCGGAAGATACTAAGAAAGCCCTTTCCGTTGGTCTTCTGGAATTTTGACGACTAAAAATGGTGTTTTCAGACATTTTGACTACAGAAAAAATAATCAGAATTTCTCCGCCGAAGAACCCCCTCCCCAAATCAAATCCTGGCTACGGTCTTGAGGACGACGTTTGTTCTTTCTGTAACTGTACACTAGGGTGGCCCACAAATATAAAATTTGGAAATTCAATTCTCCACAAGGCTGCCCTTGTTCCATATGCTACTAGTGATTTATTTGCCAAGTTTCAATAAAATTGAGCAATGTTTACTGGTACCAATTTTCTGCAAGATTTTAATTAAGCATCGAAAAATTGAAAAAAATCGCTTTTCGACCGTATTCAAAAGAGGCATGCAATTATCAGCTTTAAACAAACATTGTCGTCAAAAATGTCTTTTAAATCACTCTATTAAACCTATTAAGCTAATGTGGAATCAATGACAGTCTCAGAAAAATTTAATATGAAATATAACATGAAACTTTTAGATGTTCTTAATCATTCTTAAAATTGTAGATTTAAGCTCGATATTCAGGCTTTGGCTAATTCTTGACCCTGAGTAGTAAGAAGGTCAAACAGTTTTTAAAGAGATCTCTTTGTGACATACATCTCCATTAGACATGATTAGAGGATTTCCTGTCCAGGCATTCAATGATAGACCCAAACTAGGCCTATGTCGCCACACGTGTTTCTTATAGATATATCTAATGACCAACATGTGAAAAGACTAATTTTTTGATTTTTAGTTTTTGATGAAATTATAAATAATTATTGTTTAATGACACAGCAGTGACTTCCATCTAGATTTTAATGCAGTGTGTTTATCTTTTTTCAAATTTCACTCAATTCTTAACATTGTTACTATGGAATTTTGCATTCCAAAAATTATGCAAACTTTGCATTTTTCTCATAGCCAAATTTGAACAGCTGAATCATATTTTGATTCAACCTATAGACAGGAAAATGATAGTGCAATAAAGTTTGTCATTTTAAAGCAGACACTTACACTTTAAAACTGTGCATAACACTAAATTTGTATAAAAACAAATGGAATTAAACTTGGTTTGGGTCAGATGGTAATTATTATCAGGCAAGTTTTTTTTAAGTCTTTCCGGTATAGAAATTTCCGACCAGCATAGTAAATTCATTGCTTTAAAATGTGATTACCTATTTTCTTTGGTGAAAAGTTCCAACATACATAATAAATACCATACTTTTAAAGGTGATGATTTTTTTAGTACATCAAATGAACACTCAACTGCCAGGAAATGTTACATGTAAACATACATTTACCTATGTCAACAAGATCTGTATTGTATATAGCTTCTCTGGGAGTAGTAAATGTTACATTACGTTCATGAAAAAAACTCCAGATTTTCTGTAGGGGGAAATGTCATTCGGAGATGCCTAGATTAAAAACTGATTACCAAGGTAGCAACCATTACTACTTTTGTGACATCATCTACTGTTAATTCATTTTCTTAATGAAATATGAAATTATTCAGGAATTCTCCATAAAATTTGTGACTGCCTAGAAAGAATGTTCTTGGCATCCATAAGAGCCAACAATGTTGAGAGCTTCTGGATGATGCCATGATAGCTGCGGTTTTTGTCAAGTGAGCCATTCTTACACAAAGTCAAAAAACCAATAATAATCTCATATCATATTCAAGGTGGGCTTAAGAAATTACTGCAAAAAATACTGGAATGACCTAAATTAGCGGTATGAAGAGCAATTATAAGTAAACAATCCAATTGTATTCAAGCTTGCAAATTGCAAGCTTTAGTTTATAAGTTGGCATACAAAAGTTTGAAATTACCTCTATTCAGCAACAGCTTTCTAACATAAAGAGCTTGAAATAAGCTTCTGTTTGTATATAATCTTATAGTTATCTATTTATTTAAACACACTTGACTTCTTGATTATGATTTAGAAAGATGGTCCTTGAAATTCATGAGTGCTACCGTCAAGTCATAATGTCACATTAATGTATACCGGTCAAAATTTTAAATGCACATTTTACGTGAGTCCTATATAAAAGCTTTCGAAAATTGGTACCTCTAAACATGCTCAGATCGCTTCAATTTTTTTAACACACAGTCTTCTAGTCAAGTGGAACAAGGGCAGCCTTGTGGAGCAGTATCTTTTGAAAAAAATATTTTTCCCATGTAAGTTTGGGCCACACTACTGTACACCTAATAGTGCTGTAAACTTATCCTGTTAAAAAATACCATAGGAAAACATTTTTAGTAAACATGGTATAATTATGTGCCTGGTGGCCCAGTTGCTGAGAGAAGAGGGACCGCAAGGTTGCTACAGCACCCGGGCCCGCACTGGCCTTATTGCGACATGCGACTCTGCTGCTCTGTCTAAAAATTATGTCGTTGTCTCTTTCGTTATCTGTAATGAGAGAGAAATTCTGTATTTATTAGGCTATTACTATCTTTCTTTATGACTCGTTTTTCTGCATGCCTGCCAGCGTAGGCCCTATTTGTCTATGTCTGTGTCTTTTCTGACAACTGTGCGAACCCCTGTTGCGCCTGTGTATAAATCATAAATGCCTATATTATGTCTGCTCTTATGTATGCTCAAGTGCTTCTCTGCCTATTCTGTCAGTAGCCTATTCTGTTTGTCTGTTTTGTCTGTGTGCCACGCTGCCTGTTTGACTGTTTGCCTGTGCCAATTTGTGTCTGGTTACCCTGTCTGTATCCGTGTACATGTAGGCCTATCTATCTATTCCTCCATCTATGCATCACTCTATTCTATCTCTTTGATGCTAAATAAAACCGACAATCGCTATTGCCCGGTCATAATAATCCGAGAGAAGCGCCAAGGTGTCTCTTGACACCTTGGTTCGTCTCATCATAATAGCACATCATCATACCATCATAATTACACAGGGTGTGGACCATACATTACGTAACAACATTTGATGTGAAGAATTACGACGCTTGCTCGTCTACAGCCGTAGCCTACATGCATATAAATGCGTCCAAAGGTTCTGAACTCATTCGACTTCTTGCAGTTAGACGAACAAGTTCTTGAAAGACCTTGGTAAGCAATTTAGAGCATAGAGCATAGACTTAAGGCTGTGCAAAATTAGTCTGGTTTTGTATGCACACGAGGTCGTGGAACCAGAAGATGGAATTCATGAGCGTAGACCCTATGCGCCTGACGCGGACACAGCGAATGGTTTTGTTGGCATTACGTAAGACTGATGTTTCTTCACGAAAATTGCCTTCTAAAGAAGGTAAGACACGATTATTTTGTTCAGTCTTTTAATCCATGTATAGGCTTATGAAATTTTACTTCCACTATAATTGTCGACCTGCTGATTAGCATACGTCTATGATTCGTCTGATTAAAGTGCATGGGTGCTGCCTCCCCATGTACGAACATTCTTGTTTTGCATCCTTCAATTGACACTAGGCTATTAACTCCGTCATTGCGTGTTGCTTTTCTATAAATCCCATGATGCCGATGTGACCCATGTCCATTGTCCACGCACTACACGCAGTCTTTTATAATATCCTACAAGTAGAATTGATTATTGCTGCTCAGTTCTTGCTGGTCTATTTCTTGCCTTAATAGGGCGTCTTGTCTGTTTTATTCGTTCTAATGCTGAGCTTTTCTGTCGTGATGCGAAATAGGCTCCTGTTTTTGCTAATGCCTAGGGCCTACATGCGTATTGCGTAATGTTTTGCACTGGCTTTCAGTCCCTTAAGTTACGCATCTCTTACAGAATGTCAACATTGTCTGGGTGTGTATCACTGGTAGTGCTCAGTGTCACTTATCGTGATATCACTTTCGCCCTGTCGTCTAAGCGAAGAACATGACCCTCCGTCCCGCTCGGCTATTGGCCTATATCCTTGAAATGGTCTAACGTTTACGCTGCTATTAATATCAGATATAGGAATGATAATAATTTGCTTGCTTTCTATCAGTTGCTCAAAATTTCTCACTTTAGCCATAGCTAGGCTGGTAGGGCAGTCGAGTAAACTACTTAATGGTACGTTATATAATTTATAAATAAACGAATGAATGACAATGTATGTATGTTTGTTTGAATGTGCACTTGTTATAGCGCCCCTTCAAGCTCTCTACTCAGAGGCGATCCCGATGCAGAGCGGACACTGCATCGGAGTTTCACGCCGAAGCGCTGAGCAATTGTAAGTGAAGGACTTGCCCAAGGTCCTTACGCGGGGAGGTGGATTCGAACCTCGGACCTTCCGGCTCCAAGGCAACGACGCCACCACTAGACCACCGCGCCCCCCAAAAGTATGTATGTATGTATGTATGTATGTATGTATGTATGTATGTATGTATGTATGTATGTATGTATGTATGTATGTATGTATGTAAATATGTATGTATGTATGTATGTGTGTATGTACATGTATCTTTGTATGTATGTATGTATGTATGTATGTATGTATGTATGTATGTATGTATGTATGTATGTATGTATGTATATATGTATGTATGTATGTATGTATGTATGCATGCATGTACAATTGTACATGTATAATACTATGTAGGCCTATGTGTGTGTATGAGAGCTGGTTATAACGGCCTTTTAAACAACTGTTCAAAGACAATAGGGCCTGACCAACTGCTGCATGGACACTGAATAGACGTTTCACGCCAAAGTGCATGAGCAATTATTTCGAATGAAGGACTTGCTCAGGGTCACTACACGGATACTTTATGTTGATTCTAACCAGAAACCTAGTTTGTCTCCAACGCATCAAACATAGCATTGCGCCCATAGACAGTGGTTATAATAATGTAGAGTTTGATGATAGTAGTGATTTCTCGATGTTAATTTATGCTGAAATTGATTATAATTTTATTATCATTATGTGTGGTCACTTTGTTTGTGAAAAACATTCACCAAAGCGTTATTTGTCTATTGATGACTCTAGGCCTAATATCCGTGATTTTCCCGTTGTACGACTTTTAGTTAGTTTTAATACTTTTTCAATTTTATGCTAACCTTGATAAAATAATAGTCGTTGATAGAACATAGTTTACATATTTTACCAAAGGCTGAAATATTGTTTATTAACCATCGGGCCACCAGGGGGTGGTATCCACCCCCTAGTTTTTTTCCAAATCAAACTTGTTTCGTTTGGAATTTTTTGACGTTTTAGGTAGCTGTAGAGGATTCATTGGCACACATTTTGAGCTAACATTTGTGATGATATACCATACCATTCGAAAGTTATACACGATATACCCGAGGCACCAGAGGGGATGGATACCACCCCCTTAGATTATCGGCTGTATCTTATCCGTCCTTTGACATGAAGAGACACAAGTTACACCATTCTGTAGAGGGAATGTGGGACCACATTTGCATGCTCATTCAATTGTCGTTTGACAACCGGAAATGCTCAAAATAAATTAAAATATATATAAAGGTGTTTTTTTTCCATAACATTTTCATGTTTTCCTATTATAACCAGTGCTTAAAGTGTAGAAAAATAAGTGCCTGGACGCTCCTTACCTATCCCTGCTGTGCGGGCCAAATAAGTGGCAGAACGGTGTTCAGATTTTAAAATAAGTGCCTGGACGCCGTCCATGACCGTCCAGGCACACGTTAAGCCCTGATTATAATTTATTCATGATTTATTTCTCAAGATAAATAAATTATGTCATTCTATAGAGGGCATCTAGGACTATTTTTTATACCAATTAATTTGACATTTGATGACCGGAAATGCTCAAAATAAATTTAAATGTGTGAAAATGTTGGGTTTTTTACAATGCAAACCGATAAGTCTGCGTAAACGTTTTTCAGCTCAGCTACTAGGCTACATATTTTTTCTTTTTATGGCAATTAAAA